>OX422207.1:787969930-788545735 GCA_949130495.1 Sambucus nigra | reverse complement strand
GGGTTAGGTCAAAATTTTCACTTGTTTGATACATAGTTGTAATTATGATTCCATATTAATTTAAGAATTATCTTCATTATTTTTTGGTTTAAGGAACTAGAAAACAAAAAAAAACTATAACAGCTTACACCAGCGCTAACACCAAAAAAATATAACGGAATTAATTTATATCCTCTTGGGTAGGTTGCCCCCAGTGTCTGCCTCTAATTCTTCCCTCACTACGGGGGGGGGGGGGAGGGGGGGATCCATTACAAGCAGATCTTGAGACCTTTCCATTCCCCATCTTAAAGTCTTATCCGCAACTCTATGAACTTTTCTCAACGTGGGTGTTATCATAGCACATATCACCTGTGCAGACTTACATGGGTGTTTTAGATTTAGAAACAGTAATCGCTTGCTTGATGCTAAAAACAATAACCACTTGCTAAAAATAGTGCAGACTTACATGTTGACTTTGGTACAATTTAATTTAGTATACTTTTGTATTATAATGGAATACTTGCATGTTTATGCTATTGTAGATACAAAATTTATTAGATAAATTTTTGGTGTTTTTTAGAATCTGGATCCACCTCCAAGAGAAAAAGTTCGTGGAAGAACACGTGGGATAGAAATTGATGCTTTTATAAAAAGTTTTGGGGGTTCTAAAATCCCAATTCAATGGGACTCTATGCATAATAAATCGATTGGATTTATCGCTACCTCTTTGGCTAACGAAATTGGGCTTTGTCCTACGAAAATTTTCCCCGTCAAAGCTGAAAAAATGGGGAAAGATTGAAGAGAAGGAGAAGACATCAATGATTCAAGTTTTGGTATGTTTAATTTCTATCTTCTATTCCCGTAAAAAGTTGTGATTTTATATTCTAAACTCATTAAAACTTGTGCAGTCAAAATTTGAGTTGGATTCCGGAACACATTGAAGAAACATTTTTCTAAATTTTCGAATATTGAGGAGGCGAACGAGAACAAACCTAGTGATGTGGAAAAGGACAAAGATTGGAAATTTCTTTGCTCGTTTTTTAGTACAAAGGAACCTAAGTTAATAATTTTCTATGTATGTTTTATGTTCAAATTGTATATTTTCTTAAGTTTCAGTAATTTAATTTGAAGTATATCACTTTTTTTTAGCATAAATTTGATTCTTTCTCTACTAGTCACTCAAATGCCAAGTATGTTCATCGCGATGGGACAAAGTCTTTTGTCCAATACTTTTATGAAGACATGGTAATTTTTTTAGCACTTAAAATTTGTTAAATTTTAATTTATGTGAATACATGTACTTACGTATTTTATTTTCGTATGTTAATAGGCAAGTAATGAATATGAGATGCCAAAAGGACAAATTGAAGAATTTTATAATACTCAATGGACGAAGGACAATGGGTGGATTACTGAAGAAGCAGAGTTTGTCTGTGTAAGTACATAAAAGAAAATAATTTTACATGCTTAAACATAAAGCATTATTCTCAAGTCGTGCAGGCTGGATTGATTTTTATTGAAATGGGTGGATGGGAGTTGTTGGATTATTGATTTGTGTCACAACATGTTCGATTTCATGAATAAATAAAGGAAATTCTGTCAATTTTTTTAAAAATAAAGTGAAATCGGTGGAAGGGATGCATTGATGATTTATTTGTATCTATAGTTGTTGGATTAGTGATTTGTGTGTCACAACATGTTGGATTTCTTAAATAAACAAACGAATATTTGTAAATTTTGTTTTTTAAAGTTTAAAAAATAGTCATACCAATAGTGTAATATATTATTTTCTTTTTATTTGTAGAAAGAGATGATTGAATTGTAAAAAAAACTCGGATGATTTTGATGAAGCATTAATCTGTGAAAAAGTCCTTGGAAAGATGTCGGGATACGTGAAGGGTCTTGGTACCCGACCTTTGAAATCACTATGCAGGAAGAATTTTGATTTGGACAACAAAAGGTTACAAACAGAGATCGTAGATTTGAAAATCCTAGTCCAAGGTCTTATGTCAGAAATGGCTACAACGAAGGCCACCTTACTGCTAGATAAAGACGTTGCTCCTGAGGAAGATGTTCGTGAAGGATCTTTTGTCCCATAGAATGAAGTTGCATGATTACAAGTGTCAATTTTATCATTTTGTTTGTGATGAGAAAACTAGTTTAAACTCATCTCTTAGTTATGAAGTATTACTTACTTTTTAGCCTCATTGTGACATGAACAATAGTACATTTATGTTTTGAATATAATATAACATCTTTTAATTATGTGTGTTTACTTAATTTTCCTTTTAATTATTTCATTATTTGATATAATTCTGCAATGAAATAAATGTTGCAACGAAAAAGAGTGTCACAAAAGACTATTAGTAATGAAGAATTGACATTTGGCAAGGAATTTTAATTCCCTCAAAATATCTTTTGCGAGGATTTATTAGTATTTTTGCAACGAAATATTCATTGTAAAATATTTTTAGTCAAAATACAAAAACTTTTTTGCAACTAAAAAGAGTGTTAAAAAAGACTTTTAGAAATGTATAATTAACACTTGGCAAGGAATTGTAATTCTCTTAAAATATCTTTTGTAAGGATTTGTTCGTATCTTTTGCAATGAAATATTCATTGTAAACAAATTTTAGTCCAAATATGAGAAATTTCTTGCAATGAAAAAGAGTGTTACCAAAGACTTTTAGCAAGAAAATTTAATTCTCTCAAAATGTCTTTTGCGAGGATTTATTAGTATTTTTGCAATGAAATAGTCATTGCAAAAGATTTTTAATCAAGATATGAGAACTTTTCGCAACGAAAAATCTTGTTTTTCCCAACGAAAAATTTCATTGCAAAATATTTTTAGTGATGATGACAAAAAGTGATTGCAAAAGATCTATAGCGTGATGGCTAGTACGAGGAACGCTGCAAGAAAAACGTATCGTTGCAAAATGTATTTTTCAACGAAGACATACCTTTGGCAATAATTTTTTTTCTCACTAAAAGCCGTAATTCTTGTAGTGGAAGGATTAAAGAGTCCTATTCAAATATAAGAAATAGAAAAGCATTTGAAATATCAAAATAAAACTAGGTTTCAAAAATGTCCTAAAAAGAAAGACATAAAGAAAAACAATGTCATCTAATTCAATTCAACTAAAATCCCATGTCAAGAAACTTTATGACCATGTCAATTCAATTCAATTTAACTAAGTTTTAGAAATATAAAGTATTATTTAAATACAAAAATAGAGACCTACTGTCACTTAACTTGGAATACTGTAATTGCATGATCTCTTATTGAACTACTTGGAGATTTTACCATTTTAAGCAAAACGAGTCTTCAACTCGCATGATGCGCAAGCGGTTAAAATTATTATACATAAATATTATATACTATTATTTAAAAAAACATTAATGCATAGATTTGTGAAAAAATTAAATGTTACTTGAAAAATAGTAAAAAATCACACGTGTTAGAGGGGCACAATCAGTCTAATGTAGAATAAGATCTTTGATAATCTATATTATAATAAAATAAAATAATAAATTCATAAAACAATGGTTTAATGCATAATCAATTTAATTTGTTAATAAATGTAATATTATGTTTACTTCATAGAATTTTTTATTGTGTGAAAAATTACAACGCCTAAAGTAGAAAAAATTAATACATAAAAAACTATAATTAATTTTCATTCTTAAATCTTTTAAATATAAACTACAAAAAAAATCTCGTTGGGGATAGATTTAGTAAATGAAATGTTTTATTAGCCTAAATAATTAAAGTAAGTAAATTCTAGAATGGGAAAATCAAATAATACTTAATCTCATTATGGACAACAAAACACTTAATATTAAAAGCACACCAGACATCCTCACTTACCATGCTACTTATTTTCTTTGATAATTTAAAACACAAAAAATGTAAAACCAAACAAATCCAGCAAAGTAGCTTTAACTAGGGCTGTGTTTTTTTTCCGAACTTCCCGATTTTTCCGATTTCCGATCCGATTTTTTCCGAATTTGGAATGAAATTTTAGTTTGCCGATTTCCGATTTCCGATTTTTCCGAAAAAAATCGGATCGGAAATCGGAAATAATTCTGAATTTCCGATTTTTCGATTTTTCCGATCCGAATTTTCCGAAACTATGCCGATCCGATTTTTCCGATTTTTTTCCGAATTATTTCCGATTTTTTCGGAATTATTTTCCGATTTCCGATTTTTTCGATTTCTTTTTCGATTTTTTGAAAATTTCCCATATTCCACATCGGTTGGGAGAGGGAGAGGGCTCCAAAATATGCTCTATAAAAGGAGAGTATCCTCCTAACTTCTACACAAATGAAAAATGAGCCAAATCCTCATGTGTTTACACGTTGGGTTAAGCTATTTTCATTGTTTCTTTAAAATGAGAATTTCGAGTAATCGAAAATCCATAATTTATTTTTTTGAAATTTTGGAATTTCCGAAATTTCTGGATTTTTAATATATTTTGTGAATTTCCGATTTTTTCCGATTTTTGCCGATTTTCCGATTTTTCCGAATTCGGATCGAAAATCGGAATAGTTATTTTATTTCCGAAAAAATCGGAATTTTTTCCGAATAAGCATTTTTCGATCCGATTCGACCGAAACACAGCCCTAGCTTTAACCATTTTAAAACCACTTTCTTACTGACAAAAAAAAAAAGCAATGTTTTCAAATAAACCCACCAAAATGGCTACCATGCTCAACTTATCTCCTTTAACAATTTAAAAGTCACTAAAATTGTTCAATCAAACAACCCCACCAAAAATGTTTTACCCATTCCAAAAACGCTTTCTTATTGCACCAAAAAAAACACTTCCTCTTTACATGGCTTTATGGGCTAACTCTCTCAAACCTACATACACATTTAAGCCATAGCCATCTTGAACCTTTTCGAGCTCCAACTCTAGCAAAACCACGTTCCAACGAAATTTCATTGCTTCTCCCTCATAATATTCAATAGCGGAACAATAATTCTTAATGAAGGAGACGGTGAGAGATTATCTGCGATCAACATGACTTGTAAAATCAAAGTAATCAACAAAAATCTAAGGCTAAAAATCTAGATCAAGTCGCAAAAAGATCTTCTTATGTCCTTGCGTTGAAAACTACAAAAATCTTTGGTCCGAATTAAATATCAAATAAAAAAATAGAGTAAGGAATTATAAAGGTAGGGAAACGAGACAATTAGAGAAGGATAAATGCTGAAACAGGGGAGCACTCTCAGAGAGAGAATTAGTAAAATCAGAAGAGACTAAATTTGTTTAAGTGATCATGTGGTCATCAATAACAACTTTGGTTTCAACAAAATCTAAGACAGATTAAAATTTCAAACACTAAACAAAATCAAAACTATGAAGATTTGTGTACAGTTTATCTTGCAAATTACAACATAAAATTACACGCCACAAATAAATGACCCGAGAAAATTGCAGAGCCATTCTCTGATTTTATTCAACTGTCTATTCATGAAGGTATGGAATACAAGAAAAAATTACAAAACTATATAGCACTGAAATAAACCTCAAATCTAAATATCAACACAACCCCGTATTAAAAAAATAAGTTTTTTGGCTTTAGTCCCATCTATAAAGATGTATTTAAACTCCACTCCCATGTGTTTTTAAAATTGTAAAAAAGTCCATAACCACCAAAAACCGCTTATAACTTCCTTGTAACCACCCATCTTTATTTTTGTAGATAATGACACTTGTCCCATATAGGACTAACAATTAAAAAAATAAAAACATGGGAGTGATGACAAATAAATCATTATAAACAGAACTAAATACTTAAAAAAAATGGTGAAAGAACCCATATATATATACACGCACGCGCATGCGGACACAAACACAGACATGTTAATAAAATAGAAAATTGGAGAATACCTTAGAATAAAAGGAATTGTACATCTGTCATTTTCACTAAAGTGGACCTGCTCCCATTTCAAACACTTAAAATCCATCATTTATAAACCCCAAATATATACAAAAACTAGACTTAACCCTAATATGAAATGAAAAAATCCAAGAATTCACACAAAAACAGTGGTTTCACAGATTCATGTCCATGAATCACCTGATGAAATTGAATGTCAAAATCATTTTGGTTAAAAAATGTTGGCAGAGAATGGGTATTTTGGTTTATGACTGGGAGAAGAAGTAGAGAGAGAATAGGAAGGGTTAATGAATATGTTATGACATGAAAAGGCTATTTAAATTACTTAACTTATTGATTCTCTCTAAATGGATAGGATAGGTCGTGTGTAGTATAGGCGGGTGAGAATAAATTTTGTCCATTGTATTAGGTGCCATGCAAATACTCACAAAATCAAAAAGAATTAATTCCTAATAGCCTCGTGTTAAGCATTTAGAATATATAATAGATTTTGCGAGTCATTATTATATCTCATTTTTTGCGGCTGAATGTATAATAGATGATGCTATTGGGAAAAAAATGAAAGCATTATTTTTCGACTGAAGTCATTCTTATTTTCGGTGGTAAGTCGTTCGTATTTGGTTTCTTTAATTTTCAAGGTTTGATGGATTGAATGTGTCGAAGAAGATTTTTTTGATGCAGATGTTGTTATCTATATTACGTTTTTCGTATCTGTAAATATGATTATTTCAATACCCCCGATTAATTTATTTATTTGGTACTAAATCTATTTCCTTTCCCCCCTCCGTTCTCTCTCTCTCTCTCTTTCTCTCTCTCTCTCTCTCTCTATATATATATATATTGACACACACACACACACATACTTAGGGAGGCTCCAATGAGATTCTAACTTAAGGTCCCTATATATATAGGGAGAGGATAACAAGTGGACCTAAAAAGCGTACTTTTCAATGGACCTTAATAAAAATTCGATCGACACGCATGTTCGTTGCCACTGGCGCGAACCAATTACACTATATGAATTAAAATTAATTGGCTGTTATATATTTTTTGTTAAGATTCATTAAAAAGTATGCTTTTTAAGTCTACTTGTGATCCTCTCCCTATATATATATACTAGCGGAATGCCCGTGCCTGAAGGCACGGTGAAAATTTCCAAAGTACGCAATCGTAAAACGGTAAAAAATTTCGAACATACGTAGTTGCAAACGACAAAAATTTAATTCCCCATTAAAACAAACTGTAATATAAAAATAAACATGTCAACGTAGTTTTTAATGACAACAAATCCAAAATATTGTGTAGACTAAAACTTCAAATCATAGAATTTATTATAAAACACAAATGTGTACACGATTTAAAAAATTTGGGCATCTCATCTATTTATAGGACTACCCACCTATTTAAGAAACCAAAACTAATCAGCAATACAAATAATCCATCTTGGACATTATATAATCCAACAAAAAAATCATGATTATTAACTTTACCAACAAAATGATAATAAAATAATACTACAACCAAAATGAATTTTTAATCTAATAAAAAACATTTATTATTTTTCATCATGTCGATGCTTGCCCCACATTCCATGCGTTCAGCCTTCAACCTCACGCCACCCATTTGTTTATATATCCACCCTGCAACATTCAACTCTGCGTCCGTCCTTGCAAACACAATTCCACGACCACTGCCCCGTAACTGTTATTGCAGTACATAATTATTATTTAAATAACTGAAAAGTATAACTTAACCCATATTAAAAGTTTGAGTAGATACCTCCATTCTCGCGAGTGAACACACGATAAAGTTGATTCATTTCATATAAAAATCAATAATCCTACACACTGACATCCCCTGTACAACAATATGTTAACTATATATAATGCGAAGTCTGCATATAATGCTTGAACATCCCCTGTAGAACAATTAATAATCCCACACATTGACACACTAATTCATTATGGTCAAGATCTTTTATTTTTCTTTTCACCGTCCAACCAAATTCATTCATTAACAATGTCATAAATTTAATAAATAGCCATACTTACCTGTCTCGCGGGATGAAAAGGAATTTTAGTGCCGCCTCCGATGACTTTAACAGCAGCAATTCCAGCCAACTTCAATTGATAAACATAATAGGGTAAGTATCTGTATGATTTGACCCATTACAGCATCTAGAACACGTAATGTAAATTCAGAAAATAAGTATAAAATGTGCAGAAAATAAAATATTGTAATAGAGCACACATGCTAAATATAAATTGGGGGGGGGGGGGGGGGGGAATCAGTGTCGCCCCTTCAAACGTAGTCATCTCAACTCAAACAACAGACTCTACATCATCCACCTATAGGTCTCACTAAAATAATATCACCCATTAAGAGGTATATTGAAGTAGTCAATCAAAGAAAAATAATATCACCCATTAAAAATAATATCATTAACAGTGAAGTTCTCCACAAACCTGCGACATTCGAAGAATCCCGTTTTCTCGAGCTAATTTTTTCATCTCCATCCAATACTCCGTTTTTGCGAGATCCGTCACTGTCCAGCTTCACCCACATGTGACCAACCTATGTTTGCTTTTAAACACTTTTTTGTATTTTATTTTACTTCTTCAATTTGAAGTAATATGGAGGTCAGTTCGGAGGCAAATAATTCAATTCTTGGACTGAGATGCACACCTCGTTGCCTGTGATTGCAGCTATCACCAGTAAGTGACCCACTGCCATCAATCTCATACCACCATTTCAATGAATCCCAAATCCCTCATGATAGATCTTATTGCCATTCTTTACAACTCGACATACCAACCTGTTGTATTCCAAGACATTGAGCAAAATATATGCTCATTTAAATTAATGATTGAATTTGAATCAGTGAAGTTTGAGAAAAAAGTGGGGAATATAATGAGTGATAGAGATACCTAGAGTGGATAAAAATTTATGTTTCTACAGCTAATTCATGAACTCCACCTAAGGCCTTGTAGATCACAACCTGCAAAATGCCCCCAAAGAGAGAGTTGGAGAGATTGTGTTAAAGAATAAGATAGGTCGTACAAATGGTTGGTGTAAAAGTTGTCCGATTTTTAGTGTATGAGAACTTCTTATGCATATGATTACAAAAAACAAATTGGAGTCCAAATATTATACCAGTACATATATAATAAATCATACTAACAAATATAATAATGGATTCAATATAGATTTAAATTGGTCGTATAAAAGCTTAGATTGAAGCCAGCAAGTACTTGAAATTAATTTGATTACCCCATTTTAAATCATTTTTGGAAAGTAAAGAAGTTCAAAGTTTTGAGTATGTATGAAATTACTAACCTTTTCAGTATACAATTTACAATGAGTAAACCTAGTTGAGCTATATGGTATAAGATAGACATAAGGTATGATACATACTTCAAAAGAAAAATAAATTACTAAAATAAACAGGAGATATATTTGCATCTTTAACATGCTCATGTGAACAATTAAACTTTACCATTATCATGTGCACAAAAGTAACCATTATGTTAGTATCTTTAAAGCTAGCATCAATAACTATAACTATCAAAATCCAGAAGCTATAAGCGATTATAGGTTGCTATTGTAGCATTTATCCGAATCGCAAAATGTAACCCTTCCCCAATATCTCTTCCTAAATCATAAACGTAGATAAACTCAGTCAGGTTTGATACTTATATAGTATCTAAACTTGTATAGTAGTAACTTGGGACGTGCGACATCTAGGTTAGATACTTTCAAACTTATGCTATGATCACTTTCAACCTATAAGATTGCAGGTGAAATATTTTTCCAGCTAACTGAACCAAAATTTGATTTCAGTAATTTCAAAATTGGAAGAAATGCACGAATATTGATGGTGAAATGCACTTCTAACAAACTAAACCCAAATATTCTTTCCTTGGCCCATTTGTAGGCCACTGTGCACAGTTAATGTTAAATGATTATAATGAAAATTCTAAACTAAACTAATTATACTATTAATGATTCATATACCTGGTGGGCAGATCATCATATATCCGAAGTTGCTACAATATATGTGCAAGTTTGAAATTGATATCCAAGCATCAATAGTAGATCGAAAAGAATAGATGCAGAAGCATTTGCCTTAAACACTGGAGTGCAACTCCTAAGAATGGATTTGAAAAATTGCATTTCTTAAACATCCGAACCAATAAGGTCCCTCGCTTACTTTCTTGATCCGGTGAGACCCAACACTCGTGTGGTATAGAGTTGAAATTAAATCAAACATGATTTACAAAGGAAATCCTAGTTATAAAGAAAACTAAAGCCTAAACTAAGAAATTTAAAAACAAAATTGCATCCTAAACTAAT
The DNA here is from genome assembly GCA_949130495.1 of Sambucus nigra. Lineage (NCBI taxonomy): Eukaryota > Viridiplantae > Streptophyta > Magnoliopsida > Dipsacales > Adoxaceae > Sambucus > Sambucus nigra. The sequence goes on along the minus strand of OX422207.1, from coordinate 788,535,496 downwards.
CATATAATCTCAAATGAGATAATTCGATAAAACTCATAATCGTTTGTTACAATGGAAAAACAAAGCAAGATTGTTGACTAATAAAAATGTTTGTCATCAACATGAAAATGGTTTCCACATCAATTCCATAAGTAGAGGTGGCAATCCTTAAAACATGCATTGGTGTACAATCCTTTAAAAATGAAAAAGTAAAAAAAGCGGATACTACAGAGTCTTCAGCAAACTAAATAAAAATCAATTTCAGTACCTTTCAAAACATATCTCACATAACCTTGAATCCCACAACCATTTGGTCCAAGACCTGCAACATGAATATTATAAATTAAAAAGAAACATGAATATAGAACAGTTCTTCAATACCACAAATGAATGTGTAAATTTATGTAAGGTCTTTTAAACCAAATATTATTTAAACCTTCGTTTATAAACTGTTGACATCATCAAATAATGTATAAAACTTTAGAAAAATAGTTCATATCTTCAAACAATGTGTATCAACATGTGTGCTAATTTACACTGTAGAAACAAAATGTATAATATAATTATTGATGAATGTATATATTAATCTGTAGATCTGATATAAATCAAGTGCTTGTCAATGTTTCAACATTCTGTAGATCTGATAGAAGGCATCCAGTGGAGAAAGATGTAAAACACTCACAGGTCTTGCATCGATCAATATAATTTCCTAAAATTGAGAAGCATCTGATGGAAGAAGTGAGAACCCATCACGTACAAAGTAACCCACTCATTATAAAAGTATTGAATCCCCAATTACGAAAAGAGTGAATGAGTAATACCAAAATATGATGCCCACTGAAAATCATCGCAATAGAAATATAAGTTTCCTTATCCAATTAATTGTTGTATAATAAAATATAAAAATTAGAGATTATTATTAAATTTGTAAATTTAATGATACTATATCCTTTTATCCATAATAGTCAATTTAGGGATCTAGTATTTCATGTTACTACACCCGTGTTATGAACAAAACACCTAACTCTACTCTCATTATAAATAAAATGATGATAAAGAGATGCACTCCCCCCATTTAGTTCAGGAGTCGTTTTTCACCTCTTGTCTATGCCCTGTTTCAAGCAGAATTTCTTCATCAATTTTTTTATTGAAATGATCCCAATTGACATTCACATTACGATTCATGTAACGAAAAAGAATGAGAAAACGTACAAAGGATTATTAATTAACCCGAAATTGACATGAAGGACCCCACGATTGTTGTGGGGAAAACTGTCAACTCTCACACCATGTCCAATGAGGCCATTAGAAAAACTTCTATATGAAAAAAAAAGCATGGTAAGAAAGTGAAAATCACAACATATCCAACTCTCACACCATATCCAGTGGGAAGTTGCATAAAATGCATTGCCTTCTAAGTTTTTCCATCTGTCTTCTTTTTTTGTGTGTGTTACCTTTCCACATGAAGTGATAACGAAATTTCAGAGATAATTTAAAGATATAATAAAATTATGTTAAGAGGCAGTTAAAGTAACCTTCAGTAGGGTGAGGGTCAGGGGCAGAACTGAAGCTCCTGCAGCTACAATTCCATTCAAAGAAAACCTCTCCTATTCACTTCATATTTGATTCCTGAGAAATAGTTACTAACTGTAAAAAATTAAACCAACTCAAAGATAGATATCTAGAGAAATGCATAAAATAGGGCTGCTTCTTGGTTGTCAAGACACCTTGTGCTTTATCATCCTATCTGGCATGCCCAAGAAACCCAAGCAGGTCAAATTCGCAAGTTGATTTTCAACCTCCAAGTTTGCCATAGCTGGGATGGTAAAATCTATGGCCAGCGACCTTTGTCGACCCATGGCATTTGTAGTTGCAACCCGCTATCTGATAAACATGAAACAAACAAATTGAAGGCATCAAAATCTTTTTTCAAAAGACTCCTACTTGTTTAAGCCAAACACTGCTACTTGTGCAGAACAAAATACAAAAAAGAGATTAAGACTGCTATCTGTGCAAAACATATTATACAGTACATAATGAATAATGTCCATAGAATAATATACAATCCACCTCAATTTTAAAGCATGAAAATTAACTCTCGAACAATCTTTATAAGCACAATGTTCATGAACATAAATATGTGTAACCACAAACAATCTGTATAGCCATAAAGTATAAGTCCCATTTATTCATATGTACTACCACAAAAAATTTGTATAACCACAAAGCATAATGAGACACCAATGGGCTCAGTTTTTGGCAGTTGGGTTGGGGCTCGAGGACATGATTTTCACTACTCTAATGAGAGACCAATGGGCTCGGTTCTTAAACTCTACATTTCATCTATCAATACTCAAGAAGTCACACAGAGATAAATAAAATAAAACTATATGATCAAACTGTAAACATGCATGTGGCGGAGGCACGGGGTATGGATGCAGGTTAATGTCATTATATAGAAAATTACTTGCACTACATAATCAAACTGTAAACATGCATATGGCAGAGGATATGATATCAAACAGAGGTTATAACGTCATTATATAGAAAATCTGCAAACTTAAAAAAATAAAACACAACAGATAAAAGAGAAAAACAAAACATATATATTTAATTATATAAAGATTAATAGTAAGGATTGCAATCTTAATTTTTTGTAATGTGCAATGTAAGACCATCATAGTAGTAAAGAAAAGGTACTACTATCAACAAAAATACTTTAAACAAAGTAGCAATGTAAGACCAACATGTATGGTGTGAAAATCAAAATTATATTATTATTTTTTCTGTTTTTAACAATATATAGTAACTGTTATATATTTAACAGTTGGTACAATATATAACAGCTGCTATATTGAATCTATATTTAGTTACTACAACAATATATAGCAGCTATATTGAGAATACTTTAAACTGATTTCCACCATCAGTTACTATATTGAATCAATCTGAATATAGCAGCACCATCAGGTCAATATGTGTGTGTTGTGTGTGTATCAATATGTATATGTATTGATGTATGTGTGTATATAAGCCTACTTAAGCAAGTTATCAAAATAAATAAAATAAAAAACTCATACCCATACAAATCTCAGTGGAGTTTATCAATATGTATGTGTGTGTGTGTGTCAATGTGTACATGTATTGGTGTTGTGTGTGTAAATTACCAAACAAAAGGTAAATATAATATCCATACCACTCCGGAGGCATCCGGTCCATACGAGTCCGACATGAGCATTTCAGTTCAGCTGAGCAAGGATCGAAAGGGAAGTATTTTCGACGCGTTTCAGTTAATCTAGGAAGGGAGATGAGGAGATTGTACCACTGCTGCCTTAGAATGGGAGTATGACAAATGGGGAAATTGAGCGGTCTAAGCAACAGTACCCTCCATGCGGATGAAACTCCGAAATGAAACAATTCACAGTATCAAGTTAAGATGGGTTCCAACAGTGCTGATGGGGTGAAATGTATAAAATATTGGCCGAATGAAAATTTGAACTTGCTTCATATGTATACACATATGTATCTCACTTCAGTTTAATATTTAACTACCTTACTTTTTTCAATAGTAAGAAGAAAATTTGACAAAAATATATATTTAAAAATTCAGAAAAATATTGAAAACATTAACACATAAACCTTACTAACACATAAAATCGCCATAGCCGACACTGGCTCAACATTCATCGCCATTCCTTAATCCAACACAAACTTGGTTAGCCTTGGGCCACGGAACCGTAAATTAGGTCAATAAAATTAGGTTACATTAATTAAGATGCATTAACAGTAAACACACGTGTTCCCAAACATATAAGATGCATTAACACTTCCAAAGCATGCATTATTCGAAACATATATAACAATACATTTCTTGCATACCTCATATTTCTTACCATTTCTTTCCTATAGAACAAAAGAATGCAAAAAATATTTCTTACCATTTCTTTCCTAATAACCGACCAATGCAAGACATGCTTCATATCTGCATAATAAAGGTGCTTATGCAGTTAGAAGCATCACAAGTACATTTGTATATACTGTGATTGTAGCGTACTCATTCTTGAAGTCAAATTAACTATGATTGCGGCATTCACTGCGGTGCATGGAGGATAAAAACAAAGAGCCCTTGGAGGTTTCTTTTACCATAGAAATAAATAGAAACAGATTTCACATTGGCTTCGCTGTTGTTGGCATCTGTGGTGTTAACCAGAATTTACTGCTTCTCTATCATCCCCAAGAATGGTCCATATAGCACCAAATATTAGGGCCTTTAACGAAAGAAGACAAAGTATAAGCAGGAGAATCCCATCGGTATGGATAGACGTAAATAAAACCTTCAAAAAAAAGCCCCAAATAAAACACAATAGCCCTGCAATTTTATATAAAATAGCCCATACACGCATCAAAGAACATAATAGATTACCCCATTTTGAGTGGTGATCCTAACCAAATTTACGAATCCATAGAAACTATTTCATGTCCCTTTACAAAGAGTAGGGAAAAAAATATTTAATACGACAAACTTTATATATTAAATTTATAACCCCAATATAAGAGAATGAAAAAATTGAAATCTATAAACAGGACATACCACAAATAAGAAATATGAGATAACTACCGTATATGTTGTATGTACAATTCGCATAATGTCGGTTACAACTATGACAGTAAGACATAGATGCTATAAGTGAGACATAAACAAACATAATCATAACCAACCTTACCGTGTTTTTTTTCTTACGAAGACGCTTTCACATCGAATCAATTGGACCCTCTGAACTTTATATATATATGTAATGTCACAACCTCAGTGATTTTGTAATTTCAATGTGAGGACCTGTAATTAATCCATAGTTTAAATGTAAATACGTGTCAATGAAAATAAATAAACAATTAATGAACCCTAACAAATAATACCTAAAGATATTAGACTCTAAAGATCAAAAGAGGATTTTTAAAAAATTTTACTCTAAAATCCCATCAATATAGTCATTTCACATGTGACAAATTGAATTCATTTTTTAAATACACAAAAGAAGGAATGAACATTATATTTAAAATTACTACCTCTCGTTTTGCATATCCCGTGACCTTTAACAGTTAAGCTTGAAGCTGCAAATTAACATAAACACTAAAGAGATATATGAGAGGTATAACCAAAGGGTGAAACAAAATTAGAAAATATGAGCCAATTGAAATCAAAAGTTACAAATCATTGGATCTGCAAAGAAAATGTCTAAAATAACATTCAAGGTAATTAAACACGGATAAACCTATTGAGATAGAGATAGAGATATGTATGTGAGGTACCTGAGAATTGAAGAAGTGGGATATTAACTCTAGAGGGTAATTTTACCCCAATTGAAACAATAAGTTTGAATGCCATAGAGGAGGATTACCTTATTTGCACCAAAATTTGAACCATGGTGTGGTGTATCCAAAAGTGAGATACATAAAACAACCAATAAAATAAATTATGTTAGAATTTCAAAAATGATAATTGAACCTGTGAAACTTGAATTCTGCATACATGCAAAAGACCATCAGTGAACATCATTAAAATTGTATAGATGATATGATTCAATTGAGAATGAAATATAACTTGAATGATAAAGAAAGTATAAAAATTGATTGCACAAAGAAAGACAACGGTAATCAAACTCCACTAATTAACGCCTATTAAGTTGATTTTTAGTTTTTTCTCTTAAACCTGCAATCCATTAGCAACAACAGGTATGAAAAAGTCCACACAAAGAATCTCCAACATATGGAAGATAAAATAATGGCAAATGTGATTACATCCCAATAATGACTTCCCCCAATCACATGTTGAGAGCACAACAGATCTTAAATATAGCGATTTATAAGAATCAATTAAGAGCCTCATCCTATACCCAATATTACCTTATTTAAAAACAGAACACAATATCCTATACCCATGTAATTGAAACCCCAAATACCTTATTTAAAAACACTAATGTCAACTCCAAGACCGTGTAATTGAAACACCCAAACAACATCTGACAATTTTTTTAAACTAAACTAACGTACAAATCAAATGAAAAAAAATAAAACTCAAGTAGAGAAATATCATAACCTAACTATAGCGGGACTAATCAGAACACAATAACTTACATACAAATCCAAAATGAGCCACGAAATAATAAAATTCCAGCATTTAATTTAAGAGACCATAATCCAAAATGAGCTCTCGAACAATAAAATTCAATATAACCTAACTATTATTTTTAAAATAGCTAACAAATAATACCCAAAACCCAAGATTTTCCAAAGGCACAACCCTAAAAAATCTCAAAACATACCAAAAACTAATCAAATAGAAACAAAATGTATAACTCAAAAATAATGTCAACAAACCTAGATTGAGCTTGATTACAACTCATAAAACCCACATTTGAGTTATTGTATTGTAAAAATCTTGACTACAACTCATACAACCCTAGATCTGAATGTAAAAAACAAATACCTTTGGTTCTGGCTCATGTTCACACTTCAAAATCATAAATCGATTTTCTATTACTTGGAAACATTAGATTTGCAAACAAAACATCATAAATGTGAAAAAATTTAGCCCCCAGATTTGTGTGTGCGTGTGTATGATTTAGCCCCCAGAACGAAAATGCTACTCACGAAACCAAATCTTTATCTTCAACCCCAAATCGTAAAAACCCTAATCATAACACCAATAATCTAGACACACGGATTCAAAACCCCAAATCGTAAAAACATATGTGAATCAAGACCTCCTGGCACACATACCATACTTTCAGATCAACATACCTAAGAATCATACCAAATCGTACACACGCGTGTGCGTGTGTAAGGGGCTGAAGGACAAAGACGAACACGGAGAAGCGATTGCCAAGAGAGAGAATGAAGATCGTGTGGGTGAAGCCTGAAGGTAAGGGTGAGTTTGAGCGAGTAGGTATAACAGTGTCTGACTGATGAGAGTTTTTTTACAACAATACCCTCTTATTTGAATTAAAGTAGAAATTAAAATGAAAAAAGGGGGGAAACCACCACAACCATTGGATTCAATTTTGTCCCATTTAATCCTAGCCTCTAATTAAGTTGTCAACTTATGGAATAGTGCCAACTATTCCACTCCTTATTATATAAATATATATACAAACATAATGTATATATATATATTATGTATATGTATGCAAACTGTTTAATATCCAGGAATCTATGTCACATTAATGAGGTATTGGCATTGATAATTCATATATACATATCAACACACTTCCATGGACATGGATGATAAGAACTTTGCGTGAAATGAAGTATGATACTTACGGCATTATAGAATTATAATTTTTTTTAGAATATGTTGAACTTGTATAACTTATATTATCATGTAAACTAATGCGTATTTATATATAAATTTATATATAAATGCATAAAATGGCATCCAAGAGTCAAATTCCACAGTCCATCCCAATATGATCAAGTCAGGATGAACAATCAACCACTTAATCTTATCCAAAGGTTATCTTTAATCCAAGTGGTGGGACTATATGTTATCTTGGGAGTTTTGGCCTTTGATCTGTCTTTCAATGGTGGATCTAGAGTAATTTATTTTGAAAGCATTGTAGTAAGAAATTGGAATCTTTGTAGTAATCTATTTTAAATTGATAAATTGAACAATTTATATTTTTTTGAACTATTTATAGGGATCTAAATTGTGTTTTGTTTCTATTGTAGGTAACTTTATGAACAATAATCATTATACTATGTTGTTCATAGTTTGTTTCATAATTGGTAATTTATTTTGAATAATATTTTGTATGATGCCCAGAATGGCTTATGTGATATTGTATGTGATGTTAAATTCAAGCTCAAACAGGCTTATGTCTAGTAGATATCTAGAATGTATGAAATCTAAAGGTAATTCTATAAAAAAAATTAAAAATAAAGTGAACTTGTCACTGCTTATATCAGTGACAAATTTAACAAACTTAACATTTGTCCTTACTAGGAGAAGTGATAAATTTGTAACTCTTGTTAAATTTGTCTCTATTGCCAGTAGTGATAGCATTGACAAATTTGTAACTACTGGTAGAAGTGAAAAATATTGAATTTGTCGCTGTTGCCAACAATGACATTTATTAGATTTGTCAAAGCTGAAAGTAGTGACAAAATGGGCGGGGTAATGGTTGCAACACTTGTAAACCGATAAGAGTGAATTTTTTTTTCACTCCTCGCAATAGTGATAAATATTTTTTAACACCCCCTAAATCATGACGGTTGATAGCAGTGACAAAGATCACTTGTCATTATTAGTGGCGGTAACAAATCACATGTTTTGGTGTAGTTAATTGTCTTTAATTTTTAGAAGAATGAGAAGATTTTTTTTCTTCTCTTCACTTTTCAAATTCAAATGATTCGTCATTTCAATATAACTCAAAAGTATCGAAATATCATCACATGTACTAGTACTAGTAGGAATATTAAAGTCTAACATTATAGCACTCATAGTCACACAAATAAACACAATCTTCTATTCACATAAACAATATACAAGCACAAGAAAACTAGATTTGTGAGTGACGAACACAAGAACACAACAAAAGAAAGATCGACTCTTAGCATGTAGATGCAAAAACAAAAGCAACCGTTATGATACCAATTGAGGATGTGTGTTCAAACCACAAGTGCTCACTCTAAAATAATCCTGGGGGGAGGGGGGGGGGGGGGGGCAGGAGGGGGGGAATAGGTTTGATCACATAAAATAGCCAATTTATTTTTATTCAAATTGAATTTGTGCAATTTCAATTATTTTACTACATGTATTAACTAAGTTATGCGATAAAAACTTTTAATTAGCAACAAATTGAGTAGAGTTAGGAAAATGTAGTAAGTATAACTAGAAGTCAATGCCTAAATCCGGTTTTAGTCAATTACACTAGATGCAGATGTGGCCTACGTGTAGCATGTGATCAAAGTACGCAATTAAAAAAAATAACAGTAAAAAATAAAATTCAAGACATATTTATGGGAAAAAATCCCCACCAAGGATTAAAAAAATTCGATGCACTCAAATTTCTATTTCTACTTGAAAATAGTTATATACAAATCAACAATTCATATTCAACCACACTCACGAGTAGTACCTATGTACTTTGAAATTATAATGCCCCGACTTGGATTTATGGGCTACCTGTGGTCAATCTGATCCGTCCCGAGTGGTAAGTGTGAAGTCTAATGAAACGACATATATGATGTTGCTAATCCAGTTTTATTTAATTAAAGTTTCACTTTTTTAGCATCCGATTCCAATTTATATCAAACTACGTGAAGTATCTGTGGGAAACGTCCTTGTAATCCAAGTATACAGAGCTATTAATGTAAAATAAAAGGGATACTTACCTATAAAACTCTTTCAAAATACGGAACCGCACCTAACTTACCATAACAAATACGGGGGAATGAGCTGAATGCCCGTGGAAAAAATACAATAATGTTATATAGAATCAAACGGTAGAAAATACTTATTTTTCCTTAAAAGCCTTTCATAAATAGACTCATGTGTTAATTGTGGGCTAAACCTCATTGGGTTGCTTAATTATCCATTTAGTCACCTTACTTTATCATTCTTTTACTTTATGGACATTAATCAATTTTCACATTTACTTGTCCACGTTATCCTTTACCGAAATATTTATTAATTCATTTAAGTTAGGTTGTCTTTTCACATATTCACCACACAAACCATTTCATGATATGGTTCACTTTCATTATCTTTTTCTCGGAATCCTACCATATCTGCTTACTTTAATCGGCTCCACACTGTCAGTTATACTAGCATATGCTTTGGCCAGTGATTTTGGGTCTTTCCACTCTAGCCTCCGGGCCCTCTTTAATTATTTCTGGTGTCATCCGAGTTCTTATTAATGTGTTTTAAGATTTTTCATATGTCCACATTACCACCCTTTCCTTTACCTATCGAAGCCAAAATCTGGTGTTTTACCCCAACTTGTATTACATTTTTTAAATAATTAATTTTTGTCCTTTATACGCTTGCACTAATCTTTTCCCAAAAATCACGTTCATTTAGGGCCATTTTAGTGTAACACCTTTCTCAATATTTGTATTGCATAAAAATGTTCCACTTTATGTAAAATTACTATTATAGCCATTTGATTCCAAACTTGTACTTTTCTCCATTTTCACAACTGTTATTTTCCAAAACATTATTAAGTTACCCACACTAACTTCTTAAGTGTTTTTAACTCATCAACACTTTTTTAAAACTTTAGAGTAACAAACTTCTGAAGTTGGATATATTTTTATTTCATTAATTTCTTTCTCTAAGAAATCATTAAACATTTAAAGACTACTTTATAAGAAAAACATCTTTTTCCTTTATTAATGCAGTGAGTCTTTACACTTATCACATTTTCAACATTTTTCACATACTTTAAGGGCTGAAATTTCTATTTTCTTTATTCCAAGTAAAACTCAGTAAAACCTCCATTAAACATGTTTATATGCCTATCCTCAAAGCACTACAAGTTTACACACATGGGGAGAAGGATTTTAAGTCCAAAAATCCAAGTAAATGAGTTTAACACATGATTTATTCTATAAATTTCATAATGTATGCAACTACATGCTTTTCAAGGTTAAAGACACTTTTTATCATTCAAAACTTGAATATATACACATCTAGATGAAAATATCATGTTTTACAAATAAACGTTTAAACACTTGTTCACAAAATATCTTTAAAAAGATGAACATTATTTTTCAAACATTTTATTTCTTAAAATGTTTACCGAACCTTATTTAATGCAACATTTACTCAACCTTCTTGAAATCCTTTTCAATATATATTTCCACAAAATCATGAGAAATAATCTCTTTAAACCACACACACACACACACACACTTATATATATATATATATATATATGGACCAAAAGGTTTTTACTATTCCATAAGTTGATAACTTAATTAGGGGTTAGGATTGAGCCAACAAAGCAAGAAATAGAGGGTTGTGATTAAATATTCCTCTTTCCCTCTTTTATCCCTTTATTATTTGGTTTCCCCCTCTTACTCAAAATTTAAAAGAATGGATAAAATGGTAAAATACACGCTTTGGACCTCTTTTACTCTGACTATAGTACACTTCCCCCCTCTCTCTCGATTAATCATGACGGAACACCTCTCTCTCTTCAGCCCTTCAACCCCCGTTTCTACGAATCTTAGACAGGTAATTTCCGTTTGACATTTTATATATATATATATATATATAAGGACCAAAAGGTTTTTATGATTTGTGTACATATGTTAGGTTTTGTGTATAGATTTCGGTGCTTTGCAATATAGTCCTTTTTAATTTAGGGATTTGTAATTTAGGGCTTTGTAATTGATTTTTTGGATTTAATTATTTTTTGTGTTTGGTTGTCTATTTATAAAATATGATGTGTATGAACATCTATAAAATATGTTGTGTATGAACATATTTGACCAGATTGTGAAATTTGTATAAACACAATGTTTTTCTTATTTGGTCTATGATGCAAATATTTGTTACAAGTAGAGATTTGATGGCATGATGTGTTAATTAGAGACATTAATCTCAATTGAATGGTGATGAAACTTATGCTTAAATAGTAACATATGAAAAGGATGATATAGATACTTCTTAATTTGTTTTATAGTTAATAAATTATTTGTTGGTTTTTCACGATTCAAGATTCTTTACTTATAATTATTGATCAGATTATTGTGTATGAACATCTATATAACACTCTTCCATTATTTCCCTAATGTGTGTTAACTTTGTCCTGACCGTAAGAAATTCCAAATTACTTCTTTGATTGAAATAAACAATGACAGTTACATTAAGATATTTAATTATAAGATGAATTTGTTGATATCTAAATCTTAGACGAGAAGATTAGTTTGTTCCATTGACTGAGACTATGTGATGTCAATATTTGACTATACACGTGTCCATAATGCACTTGAACCACTCAAGCACTTGATTTCATTCAAGTTTTCAAGTGTATTCAAATATTTTAATGCTGGGATGTTTTCATTTCTTTAATTTCTCAGCATATATTATAACTCTTCTCTTAGATATTTATCAAAGTTTAGTCCATCATATTGAAAGAAAGGTTCAGTCGATCACTTTGCAAAGTTAATTTGTAGAAAACATGTGATAATTCACATGGTCGTATGCAAATGGATCCACCTCTAGGAGGGAAATGAATTGGATTCACACATGGTTCAGAGTTATTATCTAATCATGTTTAATGGCTTAGATGATTTGGGCATTTGCGACTTCATTAATTGTTAGACTTTCTTTTGAGAAAATAAAAAATATTTTAAGTTTCATTACTTCAAGTCCTTAGATGTAAATAATGCATTTGATTATATTACTTATTTGTGATTCTTCTAAACCTAAGGTGTTGAGTGTTGATATAATCCTCAGTGTACAAAATATTGCCTTATTATGTTATTTTTGTCTTATTTCTACACATGGACTAAATTTTGATGATATTTTGGACCTATGCCATCAAGATCAAGTGCTTGGAAGCTTATCCACTGGAAGGCGTCGCCAAGTAGCCATGAAGGTTCAGTCCTACAAGGAAATACCACTAAACGTGATGATGCGCAAATCAGAATCTTAGGAACCTAGACGCTCGGAAGAGTTCTATAACATAAATAATACCAATCACGTATGCCAAACATCCTGTATTCTATTTTCCTTTGCCTTTGTCGTACTTTTTTATTCAATTAGTATTTTGATTTTTAGCTCTGTGAAGTTTGAACTAGAGTTCTCTGTGTCATCTACGCGATGATACATGCTATATTTGGTACACAAAGTCGAGGTTAGGTTTTAATTATTCGTTTCACATAAAAAAAAAGTCAAATAAGTTGTGGGTGAACATACGTCAAATTTGATCACGAATTCATATGGAGCCAATCTTTACAGTTTTTTTGTTTTGGATGTAGATGTTTAGTTGGCATAGGTCTGAATATAAGCTCGAAAATACAAGTCGAGGTTTTATTTGGGGATCCATTTTCCATTTTTTTTTTATCTCTATTCATATTGCTACTTTAGTTACGACATACAACTAAGAATGAGTTAAATTTAGAGTGTTGGATATTAAACATGACATATTTCTTCTTTTGATTATGTCTTCACACCTATAATATATCGTTGTGGACTATTTTTATTTCTTAACAGGGTAGATAGTCTTATAAATAATCACATTTGTGTTGTAAAAAACTTTATTGTTTATAAATTCAAAACTATTACTATTATTTTTAATAAATTCGATTTTGACCACTACTATTATTGTGTGAGTAATTTTTTTTTGTTAAACCGGGTGGATAGTGTTGTGAACTATATTTTAGTTTTCAGATTTGAAGTGATTAAAGACGAATAACTCAAATAATTGTACTTCCTTAGGCAAATGGCAGAGTCTTCTATACAACTCTGTCAAGGAAATCCGAGAGTTAGTTTTATATACTTCATATTCATACCCCTTGATCCTTCTTAATGACAAAATGTGTTTTTCTATTTGGATCACACAACTACATGAGCTGCATTTTTCTGTTTCTATTTTTGTATTACCGATATAAAATATAATTTTTTTGGAGTTCTATTTTTCTGCATTCATGTGTCTTAAAATGTGTAAACTTTATAACAGATAGATATAAAAATCTCACCTAGCAGCAGGTTATGGTATTGACATCAATGTTTAGGAACATATGGACTTATTTTAATGATAATGGAATAAGCGTTTGCGGGACTGATATAATTTTATCTATGGTTTTGTCCCATGTTTGTTGCATTATTCTAAATCATATTAAGAGTTGAGTTTTATCTTGAGAGTTGAGTTTGTTTCAATGGTACAGTGTCATTAAAGGTGCTTTAAATGGACAAAAGTTCTTAGAACATACAATTGTAGGCTATGCAACTACATTCTTTTCAAGATTAAAGACATTTTTCATCATTCAAAACTTGAATATATGTCCATCTATATGAAAATCCTAAGTTTTACAATAGAAACTGTGGTGACAATTATTATGCAACACAAATAAATAAGAGAAGCGCAATCACCAAGCAAGAATAAGGAATGAAAAATGTCAATCACACAACAAAGGATGTACGTGGTTCAGCAAAAAGGTGCCTGCGTCCACGGTGGTGCAGTCAGTATTATTTTTATATACTCCGAGGAGTGATTACAGAGAATATCATGTGTCCTTTGCCCCGGACCTAGGGTTTATTATATACATGTTCATTTCAGTGAGTGGGGGTGTTGGACTCCACCACACTTTCCATCTCTTCCTAGAACCTCTCTTAATGGGAACATGGGAGGAGACTAAATCATAATCGGTTAAGATATGGAGGGTCTGGACTTTGGGCCGCCACAATTGGGCTACTCGTCCAAGCCCATTATTCTAATTTCGGGTACCCACAATTGCCCCTAAGTTTGTTGGACTATGCTTTGGGCTCAATAAATTTAAATGATTTGTCATAATGGCTCCTTTGTACATCGTGCAACTCTTCCCAAAGTTTGAGGACTGATTCTGACGGAACCTGCTTCGTGGTCTGTGCACTATGATTAGTAACACTTAAAGGTTTTATTCAGAGAAGTCGTCGTTTCAAGCTTCCCGGTACCCTTCCATTTTCTGCGAGTTCTAGCGATTCACGTTCTCTTCATCCAGTTTCCATTCTCATTACCTTTGATCTTCTTTGTCATTTGGGTTCGTGGTTCTTCATCGTTCGAGTTGAACTTTCATCTTGTAAGTTTCCTGTGCCTTCTCTCTTTATTTTCTCTTTGAATTTTGTAGTTTTTTAGGGTTTCCCAATGGCAAAGTTTGGAAATAGGTCGGTGTCTGAGTTTAGGAAGTTTTATAATATCCCAGAGTGGGTAGAGATTGAGTGTGTCCCTTCCCCTAGAATTGTTAGAGAGATAGAAGGTGCCCACTGAATCCATGTCTTGATGCTTTCCCAGGGGGGACTTACTTTTCCTCCCAACAACCTGTTCTTGCACTTCTTCGGTTATTTCAACATTATTCCTGCACAGTGTTCGCCCAATGTATGGAAGATAATCAATGGTGTCCATAGAATAAATCAGTTATATGGTACCAAGTTAGGGATCGCCGAGGTCTGCTTTTGCTATTCTTTTTCTCGAACTAGTTCTGGTGTTCTCTATCTCAAAGTCAGGAGTCCTGACAGGGTATTGGTAGTAAACCTACCTGATTTCCATAAGGACTATTGGCAAGAGGGCTTTCTTGCTAGAAATTGACAGTTTTCTCCCCAGTTTGAAGGGTCAAGGTCTGATAGGTTCTCTGTTCCCTTTTTGGGGGAAGAATACTGATAAGCACCCAAAAGTGTATATTTTATGCCCCGAATAGATACATTTTAGTCGCTCGCTCTAATTAAAATTGGCCTTATGTTTATATTTTATCATTTTGCAGGTCAATCAGCAGTCGCAGTATCAAATAATGCTAAATCAAGTCAATTACGACGCAAAAGCGGTCAAAAACGTGCATCGAAGAAATCAAAGGAGATCGTGAAGTGAGAAGTCCATTATGAGCTTGCCCTGATATGATCCGATGCCCCGAACCTTATCCCGAACCTAACCCGAGCCTACACCGAGCCCAGACCATTCCCCGAGCCCAGTGTGTGCTGAGTTTGTACCTTTATTATGTTTCTAGATTTTTATTTTTAGTCATTTTATTTTTAGGATTTATTTAGAATTTTCTAGGATTTATTTTCTATTTTTCTATTTCTTTATTTTGATTTTGATTTTTATTAGTTTTTAATTTTTAATCTTTATATTATTTTTAGGATCCCTCTATTCCCACTCCACTAAACAATTCCCCCACTCCACTCTCATCTTCAAAGACCAAAATACCCTTATACATTAACTTTTTTCATTAATTCAAAATTCACATTTATACCCAAAATTTATATTCGCTTTCTTATCCCAACTAAAACAAACATTTTATTTACTTTTTATCAAAGTTTTATTTGTATTAATTTTTTTTTTATAAAAACTGCTTATAATGAAAAAAAATGTTTTTATTTTAAATTATATAAAAAAATATTGTAACTTTTTATAACTGTTTTAAAAAATAAAAAAATCATTTCCACTATCTTAAAAGCATTAATTGATGCCTTTAAAAATAAAAAAAATTATTTCCATTATCTTAAAAATATTTTTTTACAAAAATAAAATATTTTGCCTGTTAAATATATTTCTTTTATATATGATGATGAAACTTTGGTTCGCCACACATATATCTTATTTATGCACCGTATAAATACTACAGATCCATCTATTCTCACTCCACCCCAAACTTCCACCACTCCACTTTTATGTTCAAAGACTAAAATAGATGGATAATTCCATTAATTTTTTTTCATTAATCCAAAATTCACATTTATATTCAAAACTTATATCCACTTTTTTATCCCAACTAAAACAAACATTTTGTTTATTTATTAACATAGTTTTATTTATATTAAACATTGTTTATTATAGAAAACTGTTTTTTCTTTAAATTGCATAACAAATGGTTTCTACTTTTTATAACTGCTTTTAAAAATAAAAAGCCATTTCCACTGTCTTAAAAAAATTAACTATTGTTTTTGAAAATTGTTTATAAAAACTAAAACAATGTTCTATATAATATAAAAATATTTTTTTTAATAAAATAAATTGTTTTAGCTATTAAAAATTAATCTTTTATATATATAAAAGTATACATTTTATTTAACAACGTAAACAAAAATCTATTTTTTTTACATTGTTAAATAAAATGTATACTTTTTTATATATAAAAGACCGATTTTTAATAACTAGAACAATCTATTTTTGTAAAAAAATCATCTTTTATATTATATAGAATATTGTTTTAGTTTTTATAAACAATTTTCAAAAAAAATAGTTAATTTTTTTAAGACAGTTGAATTGGTTTTTTATTTTTTAAAACAGTTATAAAAGTAGAAACCATTTTGTTATGCAATTTAAAAAAAAGGTTTTCTACAATAAACAATGTTTGATATAAATAAAACTCGGTTAATAAATAAATAAAATGTATGTTTTAGTTGGGATAAAAAAGTGGATATAAGTTTTGGATATAAATGTGCATTTTGGATTAATGAAAAAAAATTAATGGAATTATCCATCTATTTTCATAAAAGTGGAGTGGTGGAAGTTTGGGGTGGAGTGGGAATAGATGGATCCGTAGTATTTATACGGTGCATAAAGAATATATTTTTGTGGCGAACCAAAGTTTCATCATTATATATAAAAGAAAGATTTTTAACAGCTAAAATATTTTATTTTTGTAAAAAAATGTTTTTAAGATAGTGGAAATGATTTTGTTTTTATTTTTAAAGGAAGCAATTAATGTTTTTAAGATAGAGGAAATGATTTTTTTTTATTTTTTAAAACAGTTATAAAAAGTTAAAATATTTTGTAATACAATTTAAAACAAAAACAATTTTTTTTTATAATATATAGTTTTTATAAAAAAAAATTAATACAAATAAAACTTTGTTAATAAATAAATAAAATGTTTGTTTTAGTTGGGATAAGAAAGTGGATATAAGCTTTTGGTAAAAATGTGAATTTTGAATGAATGAAACAAAATTAATGAATAAGGGTATTTTGGTCTTTGAACATGAGAGTGGAGTGGGGGAATTATTTGGTGGAGTGGGAATAGAGGGATTCTATTTTTATTAGGATTAGATTTTTTTAGGATTTTATGTATTAGTTTTATTAGATTTTACATTTTCTTTTTAAGAATTTATTTTTATTTTTATTATATATTACTTTTTAGATTTTTTTTTAGGTTTTTAATTTTATTTCTTTTATTTTAGATTTACTTTATAAATTAAAAATTTTAATTTTATTTTTTACTAATTTTTATTTCTTAGGATTTTAGTTATTTTTATTATTTTAATAGAATTCAAATTAACACACACACCCTACTTCTATACCCTACACCTCACCCACACACAACCCTTACCCCTTTCATCTTCTTCCCTAAACCATCTCTCCTCTCTCCTTCATACCCAAACTTTTCACCCTCTTCAACCAAACCCCCATCTCCTTACCCCCTTAACCCTACCTCCAACTCGCCAGAAAAACATACCCCTGCGCCAACCCTTCTGGCCGACGACCCTAACCGCCGGTGCGGCCCCTCTCTCCCTCATTCCGGCGACCTTCCCCGACGCAGCAAACCCCCTGCCTGACCTACTCGCCGGCGAACACAACTGCCCTGTCCCATAGGCGATCCAAATCCGGCAGACTTGCTTCCCGAAACCCCCATACCCGCGATTCAGATCCACCCACCTGTCATAGCTCCGATCCGAATCCCTCCCTCCGGCGAAAAAATCTTCAACCAAAATCCCTACAAAATAGGAGCTTCCAAATCAATCCTCAGCCAAAATCAAATCCCTCAAATCTCTCAACTAAACAAAGGATCGTGGGTCAATAAGAGAGGAGCATCAAGCTTATAAGAATAAGACTCTCAACAGTAAAAAAAAGAAGATACGTAGAGAGAGAAAAAGAATGTGTATATTATGTACAGTTTAAGATCATAAAAAAATTCTAAAAAATTACAAAATAATTAGATTAGGTTTAGAATAAATTTTTAGGTTTGTTTTTTTATTCTCTTGGGTGTAATCAAGTGCTGGAAATTGTGACGAAGTTGGACGCATGTCAATGCGCATTTCAAGATAAATTTGGGAAAAAAATTGCGTATTATATTTCCATACTCTCTTTTCAATTTATTTCCTTCTTGACTTAGTATCTATTGTTGTTTATGCACACATGAGAATGTTTGGCTAAACACCCCGTTCAAGGGGTGGGATGCACTGCGTATGATGTTACTTTAATTCATTGGTTTCATTAATCTTATATTTCTAGGTAAATTAATTTTAAATGTCGCCAATTAATTTATGTAACGAGAGTTAGTAAATTAATTGAACGAATTGATGTTTGAATTTAGGAATCAAACTAGAGATAGGTTTTTCCGATATTTGAATATTAAGTCGGTGTTGAAATTTAAGAATTGCTATTGTTTTCGTTAAATTGATCCTAGCGGGTAATTTTCTGAAAATAATATAATTCCTAATTTTTCATCGTGTGACATTTTTAAATTAATTTTCTGAAAAAGATTCTATTAAATTTATAATTTTAATGAGAGTTAGATTATTGATTTAATATTACCTCGAAATATTTCAAATTAATAAATTGAGGAATTAAAATAATTGAAAATGCAGTGTAATCCCATCTCTTGACCTTCTCACATTATTTGACACTCGGTTGCACATTTTTTTTAATTATTTAGTCATTTTATAATTTTTAGCATTTGTTAGTTAATTTTTCCCTTGAATTTTTTTTTTTAAAATAAAAAAAGAAAAAAATATTTTCATATAAAAATTAGAATTGCACGTTTTCACATTAATTGTTTCACCTTGAAAGTTGGATTGATACCCGTACTTACCGTAATACGAGTTATTTTTAGACAAGTTTTGTAGGTACTCAAGGGAATTTTGAGAGTAGCTTTTGCACAACAACGATATACCCAAAAAGCTACTTATCAAATACGTAGGTAGACTTTGCTCTGTTCCTTCAATTTCTTTTACTGATTTGTGATCTTTCTAATTTTTCCTGTTTTTTTCTTCAGCGAGGTCGAAGAACTTGGAACCTGCTCTCAGCGATATTCGACTTTTTGAATTGTTCAAGGCCTGGATATCAGGGAGCCTTTAGCTGACGGCGAGCATCCCCGGTCTGCTGCTTTCTTGCTCGAATACAAAAACGTTGGTTCTAGCTTTATAGTGAGGCCGGTGGACAGTATCCCTGAATTTGACACCTCTGAAGAGACTGTTGCTGATCCTATCTAATTGGACGAGGAGGAGAGAAGTTCTGAGAGCGACATTGTTGGCAGTGCTAAAGGCAATTTTGGTGAGGAGAGCTCCAGTGGTGATAGTTCTTCTGACCCAGAAGAGGCTCCTGAAGTTCGAGGATCTTCGAGCATGTCCAGCAGTTCAAGTGAGGAAATGGGTCCTCCCAAGAAAAACTTGATTCGGGATGATGATGACGATGATCAAATGCTCCTCGCCTAGAGGTCGAAGAAGCAGAAGTCCAGTTCTGGGGCTGTAAGTACTAGCTCTCGGTCTTCTGCTCAGGAGCATGAGAAGAAGAGGAAAGAAGAGGAACATATGAGAGAGAGAGAGAGAGAGAGAGAGAGAGAGAGAGAGGAAAGAAAGAGGATGGAGGAGAAGAAAAGGATGGAGGAGACAAGGAGGAGGGAGAATGAGAGATAGGAGGAGAGGAGAAAGATGGAGTCGAGGACGAAGGCTGGGCAGGCCATAGTCCCGGTGTCGGCATTGCCCGAGGGGGCTTCGGTGGCCATTTCTCCTCAATTGGCCCCTGCGCTGCTCGAGAGGGCAGTTCTTCCTGCAGATCGCCAGAGGGCACTGGGTTCTGATCAACTGGACCTACAAGCTAGCCTTGGTATGATTTTTTCCTTTCTCTTATGCTTCAATAAGTTTTGGCTGTCTCCTTTTTCTGATGTCTTTTTCATTTTTGTAGTTTTTGACTGACTTCGCCGGGCTCTATCGCTCTCACGACGAGCTGGTGAACAGAAATGATGAGCTGGAGCAGCAAAATGCTGCCTTGAGGTTGAGGGGTGCAGAGCTCGAAGCTGGTTTCAAGGTCGTTGATGCTGCTCGGATATCATCCGATCTGGCTCTTTCTAATGCCAATCGGGAGAGGGACGCAATAGCTAAAGAATTGAACGAGCTGTGACAAACCTACAACCTGGTTTGCTCGAGCAAGTTGGTTGTCGTGGAAGAGAACAGAGTGCTATCCGAGGAGCCGAAGAAGAAGGAGCCTGAGGCAGTCACTGCCAGGGAAGACTCATATAATTCTGGTTGGGCTGTCGCATACGAGGATGCCGAGGTTCAGATAGGCTACATTAGCCGTCTGAATTTCAAGAAGGGCTGGAACAAGGCCTTCTTAGCTGCCGGCGTGGATGTTGCATTTCCTTTGTTCGATGAGCACGACCCAGGCCCGAGGCCAGTTGTGGATGAAGTCCCTGCCCCATCCATCGAAGGTGCTGACCCTGTCTCCCAGACAACTTTTGCTGACGTTCACCCTGTTCTGGCGATAGAGGTTATCCCAGCTGAGAGGGGTGCTCCTGTTTATGCTGATAAAGGGAAGCAGCCATCGACTTCTGGGCAGCCTGAGGTTGCTAGTTAATTTTTTACTTCTAGGACTACCTTGTATCTTTGCTTTTTCTGTTTGTAATTTTTCTTTTTTGCTGCTGGATGTACTTTGACCCTTATTAATGAAATGAAAAGGTTTCTCATTCCCTTCGAGTGCTGAATGATTCCGTCCTTCCTTGCTTCTTTATGTCTTATAGTTGGTTGATATAGAAGAGAATATTCCTGCCACATCTCACTTGGGCAGGACCCTTGGTCCCAATGCGAGTCCTCAGGTTCGCCAAGCCTTTATTAAGCTTTGTAAGTCCCTTAGATCAAGGAATCAGAAGTATAAGGATCAGTCTGAGCTTGTGTCCAAGCTGAAGGACAGTCTTCAAGAGATGGAAGAAGTTGGTGCTTCAGTCCAAAAGGAGGTGAATACATTGAGAGCAAGGCTCCTGGATGCCTCTGAGATCAATCAGGTTGGGGAGATTCTTTAGCGGGAGAACGAGGCTTTGAGGAGGGAAGTCTCACGACTGAGGGAACATGCGCTGAGCACTGTTCCCGGGGTACTACGAGGTTCTTCCTCTTCACGAGATAGAGCAAGATTAAGCGATGTTCCTCCGGTGCTTCAGGGTTCTTCCCTGCCAACTGTTCCACGAGCTGATGCAAGCGCTAAGGGCCCAGCTAGGGAAATAGAAGAGCTCCATGATGATGTTCGACGAGCATACGTGATTGCTACCGGGCTTCAAAGGGATGTTATTTGGTTGCGACACCTGTTTATAAAAGGACCTCGGCGAGTATGGGCTGATGGTTACGACCAGGGTTGTTTAGACGCTCCAACGAGGCTGACAGATTTTGAGGAGCTCGCCTTCATCAGGGGGTGGTTGAGCACCTTAAGGGAGATGCAGGTTCCAAGGAACTCGATGCTCTGGTATCGCCATGAAATATCTCCTTCCATTCGGATGATTAACCCCTTCCGGAGAGATGATCAATGGATACCCATTGATGCCATCCCTCGGCAGCTACTGGAGTCGGATGCTAACGAAGTCGAGGAAGAGTTAGTTCCCCTTCTCGACGATGGTCGAAGAGCTCAAGTGGCTGATTATCTTGCTCAGAGGCCTCACCCCCACTAAGATTTTGCCAGTAGTAACTCTGTATATTTTGTATTGAAGTGATGTAATCTCGATGTTTTGGGCGAGCTCGCCGATTAAACATGTATTGTATTTGCTGTAAATGTGATGAATTAATATAAAATTTATGTTTTGGGCAAATTTGCCGACTAAACAAGTGTCTTATATTTTCCACATTTTTGTTCAAAAATCTTGAGCCTATCTTGGCTGACTAGATTTGTATGTTCGCATTATCAAGTAAGTGTCCTTTCAGTCCAGTATGCCAACGAGATACCATTCTGTCTCACTTTACCTTTTAGGTTGTGTAGTCACACTCCCTTAGGCCTAAATGTGGCAATTGGTGAGGACACACCTGGTGTTGGATGCTCTATCTGATCAGGATTTTATTCGACCAAACATTGTTTGGTGACCAATTCTGACTTGGTCATAGTGCCTAAGGATCTCCTGTAGAGCTTCATATATTACCGAGGGAAATGCTTACGAAGTCTTTCATATTTTTATGATGAAAAACCTGAGGAGGGTCAATTCCCTGCTATAGTGTGCCTGTTACTTGGAAAGTGTGTGTGTGTTATAAAGCTTGTACATTGACACCTCGTAAAAATGCAAATTAGTTGACTGATACTTCGTAGAATGCAACTCCCAATTTTTTTTTCATTAATGATAAGGAAATGAACTTCCAGTTTCACAATCAAAGATCAAAAGAAGAATCTAGAAATAGAATTTCTTAAGGTTGGCTGCATTCCACGCTCGGGGTATCTCTCTGCCTTCCATCGTTTCCAAGTGATAGGCTCCTTACAGGTCGTCTCTAGTTATCTTGAATGGTCCTTCCCAGTTTTGTCCTAGCTTGTCGTCTGATGGTTTTACTGTGCTGCCCAGGACTTTCCTTAGGACATAGTCCCCAACATGGAACGCCCTTGGGTTGACCTTTTTGTTATAATGCCTTGCGAGTTGTTACTGATAGCTTGTTAGTTTTACTAGGGCTAGCTCTCGGCGCTCGTCGGCTAGGTCGAGCTCAGCGAGCAATGCTGCATTATGATGGCCCTGGTCGACAAGGCTGGACCTCATTATTGGTAAGTTTGCTTCCAATGGGATGACTGCTTCCATTCCATATGTCAGCGAAAATGGAGTTTCCCCCGTTGCTCATCGTGGAGTGGTTCGGTAGGCCCATAGAATATGTGGTAATTCATTTACCCATGCGCCTTTGGCTCACTCTAATCGTTTCTTTAATCCATCGATCACTGTCTTGTTGGAAGCCTCGGCTTGGCCATTGTTCTGAGGATAGGCCACCGAGCTAAAATGGTGTCTGATTCCATGCTCATCACAGAAACTTTGAAAGGATTCGCTCTCGAACTGCGTTTCATTGTCAGTGATGATGGTTCTGGGGATGCCAAAATGGGTGATTATATTTCTCCATATAAACCTTATCATATCTGCATCTCGGATGTTCGCTAGGGGTTCTGCCTCGATCCATTTGGTGAAGTAGTCAGTTGCGACCAACAGATATTTACGATTGCCAGTGGCATTAGGAAGTGGTCCTACGATGTCCATTCCCTATTGGGCGAATGGCCATGGGATGGACAGTGATTTTAGGTCGCTATCAGGTTGGTAGACCATGAGAGCGTGAAGTTGGCATTTCAGGCACTTGTGGACATATATCGCAGTGTCCGTTTGCATATATGGCCACCAATAGCCTTCCTTCATTGCTCGAAAAGCTAGGGACCTTCCTCCGATATGGCTTCCACAGATTCCTTCGTGAAGCTCATGTAGGACTTACTCGACATTCCTTGGGTGAACGCATTGAAGGTAGGGACCAGAAAAGGATCTCTTATATAGGTTGCCCTCTGGAGATAAGTAAAAGCGAGAAACTTTGACTCTTATTTGGTGGGCGGTCTTCTTATCACCTGGGAGCGTGCCATCCTTCAAATAGTTCCTTAGAGGGTCCATCTAGTTGGGACCTGATCCTACCAGGTGCACCTGTTCCACACCTGACGGCTTGCTATTACGGTTAATGCACGGATGAGCGAGGAAATCGATTGGGGTTGTTCTTTTTAAGTCAGAATCGACTGCTGAACTCTGGGATGCTAGGGCGTCAGCATGGCTGTTAAGTCCTCTGGGAAACTGCTGGACATTGATATCTTCGAAGCGCGCCATTAGTTTTTTCACTAAGGCGAGGTAAGCTGCCATTCTTTCATCTTTTGCATTGTAATATCCACTTATCTGATTGGAGACTAATTGAGAATCGCCGAACACCTGTAAATGCTTTGCTCCCAAAGTGTGCGCCTTCTGGAAGATGGCTACTAAGTCCTCGTATTCTGCTTCGTTGTTGGAGGCTGTAAATCCAAGCCTGATTCCTTGTTCAAGGATTGTATCCTCTAGAGTAATGAGGACAATGCCTACTCCTGCCCCCTTTGAGTTGGAGGCTCCATCAACGAATAATTTCCAGGTTTCCTTCGTCGCGTCATCCCCGTTTTGTCTCGCTCGATGAGGTTAGTTGGAATGTTGCTTGCTTGTGAATTCGGCTATGAAATCAGCAAGGACCTGCCCCTTGATTGCGTTCCTTGGTTGAAATTAGATATCAAATCGTCCGAGCTTGACTGACTATTTAGACAGTCTGCCCGACAGATCTGCCTTCCTCAGGATTTCTTTAAGGGGGTGCGATGTAAGGACGATGATAGTGTGGGCTTCGAAATAGTGCTTCAGCTTCCTCGAAGCCACTACTAGTGCAAGGGCGACTTCTCCAGTGGTAGGTACCTTTGCTCGGCATCTAGTAGGGTCTTGCTCGCGTAATAAATGGGGTGCTGGATTCCTACAACTTCGCACATTAATGCAGAACTAACAGTGTGGTTGGAAACGGAGAGGTACAAGTACAAGGAATTTATTTCTTGTGGTATGACGAGCAGTGGTGGGGAACTGAGGTAAGACTTGAGCTCGTCCAATGCCTGCGAGCAATCTGGGTTCCATTCTACTATTTTGTTTCCCTTTAGAAGCTGGAAGAAAGGCTTGCACTTCTCGGAGGACTTAGAGATAAAGCGGTTTAAGGCAGCGAGCATATCGGTGAGCTTCTGTATGTTCCGGATTGTTCGAGGAGGTTGTACCCTATTTATTGCATCGATCTTGTCTAGGTTAGCCTCGATGCCTCTCTTACTGACCAAGTACTCAAGAAATTTTCCTGACTGGACACCGAAAGAACATTTGCTCGCGTTAAGCTTCATTCGGTACTTCCTGAGGATTTCGAAGGTGTTTGATAGGTCTGAGAGGTGGTCTTCTTTCTTCTTGCTTTTAACGAGCATGTCATCGATGTAGACCTCCATGGTGTCTCCCATCTGGTTCTTGAACATCTTGGTGACCAGCCGCTGGTAGGTTGCCCCAACTGTGGTGATAAATGTTGTTTTGTCTTGGTCTGGGGTATACAAATGTAACACCCCGCCCGCTCGGGGAGAGCGAACGGAGCGCTAAAGCGATAAAATAAATCCAAATCCACAAGTGACAAGGTATAGAGCATCTAAGTCCCACAACAACAAAAGAGAAACTACAAATCTCAATTTCTTCAAATAAATACCAAGTCTCTCGAATTACATACAACAACTAACTCGAAAATAAAATACAAATCTCCAATGCTCTATACAACAAAATAAATAATACAAATCTTCCAAAAATATTCTTCCCAAAATAATCCACACTAAAATAATTCCAATTGCTCCATAGCGTCAGAAAATATGGGGAAGTATACAATACGACAAGAAAGATGCTCAACAATTATATTAATGATGAACAAAGTGTAACAACACGAGTACGAATATTCAAATCAAAATGAAAATATCAAAGCATTTATCAATATAATTTCTCAACAACACTTTAACTGGGTCACCAGGCCTCACCACATCCGTATATGCTTTATCAAGCCATAGCCCGGAAAACAGGAATTTTGGCGGGTGCCCAACATCCGTGCCATAATAAAAATTTCATGACAACGTGCTCAATAATAATATAATGATACCACATGAATCAAAATAATTTCAACAATTATTTTATAGATTTCGATGAATTTATCAATTCAAATATGAGTTCAATTAACAAGAATTCAAAGAGAACGATACTCGCGAGATTTAAGGAGCATATTGTGTAAAACCCCATACCTCAAACCATGATGAGAAACGAATGATCACATCCTCAAGATCAACACAAAAGATCTACAAAAGCTCCTCCAAGAACCTCCAACAAAATAGCTCCAAGAACACCTCTAATCTAAGCTTGGAACTCACAAATCTCAAAGGCCAATGTGTATATAAAAAGAAGAGGAATATAAAATATATTTCCTACCAAAATTTGTGCCAAAAGTATGTTAAAAGGCTTGCCCACGACTTCCTTTTATAATGAAAAGAAATGAAGAGTTGGAATCCAAAAGACTCCTTTAAATAAGGCAATTAAATGAAGAGTTGGAAGTCAAAACAACTCCAAGAGTTAAAAACATTTAAAAATTATTTTAAAATCCGTTTTAACACCGATTTCGAAACCGTTTGAAATTCTCGCCTTTAAAAATAATAACCAACATATTTGAGCAATAAAAATAATTTTATCAAAAACTTTATTTTCTTTCATTTTCCAAAAATTAATTAAAATA
The DNA here is from genome assembly GCA_949130495.1 of Sambucus nigra. NCBI lineage: Eukaryota > Viridiplantae > Streptophyta > Magnoliopsida > Dipsacales > Adoxaceae > Sambucus > Sambucus nigra. The sequence continues at coordinate 788,508,549 of OX422207.1, read as the reverse complement.
GCCCAAAATTATGCGGGTTGTTACAACAGAGGGATCTGATGATACCCTGAGTATGCGTCCAGAAAACTCAGTCTCTCGTGAGCTGTAGTGGCGTCTACCAGTTGATCAATTTTTGGGAGGGGGAATCTGTCTTTAGGGCACGCTCTATTGAGGTCAGTGAAGTCGATGCAAACTCTCCACTTCCCGTTGTTTTTTGGAACTACTACTGGGTTGGATAACCACTTGGGGAATTGTACTTCCCGTATGGATCCTGCATCCAACAGTTTTTTAACTTCTTTTTCCACGGCTTTTGCCTTCTCGGGTGCAGTTCGCCGTGCCTTCTGCGCGATTGGTTTGAAAGTGGGATCGACGTGCAACTGATGGCAAACCATACTAGGATCAATTCCAGGCAGCTCGTATGGTTCCCATGCGAAGACGTCTATATTTTTCCTTAGCAAGGCCGTCAGTTCCTTCTTCTCTTGATCTGTGAGAGAAGCTTCAATCAAGAAAATCCTGCTATCGTCGCTATCTCCAGCTGCGACTTCCTCCAGGTTCTCGACCACCCGTTCGGAGGGGAGGATCCTAGTCTCCTCTACTCCGGGTCTTCCGTACTTTAATTTCTATTTCGAAGGTATCAGACCTTCTTGTTATTCAACTCTTTCACTGGACTTGTCGGCCTTCTTTTCTGGTTTTGGGCAAATGGCCACTATGAAGCATCTTCTTGCCATCGCTTGATCGCCACGGATCTCCATTACTCCTCGCTCAGTCACATACTTGAGCTTCTGGTGGTAGGTCGAAGAAACTGCCTTCATTGCATGTATCCATCCTCGGCCGAGGATATCCTGGTATGGCGAGTCAATGTCGACCACCAGAAATCCGATCATTTTAGAAACATTTCCTGCCCTTACTGGCAGTACGATCTTTCCCAAGGGCATAGTTATTTTTCCAGTGAAGCTAACCAAAGGGACAGTAGCTTCCTTCAGGTCGGCAATGCTTAATTTTAATTTTCTGAACAGGTCAAGGTACATCACCTCGGATGAGCTCCCTTGGTCGATGAGCAATTTGTCAACATCATAGTTTGCAATCTTGAGAGTAATGATTAAAGCATCATGATGTGGGGTTCTTACTCCTACCAGATCTTCATCCGTAAATACGATATGCTTACTATAGTCGACGTCAGCTGCTCGCCGACGCTTTCCTGACTGTGTTTTCGCTGGATCGATCTGAAAAGATTGCATCACTGCCGTAAGTTTTTTCACCTCCATTCGGGATGAATTCCCCTGGATCTATTTTGCGTCAGATGCCCCATGGATTATGGTGAATTAATGGTCGGCATCATCTTCGAGCACGTTGTCAGGCCTGGCTTCTTTATAGGCAGCAACCTTCTCTCCCCTTTTGTCCACGAATTCGTTCAGATGGCCGGATTGGGCTAGCTCTTCGAGGTGGGACTTAAGAGCCTTGCAATGCTCAGTCTTATGTCCTCCTTCTTTGTGAAAAGCGCATCTCAGCGCGTTGTTTCTTTTTGAGGGATCTCCTCCCATCTTCTTGGGCCACTTAATAAATGGCTCGTCTTTGATTTTTGCGAGAATTTTGTAAATTGGTTCTCTGAAGACGGTGTTGACCGCTTGAAATGCTTTTGATACATAATTATTGCCTCAGTTCTTGGAGTCATTTTTGCCCCCGTTCTTTCCTCCTTTCTTCTGGTTATCGGTTTTATCACTGCCCTTGGCAGCGAGCTTAGTTCGACCGTTTTCCCCTGTAATGAGGCGGGTGACATCTTCCACCTTGGCATACTTCTCGATGCAGGCCATTAGGTCATCGATGGTCATGGCTTCCTTCTTCGTCAAGGACTGGTACATGAGGGAAGAGCTGGGTAGCCCAATTTTGAAAGAGGCCACTACCACTTGCTCCGACCAATCCTCGACCTCATTGAATAACTCCTAGTACCTCTTCGCGTAGTCTCGGAGGGTCTCTTGAGGCGTCTTTTTCATTGTCAGCAAAACATCCATCCTTTTGGGGTGGGAGATACTAGTAATGAACCGGGCTGTAAAGAGCTCGGCCAGGGACTTGAAACATCTGATGGACCGGTGGGGGAGCCTTTCGAAACATTTTTGCGCCACGTCATGTAGGCTCGAGGGAAAAATTCGGCACATTAGTGCTCTCAATTATTCCAGAGAGTCATGGCCTGTCGGTACTGCCTGATGTGATCAATGGGATCAGTCTTACCATCATAAATTTTGAACCTTGGAATAGCGAACTTCTTGGGGGCTTCCTCCTCTTCTATTTCCCTCGAGAAAGGTGATTTCATCTGAGTTTTGAGAGCTCGCCTGGCGAGTTCTCGGGTTGATCTGGTACCGTGATACGCAGGGTGCTGGTCCATCTCCCTTTGGACCAGACCTCGTATGTTCCCGTTGTTGTGATCTGGGCTCCTGTGGTTGCGAGCTAGTCGCAGTTTCTCGAGCAGGTCGTCCTCTGACTCGTGTCCTTCAGCTCTTTGGGATCCGCGCATGGGGCTCCTTCCTCAGTTACGAGATCTGATCTCCTGAGGGCTAGGAGTGTGGTACGGGCGCCTATCGGTTCCACGATGGAGTTCTCTATCCATTCTCTATAATCTTCTTTTGAGGCGAGAATTCTCAGCCTCGTGTTTGCGAGAAGACTCCGCCTACTCGTGGAGCCTGGCTTCGTATGCATCAATTATCCTGGATATCTGTGTAGACCTCGCTGGTCCGTGGCTTTATTCTGAGGCTGGCCTTTCCAAGCGAGCCCTCTGATCTGAACGTCGAACTTCAGATCTAATCCTGCGAGGAGCAAGTGGTTATTGGATATCTCCTGCCTGAGGAGCATTGCTATTGTGACCAGACATTTTAAACTCTTTTCCTGGTGTGGGCTTTCTCAGGGAAGATAAACGTTCCCCACAGACAACGCCAATTGTGGTGACAATTATTATGCAACAAAAATAGATAAGAGAAGCGCAATCACCAAGCAAGAATAAGGAATGCAAAATGCCAATCACACAACAAAGGATGTACGTGGTTCAGCAAAAAGGTGCCTACGTCCACGATGGTGCAGTCAGTATTATTTCTATATACTCCGGGGAGTGATTACAGAGAATATCATGTGTCCTTTGCCCCGGACCTAGGGTTTATTATATACATATTCATTTCAGTGAGTGGGGGTGTTGAACTCCCCCACGCTTTCCATCTCTTCCTAGAACCTCTCTTAATGGGAACATGGGAGGAGACTAAATCATAATCAGTTAAGATATGGAGGGTCTGGACTTTGGGCCACCACAATTGGGCTACTCGTCCAGGCCCATTATTCTAATTTCAGGTACCCACAGAAACCTTTAAACACTTGTCCATAAAATATCTTTAACAAGATCAACATTATTTTCCAAACATTTTATTTCATAAAATGTTTACCAAACTTTCTTTAATGCATTGTTTACTTAACCCTCTTGAAATCCCTTTTTAATATATATTTCCACAAAATTATGAGAAATAACCTCTTCGAATCATATATATCTCCTAGTCTCACAAACTAAACCAAAAGACTAATACTATGGGAAATTAAAGTTTTAGGCTAATAGTAGAGCTTTGCCACCTTAAATGAATATTTAAAAATAGTGGATAAAGTGTAGAGGAAGATGACAACCTCCCACCTCCTAAGGTGGCCTTAAAGAGGTTTCCTAGATCCACAAATGTTGCCTCCATAATAGCTCCAAGAAAATCCCCCTTTCAAACTCCATTAATCTTTTACACTTTTTCTTCAGCAATACCTCCAAAGTTCACATCTTTGCTAAAAAAATGGTGTAGATCAGTTTATAAGGCTTATTATGGTGGAATTTGAGGGAAATATGGTGGCATAAGGTGGAGGGGTAGTTATTCTAGGAGGTGTATGGTGATTTGGGGTAGGATAGCGCTCAAGGATGGAGATATATATATATAATAAAGGAGGAGGGAGTTTTTCCACATCATACAACTTTTTCCACATCATATAACCACATCATACAAAATCTATATAAACAACTTTTGTATCTATTAATTTGGTGAGTTGATTCACGAATCTCAAAAACAAAAAGGATTGGCACTTCACGGGTCTCAAAAAAATATTGTGTGTACTTCACTTTTTCACACTTCACTTTAATTTGAAAACTTAATCTACAGTGTCTCAAGGTACAGACCCATCTCTACCTATCAGCTTAATTTAGACGGAAGACCAACATAGTTTTTCATTGTTGATTTTATTTTTTCACGCTCTAACTTCTCTCTACCTCTCTCTCAACATGACATCCCCTTAATTTCCAGCTTCGTCTCTCTCTTTATCGGAGCTAACGCTGTTGGATCTGGACATCCCCTTAACATATCTCTGGGGAAGCGCTGGGGAAGATCGGGGATATCATGGCAGATCGGAGTGAGTAACTCATATATGCCGCAGCTGTCGACTGAGATCGGGGATATCTCAGGGCAGATCGGAGTGAGTAACTCATCCAACATATCAGGTCAGATCGAATGGTGGGGTTGAGGTTCAAGAAATCGAAGATGTTTTTACTACAGATGTTGAGAAATAATATTCTATACATAGTAGCTGACATCCTCTATCTAATTTCTCCTAAATGGGTCGAGACCTTTCTCTCTCTCAAACACACTACTCTGGGTTTTTTGTGTTTTTTCCATTAATTTGGTTTATTCATCAGGATTTTCTGTTTTCATTTCTTCAAACTGAAATTTGAGACGAGGTTTTCTGGTTTTGTGGTTTACTTAGATTGAGTTCGAGCTGGTTGGTTTTCGTAATCGCTGAGATTTTCAGGTACCAAAGTAATAGTTTTGTGTATTTATTATACAGTTATAATTATGTATGGTTGAAGATTTATTATACAGTTATAATTATGTATGTTTGACTGTGAAATTTTATATGGTTCGAGACGGGGTTTTCTGGTTTTGTGAAATTTGATATAGTTTGACTCTAAATCTAACATAACTACATATTTTGTGTTGTATAAAATCTTTCTGGATGGAGGAAAGCTTTATAGCTTTTATGAATTGTCCACTTCTCATTTTTTTTTCTAGATCTCACTCGGTCAAACATTTTTTTTGCCTTTTCTTTCAGGTTCTCAAGAGGTGAAGGTGACTACCCGTGTGTGTCTCCTCCATTAACGGATCTCGGTATTCACATGTGGTAAGGTTTGGGTAGATATTCAGTTTTTCTTTTCATTTTAATATTTTGGCTTCTTGATCCATAAAGACAAATGACATTTTGTTGGGTTTTTTTGGCTTCTTGAAGTTTTTATTTGTACTCTGTTTAACTCTCTCTCCTGACATTTTGAAGTCTCCGTCTGAGTTGTAAAGAAAATAAGACAAGGGATTTGTAGAAATAAACTGTTGAGATCTCCATCCTTTGTTTCTCTTAAATACATTCATAAGTTTATCACCTGTTTTCATGCTTTATTTTTTTGTCCAACATATTAGATGATATTTTGGTGAGTTGCGTATTGCGTGTCCGGTGGTAAATCTCCGGTGAGTTTGCTACATAGAGGCGCGGTGAAAATTATTGAGATGAGCCCCTCTTTTAGGGAGTTTACTCTTTTAACCAACATTAATGTAAGGACTTTACACTTTGATCATGATTGATCTAATTATTTAATTTTCTAAATAATTAATTGAACCATTAATTAGTTGCATATGACAATAGCCGAAGTTTTCTTTTATTATTCATTAAACTAAAATTAGTATGATAAAGCTATGTATTTTTCTCTGCTGTCTAATCAGGAAGACAAGGTGATGGTGTCTTATCTCTTTCCAATCCTACGCATGGTACTAGAAAGTACACATGTAGCCAAAAGTAATATCACAAAAGATATGGTCATTGCCTTTTTTGACAATTACATTATTATCAAGTTGTCTTTCTTTTCAACCAATACGGATCAGTGCATGACATGACGATAAGGATATACTTTTTAAGTTAGCTTCTTTGCTTTTTATTTAGAAATTATAAAAGGTTAAAATTTCAAATAAACATACAAAACCAATTTTGTATTTATATACAAAATAAAAATTACAATTTATACAAAAAATGTGTACTAATAGTTTCTTACTCCATCGTTTGCATTGTCTCATGTCGTTACTTCTTAGTCATACTTTAAAAAATGTTGGATGAGCCCCTCCGAATATGTTTTGGCTTTTATCATGGGTGGGTGTTCTAGAAAGTCCTAATCTAATCAAATTAATTAAATATGGGCAATATGAAGATAAAAATAACGGAACCTCTAATGAAAATAAAAATTAATAATGAAATAACGGAACTTGGGATTTGACACCCCTGGAGCAATTGGAGTATTTTAATTTACACCCAATTTCTTTTTCTTCACCCAAATTAGTACCATCAATACAGTCAAGAGTTAGTTTGTTCAACACACTCATATATTAGTTTGTTTATTTAGTAAAAAACTAAATTAGTATGATCTTATAGTTTTAATATCACCATGCTATCATGATAAATATCCAATTTTCATCATTATCATAGTATGATAAATATACAATTTTTATCATTATTTTAAAAATAAATTTATTTAAAATTAATTTCCATTTTTATGTTATCGTGTTAATTTATTTAAAATACTAACTCTCTTGCACCCCAAACACGAGTCAATGTGTTGATTTTACTTTCACGTTTAAAATTCAATCTGTAAAGGTTAAAACTAATATATTTGAGGAAAAATAAATTCAACAAAATATCTTCACCCTGCCATCGACACGGGTACACCCTAAAATATTTTCTCCAATCTGTAAAAAAAATTAATCAATTTTTTGTTGATCTTCTATAATTCGTCAAAATTTTTGTGCAACTCCATTTTCTTCACGAGCAACTCGCGCCATTCGGTATCCCCCAATTTTTCAGTATCAAGCCAAAAATCCACAAGAACTAATTTTGTAATTTAGACACGCAATATTCGAAATGTTTTTTTAATTGTGCCATCGGCACGGGTACACCCTAGTATATATATATATATATATATATATATATATATATATATATATATATATATATAGAGAGAGAGAGAGAGAGAGAGAGAGAGAGAGAGGAGAAATCTAATTTAAAACGACCTAGAATAGGATAACTTCCACTTAAATACCCTAGAAACCTTAAGGGTTAAATTCCCCAAATGCCCTATAAACGTAATGTAATACCCCGTATTTTTTGGCTTTTTATTTCTGGGATTAATTAATTAAATGAGAATTAATCGGGAATTAATCCGGGTAAAATACTAGCGGGTTGTGAGTTGGCATTTGACTATATTGAGTATATATGATGTTATATGAATATTGAATTATGAAATTTGTCGTGAGATTGATATATGGCAATTTGGTCATTTTATTGGGACGCGTGTGGCAGTCGCGTCAGGATATAATTATTTTATTTATAAAAGTAAATTTAAATTCTATTAACCGTATGGTCATTTTGAGTGCGCCAACGCGTCCGGAAGGGTCGAGATAGTCAGAAAACACTAGCCGGGGGTGTAGTTTGGGTCCCGGGGTATTTTTAGGCCATACCGGTAATATAAAGGGTATTTTGGTAATTTTGTATTTTGAGGAATTAAAAATGACGAAAATTAGGAGTCTTTATCTGATTGGGAATAGACCCACTAAACCCACTAACCAACCCTTGTTGACCCAATAAGCTACGGAGGTTATCAAATTAGGTTTCCAACTTTTCCAAAGAAAACCCTAGCCACCATAGCCACCTTTGGAGAAGAAAGCTTGTAGAGAGGGAATTCTGCAGAGAGAGAGAGATAACTTCAGCAAATCAACATCAAAATCAGAGATAAACTCAAGGCAAGTGATTTAATTCCGTTTAATTTCAGAGAATGCTCTTTCCATGCGTAGGAATTTAATAAAATTGATTTGTTCTTGGTGAAATATGAAGACCCATGTATTTTAGAACTTAGAACTTGAAATCTTGAGGAAAATTGCATGTAGAATGGTAGGAAGATGATTATTCTGATGATATTAGTTATTGGATGAAACTAAAAACGGATTTAAGTTGGGTTAATTCATGATTTAAATTTTTAGGGTTTATGTTCTTGAAAAATTGGGGGAAAGTGATGAGCCTTGATGATTTAAGGATGATTGGGATGAATTAACTCCTTAAAATACGTTAGTTTATAACCTTGATATGTGTAGGATTGATTAGAAACCTTAAAACCTTGTTGGGACGAATTTTAGAGGAGATTTGAGGAGTAAGAATTGATGAAAAACGAGATTGGAGAAAATCTGGGCCGAAACTGGTCCCTCGTTAGAAGACCTCTCCAGGTCGTTCGAACAAGCTCGTTCGAACGAGCTTCTAACGAGTTGACCAGTCGCTTCCAATGAAAGGGAATTTCGTTCGATAACTTCGTTCGAACGAGATCTCGTTAGAAGGTACAGTTCGTTCGAACGAACTGAAATCTCGTTCGAACAGCCTCGTTCGAACGAGACTTCTAACGAGCTGGCAGTTTAGGCCTTTTTGGCCTGTTTTGATTTTGGGAGTCCCGTAAACTTGTTTGAGGATAGAGATAACATTCCTTTGATAGTGTATTAGTATACTTGGGACATTTGGGATATTATGAGGAGTAAATTATATAAGTGTGGATCAAATCAAATAGACATTTGAGTTGAGATGTGAGTGCCTACTACGACGTGAGAATAAATTATGGCGCGTATAAATGTGGACCGGAATTATATAAGTTATATATATATTAAGTTGGTACGAGAATGCGATATGTACTACAATTAAATTACGGTGATTACTAAGATGCGTGTTTACTTAGTATTGGTATATGATTTGTGTGTATGACATACCTACCATACTTGCTATCACGGGAGGTTTGCGTTCGCTTAGGGCCCTCTAATCCTTGTGTTGCCCGGATTTAGACTGGTTACCTTGATGAACATAGGTCATAGAAAGACTTATTGGGATGCTAATAAGTCCGCTGATCGTGGGAGCGTAGGTATGTGCGTGACCCATGTGATGTGACTGTGTTCGCCTCCATTATTTGTGATGTTGTTATCTATGAACTATTCCTGAGAGATTCGGAATATGTAATCCTTATGTACGTGATGTACCGGGATGGATAGCAGAGTATGTGTGCACCACAGCTTAGTTCTCGGGGTGATTGTATTGTATATTTATGATGTGATTAATATACACTTAATTAATGGGAACCTTCATGTTAATGGTGTGAATATAATTACGATACTGTTTCGAAAAGAATATAACGGGTTAACTGATAGTGATATATATTGTATATTGAGCATCTGAGTTTACGTTAAACCCCTATTTAATTGAAATCGTTTTTATGTTAATGGGAACCGAGTAATAAGGGTAGAACCTATATCAGTCTAGCTAGATATGATGTCACTTAGCTAGTGGTTAGTGTCGTTTTAGATGGGTACTTACGTTAGGAGTGCACAGTTAGACGAGAGGTGAGAATTTCATGTGAGTGCACGTCCTAACATGTACTTTGCATTTAATGTTTTTAAAGAACTTGTAGGTTTTTAAAATATCTCTACATTCGGGCTCCGACCCGTTTGCTTTCAAATCTATTTTTTGTAAAACCATTTTAGGTGCCCAGCCACAAGGACACCATGCATAGGATACTCATTCAGGTGACGAGCTGTAGCTGTTTGTGGAAGCTACAGGGATTTGCTTTTAGACGCTTCTATCATTTGGATTCCAGATTCAGTATCTATCAGTTGTAGGGCATGTTTCCCATTTCTATTAGAGACATCTTTCCATTCCAGTTTTTTTTAGACTTTGGCATGTATTGTTTCAGTATTCAGTTTAGTTATTTCAGTTTGTGGTATTGTAGTGAGGAGTTTTCCTCTAGACTTTATTTACATTATTGTAATGGTTATTCCCTTTACTTCGTTATGGTGAATGGTGTTATTATTCTTCTTTACACTTGTTGCATGTTAATCAGACTTAAATTAAAATTTGACAACTTACTTTTTAAATACTAGGTGGTTTGTAATCATTAAAATGTTTTCGACAGTGATGCTATTAACTGGACCAACTTGGCATTTTGAATTAATTTAATAAAGGAGTATCTGCCCGATATTTAATTAGTCGGGGTGTCACAGGTGGTATCGGAGCATCAGGTTCTAGTGTCCTTTAGGATCTGAACGGCTTATTATGTTTTCCGCCGAGCTTTCTTTGATATAGAGCCCTAAATATTAGGAATGTTGTATTCATCTATATACATTGGGAATTCGTACTTCCGCGGTTTGTTTATTTGAATGATGAACATATCCAAATTTACTTAAATTTTCAGATGGACCGTCAAGAAGAACTAGCTCAAACGGGTAAGGGAATAAACAGGCGAGATCGACTCACACCTCGGGTATCCCCGGAAAGAATATCAACCGCCGAGTTAGCGGGTATCGTGGCACAAGCAGTTACCACTGCAGTTTTACAATACCAAGAACGCAGCATACAACTTAAAGGAGGCAAAAGACCTAAAGAGGTTAGCCAAATGCATGTGAATAAAGCTGACGGATGTGCGAGGACCCCGAAAATTCAACAACAAACTACCCAAGACCGAGTCGGTTCTAATCAACAACGCGGTACAATGAAGCATTTTCGAAAGAGGAATAAAGTTCCAAGTCTGCAAGGACGACACCGTCAGCAGCAAAGTCATAAGGGGAGTAACTTCAGAGGCCGATGTTTTGTGTGTGGCACGCATGGCCATAAACGCCAGGATTGCCTAGAGGGTGTTAGGGCTCCCCAGCAGCAGGGTACCCGTAATGATCCACAGGGGCCACATTTTACAATCGCTCTCACAGCACCAGCTCAGATGCTAGCCCTACCAACCTTTCCAGTAGCTACAGTGCAACAAGGACAGAATGGTCATCAACAGTTTCAACAGGGCCAGCAATGCCAGAGCAGAAATGATAACGGTTATCAGGGCCGTGGTCAGCATGGACAGCGAGGGGGAAACTTCCCAGGGAAGTGTTTTGTTTGTGGCAAGACTGGGCATAAACGACAGGATTGTCCTGATAGGGGCAGGGCCCCACGGCAGCAGCAGCAGGGTGCTCGCCAGGATCCGCAGAGGCCTATGTTTCCCGCCGCTCTCCCCGCACCGCCACAGATGGCAGCATTGCCACCCATTCCAGCAGTCCCAGCTCAGCAGGGGCAACTACAGTATGGACGTGTCTATAACGTCCACCAGGCTGCAGTTCCACAGGCACCGCCCGCAATTGAGGGTACGTTTCCTATCCATGGCACTATAGGTCGGGTATTGTTTGATACGGGGGCTACACATTGTTTTATAGCTACACATTTTGCGAAAGCTTTAGGATTGTTAGCTACAGCGGAGAGCACAGTGACGTGTGTCGACTCACCATTGGGGAGTGGGTCACTTATTTTCTTTATATTCCGGGGAGTGGGGGTAGAGATTGGTGGTTTGGTATTACCTGCAGACATGTTGGTATTAGATATGCATGTTCACGATGTGATTATCGGTATGGATTGGCTCGTAGCTTATAGGGCCATGATTGATTGCTTCAGCGGGAGCATTGTTTTTGCCATTCCGGAGCAAGAGATGTTTGTAGTGGCGATGCCTCGCCCAGAGGGAGGATCGACCACTCATCTGTATTACATAGAGGAGGATACCTCTAAGGAGGTTATGATTCCTTTAGATTCTATCCCAGTAGTTAAGGAGTATTCGGATGTGTTTCAGGAGATACCAGGCCTACCCCCCAGTCGAGAGATAGACTTTGTTATAGATTTACTATCGGGTACGAGACCTATAGCACGTGTACCGTACCGTATGGCTCCAGCTGAGATGAGGGAGTTACGAGATCAGATTGAACAATTGTTGGGTCAGGGGTTTATTCGGAGGAGTACTTCACCGTGGGGTGCCCCTGTGTTGTTCGTGAAGAAGAGGGATGGTTCACTGAGATTGTGTGTGGACTACCGAGAGTTGAATAAGGTCACGATACGGAATAAGTATCCGTTGCCTCGAATCGATGACTTGTTTGACCAGTTGAGAGGAGCTTCTTTCTTCTTGAAGATTGATTTGAGATCGGGATACCATCAGTTGCGTATCAGGGATGAGTATGTCTCGAAGACTGCGTTCTTATCGAGATATGGTTCTTACGAGTTTCGAGTTATGCCTTTTGGTTTGACCAACGCTCCAGCAGTGTTTATGGACTTGATGAACAGAGTGTTCAGGGATTTCCTAGATCAGTTTGTCATTGTCTTCATTGATGATATTCTGGTTTACTCCCAGACAGAGGAAGAGCACGCTGAGCATTTGAGGCAAGTTTTGTAGACACTTCGCCAGAACGAGTTGTATGCAAAGTTTGAGAAATGCGGGTTTTGGATAAAGGAGGTCCAATTTTTGGGACACATTATTTCCGACCGGGGAATATCTGTTGATCCGGGGAAGGTATCCGCGGTGAGGGAATGGGGACAGCCCACGACACCGACTGAGATTCGTAGTTTCTTGAGCCTAGCAGGATACTACAGGAGGTTCATTTGGGATTCTCGGAGATAGCAGGTCCTTTGACACATCTGACTCGTAAGGGTGTGCCCTACATCTGGAGTGATGCCTGTCAGCTGGCATTCGATGAATTGAAGGACATATTGACCTCAGCACCTGTGTTAGCATTGCCGAGACCGGGAGTTGAGTATTTGGTTTACACCGATGCGTCTTTGCAAGGGCTTGGAGGTGTATTACAGCAGGAGAGACAGGCCATAGCTTATGCTTCCCGTAAGCTTAAGCCTCACGAGAAGAATTACCCCACACATGATTTGGAGTTGGCGGCAGTGGTATTTGCCCTACGGATTTGGAGGCACTATCTTTTGGGGGAGAAGTTCCAACTGTTCACGGATCATAAGTCCCTGGAATACCTGTTCACGCAGAAAGAGTTGAATATGCGGCAGCGTAAGTGGCTTGAGTTTGTGAAAGACTACTAGTTCGATATCCATTATCACCCAGGTAAGGCTAACGTGGTAGCAGACGCGTTGAGCCGTAGGCCAGCAGATGAGGTGGCAGAGGTGTGGAAAGCAAAGTGGAAGGAGTTGGGACACCAGGATGCAGTGGCCCGATCTTTCATGTCGGTGATGACTGTTACACCACAGATTGTCACGAAGGTAGTACGGGCACAGGCTAATGACTCGTTCTGTCAGGAACAGATAGTTCGATTACTAGCAGAGGGATCCGAGTCCTATACCGTTAACTCAGACGGGGGATTACGCTTCAATGGGAGATTGGTAGTTCCGGAAGGGGAGAAATTATGACACGAGGTGATGGCAGAGTCGCACGGCTCACGGTTCGCGGTACATCCCGGAGGGGACAAAATGTACCAAGACATGAGACGGCAGTATTGGTGGAGCGGTATGAAGAGAGATATTGCTGAGTTTGTTTCGAAATGCGCCACTTGCCAACTAGTAAAAGTGGATCATCAGAGATCGACAGGACTTCCACAGCCGTTGGAGGTCCCGGTGTGGATGTGGGAGAGCATATCCATGGACTTTATCACGGGGTTGCCTACGTCACAGAGGGGTCACGACTCCGTTTGGGTAATTATGGACAGGTTGTCCAAAGTCGCTCACTTTTTACCCGTAAGGACTGACTACACTACGGGACAGTATTCCCAGCTCTTCATTTCAGAGGTTGTGAGGCTTCACGGTGTGCCCCTAAATATCGTGTCTGACAGAGACAAGATATTTGTTTCGCGGTTTTGGGAGAGTTTCCAGGAGGCCATGGGCACGGAATTGCGGTTGAGTACGGCTTATCATCCGCAGACCGATGGCCAGACCGAGCGCACAAATCAGATGTTGGAGGATATCCTACGCATGTGCATTATTGACTTTGGGGGTGGATGGGAGCAGTACCTTCCACTGGTGGAGTTTTCTTACAACAACTCCTATCAGTTCACTATTGGCATGGCTCCGTTTGAGGCATTGCACGGTAGGCCTTGTCGTTCCCCAGTATGTTGGTTAGAGGTGGGAGACAACAAACTACTTGGGACGGAAGTGATTCAGGATACTTCGGCAAGGATTGAGTTGATTCGGAGTCGCATTCGGGTAGCTCAAGACCGGCAGAAGAGTTATGCTGATGCGAAGAGATTTTTGAGGGAGTTCCAAGTGGGGGATCAGGTTTTGCTCAGAGTATCTCCTATGAAGGGGATTATGCGTTTCGGGAAGAAGGGGAAGTTGGCACCAAGGTATGTGGGGCCGTTTCCTATTATTGAGCGGATCGGACCGGTTGCGTATAGACTTGGGTTACCGGAACATTTGCATCGGATTCACGATGTGTTCCATATTTCCTCATTAAGGAAATACCTTAGAGATAATTTGGCTCATATTCACATTGCTGTGGAGGACATCGATCTCCAGCCAGATAGCTCCTACGAGGAGGGGCCGATTGCTATTTTGGACCGAAGTGAGAGGAAGCTGCGGTCAAAGATAGTTCCGTTAGTGCGTGTTCAGTGGCGACATCACAATGTCGAGGAGTCCACATGGGAGCGCGAGGATGAGATGCGCGAACGTTATCCAGAGTTGTTTTTAGCAGGTACTTTCTAGTTCCGAATTTCGGGACGAAATTCAGTTATTAGGGGGGAAGTATGTAATACCCCGTATTTTTTGGCTTTTTATTTCTGGGATTAATTAATTAAATGAGAATTAATCGAGAATTAATCCGGGTAAAATACTAGCGAGTTGTGAGTTGGTATTTGACTATATTGAGTATATATGATGTTATATGAATATTGAATTATGAAATTTGTCGTGAGATTGATATACGACAATTTGGTCATTTTATTGGGACGCGTGTGGCAGTCGCGTCAGGATATAATTATTTTATTTATAAAAGTGAATTTAAATTCTATTAACCGTATGGTCATTTTGAGTGCGCCAACGCGTCCGGAAGGGTCGAGATAGTCAGAAAACACTAGCCGGGGGTGTAGTTTGGGTCCCGGGGTATTTTTAGGCCATACTGGCAATATAAAGGGTATTTCGGTAATTTTGTATTTTGAGGAATTAAAAATGACGAAAATTAGGAGTCTTTATCTGATTGGGAATAGACCCACTAAACCCACTCACCAACCCTTGTTGACCCAATAAGATACGGAGGTTATCAAATTAGGTTTCCAACTTTCCCAAAGAAAACCTTAGCCACCATAGCCACCTTTGGAGAAGAAAGCTGAGAGAGAGAGATAACTTCAGCAAATCAACATCAAAATCAGAGATAAACTCAAGGCAAGTGATTTAATTCCGTTTAATTTCAGAGAATGCTCTTTCCATGCGTAGGAATTTAATAAAATTGATTTGTTCTTGGTGAAATATGAAGACCCATGTATTTTAGAACTTAGAACTTGAAATCTTGAGGAAAATTGCATGTAGAATGGTAGGTAGATGATTATTCTGATGATATTAGTTATTGGATGAAACTAAAAATGGATTTAAGTTGGGTTAATTCATGATTTAAATTTTTAGGGTTTATGTTCTTGAAAAATTGGGGGAAAGTGATGAGCCTTGATGATTTAATGATGATTGGGATGAATTAACTCCTTAAAATACGTTAGTTTATAACCTTGATATGTGTAGGATTGATTAGAAACCTTAAAACCTTGTTGGGACGAATTTTAGAGGAGATTTGAGGAGTAAGAATTGATGAAAAACGAGATTGGAGAAAATTTGGGCCGAAACTGGTCCCTCGTTAGAAGACCTCTCCAGGTCGTTCGAACAAGCTCGTTCGAACGAGCTTCTAACGAGTTGACCAGTCGCTTCTAACGAAAGGGAATTTTGTTCGATAACTTCGTTCGAACGAGATCTCGTTAGAAGGTACAGTTCGTTCGAATGAACTGAAATCTCATTCGAACAGCCTCGTTCGAACGAGACTTCTAACGAGCTGGCAGTTTAGGCCTTTTTGGCCTGTTTTGATTTTGGGAGTCCCGTAAACTTGTTCGAGGATAGAGATAACATTCCTTTGATAGTGTATTAGTATACTTGGGACATTTGGGATATTATGAGGAGTAAATTATATAAGTGTGGATCAAATCAAATAGACATTTGAGTTGAGATGTGAGTGCCTACTACGACGTGAGAATAAATTACGGCGCGTATAAATGTGGACCGGAATTATATAAGTTATATATATATTAAGTTGGTACGAGAATGCGATATGTACTACAATTAAATTACGGTGATTACTAAGATGCGTGTTTACTTAGTATTGGTATATGATTTGTGTGTATGACATACCTACCATACTTGCTATCACGGGAGGTTTGCGTTCGCTTAGGGCCCTCTAATCCTTGTGTTGCCCGGATTTAGACTGGTTACCTTGATGAACATAGGTCATAGAATGACTTATTGGGATGCTAATAAGTCCGCTGATCGTGGGAGCGTAGGTATGTGCGTGACCCATATGATGTGACTGTGTTCGCCTCCATTATTTGTGATGTTGTTATCTATGAACTATTCCTGAGAGATTCGGAATATGTGATCCTTATGTACGTGATGTACCGGGATGGATAGCAGAGTATGTGTGCACCACAGCTTAGTTCTCGGGGTGATTGTATTGTATATTTATGATGTGATTAATATACACTTAATTAATGGGAACCTTCATGTTAATGGTGTGAATAATTACGATACTGTTTCGAAAAGAATATAACGGGTTAACTGATAGTGATATATATTGTATATTGAGCATCTGAGTTTACGTTAAACCCCTATTTAATTGAAATCGTTTTTATGTTAATGGGAACCGAGTAATAAGGGTAGAACCTATATCAGTCTAGCTAGATATGATGTCACTTAGCTAGTGGTTAGTGTCGTTTTAGATGGGTACTTACGTTAGGAGTGCACAGTTAGACGAGAGGTGAGAATTTCATGTGAGTGCACGTCCTAACATGGACTTTGCATTTAATGTTTTAAATGTTTTTAAAGCACTTGTAGGTTTTTAAAATATCTCTACATTCGGGCTCTGACTCGTTTGCTTTTAAATCTATTTTTTGTAAAACCATTTTAGGTGCCCAGCCACAAGGACACCATGCATAGGATACTCATTCAGGTGACGAGCTGTAGCTGTTTGTGGAAGCTACAGGGATTTGCTTTTAGACGCTTCTATCATTTGGAGTCCAGATTCAGTATCTATCAGTTGTAGGGCATGTTGCCCATTTCTATTAGAGACATCTTTCCATTCCAGTTTTTTTTAGACTTTGGCATGTATTGTTTCAGTATTCAGTTTAGTTATTTCAGTTTGTGGTATTGTAGTGAGGAGTTTTCCTCCAGACTTTATTTACATTATTGTGATGGTTATTCCCTTTACTTCGTTATGGTGAATGGTGTTATTCTTCTTCTTTACACTTGTTGCATGTTAATCAGACTTAAATTAAAATTTGACAACTTACTTTTTAAATACTAGGTGGTTAGTAATCATTAAAATGTTTTCGACAGTGATGCTATTAACTGGACCAACTTGGCATTTTGAATTAATTTAATAAAGGAGTAGCTACCCGGTATTTAATTAGTTGGGGTGTCACACGTAACCCTTTAAACCAAGGTACATTAAGTCTTTCATACCACTTTTTGATCTGCACGCAGAGAGGTCAACTCTCATTGACGATCCACATCATGACAATACATTATAAAGGATAAGATTTTCAAACTCAATTGTGGTTGTTCGAACGACCTTGAGCCTCGTTCTAAAGAGATTGCTTGTTCATTCGAACGACATTTCCAATTAGATGTTCTAATAAGATGTCAGTATGCGCAAAGAATGAATCAAGCCTAAGTTGTTAGAAGTCCCATTCAAACCTCGTTCGAAAATCCCATTTGAATGAGATTGGCCCCTCATTTGCATGACTTCTGTTTTATTAAGTCCAACCTTTGTGCACTAAATTTTTTGGTTTGAAGAGAACGAAGGCCAAAGAGTTACCTAAATTTGATTTAAGATCCATCTTGCCCAGGCGAAGGCCTGATTGGGTCATACTAATTAGCCAAACCATGCAAGTATGATCAAAGTCTCTAGGGGGGGGGAGGTTACAAAAATTTCTTCTTAGAGGAGTAAAAATCCACCTTGAACTCAACAAATTAAAAGAGAAACTTCGCTCTTCTCCCTCAAATCATGTCATGCTCCAATTCCTCTAATAAATTAAAATGCTTTCGATTTTTGTTCTAGGAGTAATATATTATCAATTCAAAGAATATTTGATTGAATTGAATATGCTAGTGTAGGTCTGAAGCAAAAGTATTCTCAAGTTTCTCATAGAATCATAAATCAGGTTATAGATATAAGTTTTAAGAATTTTGGAGGGAACAAGTGAGATTTGGTAATAGAATGGCAAATAAGAGATCTCAACCTCGAAACTTCACTGATAAATGTTTATAAATTATGAGGTTTCAAAAAAAAAATTAAATTAGAAGGGAAAATTACCTATTTATAGAAGAAATTTAAAAATCCCCCGTATCATGCACCCGGTTGACTTTTTTGTGTGCACGATTTTCAGGTATTGTTGGAATATGCTCACATCAATGCACATGGGAAAATTCCTTTATGTGAAAATGTGCCATGCACGCTGTTTCAATTTAACTGTATGAACAATTGGAGGTCGGAAAGCACAAAAAGCCTCAAACAGTGAACTACAAGCTAACTCAATAACCGAAAGGTTTACACAACACTATTGATAAAAAAGTTCACTTGTTCATCCATTTTGAAGCATGTGAAATTGTGTGTTACCTTAAATTCAATTCATAAAAGTACCAAAACTATATGTCTTCAAAGTATGTGGCAACGAAAATCTTATGTTATAGAGCGACTCATAAATCTACAATTTCAAAGTCCATTTAATCCATGTGAATGAGCCTCACTCCACGTATCAAGATTTTATGTCTCAAGTGATTCAAGTGTTTTGTCGTTGAATATAGCCAACTTTAATACAATAATTAAAATACAAAATATTATATTTTGAATTTATTTATTCGGTGATTAAACTCCAAAACCTAAAATACCTTTGATTATTTGTACCTTAGAAACTCCACATTATTCATATAATGAGAGTAGTAGGTAGTAGTGAACATATTACTCCAAAAGACCAATGACACAACAATGCCGAGTCTGACATGGTGGGTTGGAGTAGGATTGACATGATTACAGTTGAAATCACATGAAACAACAAAACTCATCACGCATGGAAACCCCAGTGAGAAATCACCCACTTAGTACATCTTGAGAATACATATCATAAATGAAACACTCACACTCACACTCACACCCTTCTTACACGTTTGATCAATACCAAGGGGTAAGAGGTAAAGCCTTTACCTCTTACCCCAAACCTCGCCTTTGGGAGAAGCCTCACGTCTCTCTCTCTTTAGGTATCAAATGAGTATCCAAAGAATAGGGTTTAAACCCTCAAATGGATCCTTTTATTAATTAAAATAGTTATTATATAAACCCAAAAACAAAGCACTAAAAAAATATTTTTACACAAATTTTTTCTCATTCCTTACAACGAATTAGATCCTTCATTCTTCACGAATGTCAATCCCAAAGACCATATCGAGATGTACTACTTCCTTAGGTGAATCTAAGGTCCTCTTCTTTACCCATGACCCTAGATAAAAAACATGGGCTGGATAACTTTGAGCCAAACTATACAATGTGACATCCCACAAAATCCATAAATAGATTGATCAGGTCTAATATAAAAATCACGAGACCCAAAAATATTGGTAACTTTCTTAGCATAAGAAAATATCAAAACAAATGAATAATCACAAGATAATGAAATATTGAATCAACACAAACCAACTATGATTCCAATCACTGCCAATACAACAAAGCCATCTCTGAATATAAAATAAGTACACACAAAATTCAAACTCTGAATATAAGTATATATGTACAACCTGACTCAAAATTAAAGAGTGCAATAAAGGAATAAGCTACACTTGCTTGACTCCTTAAATACTAGGAGTAAGAAATGGGAAGTCACTAGAGATGCTCCCCCAATAAACCCTACAGGAACTACTGTAACAACGACCTGTAAAAGTAGTTTTTAAAAGAAAATATAAACAATAAGTCTATGTAGAATATGATTATAATTAAATTGGATCACATTTTAATTGCACATCGTCCTCTTATGTTTTAATAAATGTTAAGTTATTAGTTATGCAACCCAATAACATAAAATCTTATGCGATTCTAAATCCCGAATCCACATAAAGATAATGTGATTAAAGTCTTACAATATCATTCTTTAATATTTCATGTTATCCATACTAGGTTAATATTTGGAAAACTAAGTGGTTCGATTATATTTAGAATTCGCAAAATAGGTCACACAAACAAATAAGACAAATTATATTTAGATAAATTTTATCTTTCTTAATTCGGTGAACCTAAACATGCGAGATATTAACACTAAATCAAAATAAACAAACCATAAACCAAAAGACAAGAGATAAGGAAAAATCCTTTTGGCAAAAAACCTATATTCAACACTGTTATAACTAGGTATTACAGAAACAACACAAATAGACTTACAAATCTTAGACTCCACTAAGTGATGCAGTTGTCTCTTACTTCCTTATTATAAAAATACAACGATGTAGATCCAACAACCATCCATAATAAGCTCAATTTGTCTCAGTGTCCATTAATCTGCCTTAAGAAGTTGTATTCCTATATCCAGGAGTTGAGAATCAACTCTATAGGGCTATGAACAATATATGTGTTCTTATGGGTTTAATATAATGCTCAACAAGTCATCCAAGGGCTTTTCATTTGGAAAAACAAAGTGTTAAAATAAGCTAGGGTTTGGAGACCTTTTGGATATGTATATTAATATAGTTTTTGCCAAAAGTCTGTTGAAAGATATATCACAAGAGACCTTTTAATATAAACATGATTTTTTAGGCGGGACGAATTTCAAGGATTCGTTCGAGGAAAAAAAGAGCTCATTCGAACAAATTACCCATTTGAACCATCTTCGAACGAGCTTCAAACGATAATTGTTCTACTAATAGAGAAATGTCATTTGTTGTTCATTTGAATGTCGATTGGCGAATTGACAAAATCATTCGAACAAAGACTTAAACTCATTCGAATGAATTAAAAATAAAATAAAATTCTTCGAAAAAACATTTTAAAAGTCATCTCTCAAACATTTTATAAAAAACAAATCTTGAAGAGAAATTTTACACACAATCAAAACCATATACCTTCTCTCGTGATTGAAGTGATGATCTTAACTATTCGATCTTTGATTGTTCTTTTGGTCACAAACTTATCTTCGCCCGAAGCTCTTAAGAATGACATGATGGTGAAAGTGTAACGTAATAAGCCAAACTTAAAAAACATGATAAGAAATTATAAGTATTGCTATTACAAATCTCCCCCTTTAGTTATTCTGATAAAAACACAAACCAGGAAAAAAAACCTAAGACTAGTTCTACTAATGTCCCTCCCAAACCTAAAAATGAAAAGACACTAGAGAATTTTCTATGCCGAAAATCAATTTTTAGTCCATGATATCGCCATTGTGGAAAAAGAACAAGACACATGAAGTAAGAAATACCGTGATGCATGTGGATTTCTAAAAAATAAATCTCCACCTCAATATATTCTCCCCCTTTTTGTTCATAATACACAAAGAATTAGAAACTAAATCTAAAAAGTTAGCATCACAAGAATCCAAATATGAAAAAGCATCCCAAAGAATAAAGAATGAAGCATATGTGATGAAACTTCAATAGATCAACAAGCATTTTTTAAAAAATTCAAAATTTTTAGTGTAAAAACATACATATAAGTACAAACAAACATTCACACCATGGAATAGCAACACAAAAACATCTGAATTGTGGATATGGACGGAAAGTGTGTTAACTTAATGCACAGGAAAGTCAATATAGGACTATATAGAGATGATGCATGAAGTTAAAGAGACACTCTTAAATAAAGAAGTCACGATTACCATTTTTGAAAAATGCTAGTGAAATTGACTCATCTCATAGAAATTGTCATGAATTTTAATTTATCTCAAATCATTGACTCCAAACTATTTAATGTTTTAAAAAAAGGATTTTATTTTGCAAACCCATTGATCTTCAACATATAACACCTCAAAATCTCATATTTTAACATAAACTCCTAAATTTTTTGAAGGAATCATATAGCTCATGTAACATGAAGCATCAACCAAATAAAAATGGCCTCGACAATTCTATTTTTATGTGCCAAAATCATATTTTAATCTTTTTGGAATGGTGGGTTTTAATGCAAAGAATGTATCCTCTTTAGTATCCACTTTCATTGCTGAAACATAAATCCATTTTTCGATTAAAAAAAATCGAGAAATGGTTTTTACAAGCACAGTTAGTTTTAAGTACATTTGATTTATTACTAAGCACCATTAAGATGAGAAAATCTTATTCAGCATATAATAAGCAAGTGTAATGTTCAAAGGTTTGAGCATGTGTGCAAGCATTGTGATACAATGAGTCTAGCATGAATGAAGTAATTAATGATGAATAACAAAATGCTAAACATGCATTATTAAGAATACACAAGAAAACAAAGCCAATTTTAATAACACCATGATTAAGTCTCATAAAATGGATGGAATGAAATTATGATTCAAACATCTTAAATGCGCATCCATATATTGCGTAGAATGAAATAAAAAGAATAATTTCGAACTTTTCAAAAATTTTAACAAAATAAGATCATTTTAAAATTCTTCAAACATTTTCTAAAAGAAAAGAAAATGTCTTTATATTTTTCAATATATACACATACAAATACACTCGAGTTATAAGGGAAAAGATAACAACATGATAATCATTCTAAACTAGAAACAAGTCACAACCTCCACCATTTTTATGGGAGGTGTTCTCAAAAGAAGTAGACATACTTTAAAGTTCCTCCATAAAACATTGATAGGTCTTGAAAGAAACTCAAATTTATCTCAAACACTAATAAGGCCTCCATGGAGGTGTGTGGGAGCATCTGTGTGAGAAACTCTTCCTATATTAAAATAAAACTCCCTAAGGTGGCCTTTTTGTTTGAAATAGGTACAAAATAAATTTATTTAGCTATACCTTGGTTAAAATGCATATGATGAGTTATCCTTGGTGGTTTAGGTTGAGGCCCATAAATGTCCATCACAAACTCAAAAATCGGTTTGGATGCAATATTAGAAGTGAATGCACCATCGTAACCTATCCTTTGCTTCTCATTAAAACCTAAAGCGGGACCAAGGAACATCTTTCCAACCTTTTTATAGGTGTCCTCTAAAGTGATATCGACCTCTCGGGAACATTCGAGATCTTTCTTGAGTTAAGAAATATGGGCTTTAGTTTTCTTACTAGTCTTCAATGATGTTTGATGATCTCTTGTAAGACTAGTCACTTTTTTGGACAAAACGGTCTTTTACCAAACTACAATAATAATTTTCTCACAAAAAGAACCTTTTAATTCCTCAAGTTAACTCACTGAGGCCTCACACTCGCTCGAAACTTTCTACTCCTTTTCTAATGTCAATGCCCTAAGAGTCAAATGTTTATTTTTATTTTTAGTTTTAAAGACCTAGTGTAAAGTTCGGTGTATGCACATTGGAGACCTATTTCTCTTTCACTCAAGTCATCACCCTCACTCTCTCTAAAATGGTTCGACGCATTGTCGAGGCTATCACATTTATAATTGACCTCATTAGCCCGAGACATACTTGAAGCAGGGGTGTGCATGGGTCGATCGGTTCAATTTTTAGCCTTTTTTTAAGCCGAACCGTATTTATTAGTTTTTGAATATTTTGAACCGAAATCAAAACCGAACCGAATTTACCAGCTAATCGAACTGAATAGGGATGGTTTTTGACAGGGTCGGATCGGTTTGACCATCGATTTTTGACAGGGCTGATATTAACAGGACCGGTGCGGTTTAACCAATTTTGGCGGGGCTGATTTTTTTGGTATTTTTTTTCATTTTCCTTTTAAATTTAATTAACACTATTTTATTTATATGCAACTAATCATTTCACATTTTATTTTAATCATCCATGTTTGTTTGTTATATATATAATATATATAATATTATATAATAAGTAGAGCAGTGGTTCGGGTCCGTTGTACCCGGACCTTATGCACTCCAAACCAAAAATCGAACTGAAATTATTGATTTTTATCTTGCATAAATCAAATCGACCCAACGTTAAAAATAAACCGTACCAAAATCATCAGTTCGATTCGGTGGTTCAGTTGGTTATTCTGCACACCCGTAACTAGAAGTGCTAACGTGACTAGCCATGAACGGGGTTAAGCTAGGTTCATATGGTAATTTATCCCCAAAATTCACCAACTCATCATCATTATTGCTTAGAGTGGAATTGTAGAAGACTTTGCCTTTGCCCTCTCTTTTAATCCTAGTGGGACACATATGGAATTTATTTCCTTTCCCCTTAATTTCATAGCATCTCTTCAAATCAAATTTTGTGAGATACTCTCCTCTATCTCTCTGTTGGTCATTCTAAAAAAACATTCTTACTTGCTTTCAAATTTTTATCTTTCTCAAAATTTTTACTTTTTCAATTTGGAAGATTTTTCATTTTTGAATTTGAGAAACTTTTTGAAATTTTTAGGAAACATAACAAAATCTTCATGATCAATTTTGGAATCGGAGTCAGAGACTTTTTGTTTCCTTGATTTAGCTTTTAAATCTATTCCTTCCTTTTTCCTTTTGGTTTAGAGGAACATATCTAATATGTAGGTTTGGATATTACTAATGACTTCTTTTAGCCTAATCATGTCTAGAATTCCCAAAGAGTTATGGACTGTAACCTTGACATGAAAATGGGGCAGGAGAGACCTCAAAATTTTCTCAACCAATCTCATTTTAGGAATTTGCTCACCAAATTAAAACATGAATTCATAATATCAGAAATATGAGCATAAAATTAATCAAATGTGTGAGAGTCATGCATTCTTATTGTCTCAAATAGTATGGGGAGGTTCTGAACTATTGTCATATGTGAGAAGGAGGATATCCCAAGCTTCTTTATACTTGGTACACATCATGATACGCCAAAATTACTTAGGGGTAACTGTACCAAAAATAGCCTCTAAAACTCGAGACTTAAAATTGTACAACCTATGATCACCTTCAATCCAATTTACGATTGGATTGAGACTAAAATCATTTTCATTAGTCATAGTAGGAGGAGTCCCCCCTTTTAACAACAAGCCAATGTAACACCCCATATTTTTGAGCATTTATTATTTAAATTAATTCGGATAATTTTTAAATTATACTTGTGTCGTAATTTAATTGAATTGATTATTATGTGTAAATTAAAAATATTAATCGATAGATATAATGATTGATATTTATGGAATAAGATTGCTAAGTGAATAGTAAATGATTATATTACGTCCTAGATAGTGATAGTGATAGTGATGTGGCCACATTATATCTCAACTAGGAGTCGAATGTAGACTAATTGGGGCAAGGATGAGACTTTATTGTAGAGTGACTCGGATGGCTATTTTGAGGTCACGTTTGATATCGAATGGGTTGAGATAGTCAAAATAGTGTGCTCGGGGGGCTGTAATTGGATTCCAGGGCCTTTTTAGTCATAACCGAGCCCACGCGGGAGTGTTCAGGTCACTTAGGCTTGGCGAGTTAGCCTAATTTCGAGAATTGGGACTTAAAATCTAAGGTTAGTTATTTGGGGAAATAACATAACATATCTCAAGCCCTAAAAATCAACGGAGAAGAGAGGAGAGGCCATTAGAGAGGGAGAAAAGAAAGTTTGGAGGTGTAATATCTTAATTCATCCACATTTGTTACCGGAATCGTGATAGGAAGCAAGGGAGGAACCTTCATCGCACAACAAAAAATGAATTCAGACATGTTTTATGAGGCAAATGTTTGTCTTGCATGATTTTATGAGTTATAATACTCATGTAGTGTATGACTTTTGATTTAATGAAAATTGATGATGTTCGTAGGGGTTTTATGAATAGAACTCATAATTCTGGGTAGGATTGCATGTAGAATGAATCCACATATGTAGAGGACACGAAATCAGATTATATGTGATAATTAAAATGGGAGAAATCAGGGTAAATGGATGATTATGCATGAAGAACACTTAAACTGGGGGTTTTGTGAATATTGAAGTGTAATCGGTTCTTGGATAGATTTAATTGTGATTTTGTGTGTTATTTTTGTCAGAAATCAACCCTAAACACATAAGTAATGTTTGGTTATGTTTCTTGGGAGTTTAGGAAAGTTCTATGAAGGTTTGAGATGTTAAATATGGAGAAAAAATCAACTGGGATGAAGCTGTCAAACACAAATGTAGATGGATGGATCTATCGATCAAATCGTTCAATCTATCGAGGGTCCTGAAATTGGGGATTGGGTTTAATTACGAAGTTTTCTTTACCTTGATTTACCCGGAATCTTAGTAATGATCTTTGAACTATATAAGAACTTAGGGAGGGTCAGTAGACACATAGTTGAGGCTGAGTTAGTCTTAATGAGCATAAGGTTTTAGACTTAGACTCACGAGATGTAATACCCCGTATTTTTAATGCTTTTTAAAATGGAATTTATTAGAATTAATTGTGGGATAATTTATTAATCCAAATTTAAATATTACTCGAAAATAAAGTAATATGTTGAATATAACTTAATAAAGTAATGTGTGATTTATGTTGACTATTACTTAGTGATTACAAGTAATATATGATTATGACTTTACATATGATTATGATTTAATAAAATTTTCGCGAGTGATGAATACGACAATTACGGTAATTAAGTCGGGATGCGCGTGTCAGTTGTGTCGGGACTAAATTTAAATGGAATGAAAAGAAAATCATTTTTATGTCTCGTCCAAATGGTCATTTTGACTGCTCCAAAGTGTTCGGAAGGGTTTAAATAGTCAAAAAAGTCTACTTGGTGGTTTGATTTGGGTCTCGGGGCATTTTGAAACTTAATAGACACCCCGGAGGGGTATTTTGGTCATTTTACAAATAAGATGAATTGTACCCACAAAAATTGAGTATTATTATATAAGTCAAAAGGTGGTAAGATTGATAGTCATTCACCAAACTTAGAGGAAAAGACTTAGGGGAGATTGAGAGACTTCTCTGGGGAAAGGAAGAGACTCTCTAGGAAGCTACAAGGCCAAAATTCATCCTGCACCACCACTGCCGCCGGAGGTTCGCCGGAAAAGGGAGGAACACCAGTCGAGTATCATCGCCAATGGTTCAGACCTATGATCTAAAGGCAAGTGATTTAACCTTTGCAAACTTAGTGTGTATACTGTCCATGTTAGGATAGTTGTGAAATTCTGAAACGTTGCATGATTCAAAGATAAACTATGGTGATTTACATTTGATTCCTTAAAATGAGAAATATGTAGGATTAATATCTTTTTGAATATATATTTTAATCCACAAAATTTGGAATCATTTGGTGAAGAAAATCTAAGATTTATAAGTTGTTTTTGGAGAAATGATAAAATATGAGGATGAATTTTAAGGGAAAACATCATGATTAATTCATACTTCTTGATGGATTTATGTTGTTTAATGATTATATATCAGTTATATATCTTGTTATATCATTTGGGATGATTTATAAGGAGTTTGGGATCATATAGTAGAGGCTTTGAGGATGAAAAATGATTAAACACATAACCATTAAGGAAATATGGGCAAATAAGTGATCGATCAATCAATCAACCCAAGAATGTCGATCGATCGACTGATCGATCGATCGATTGACCAAATTCGTCGATCGATCGACTCCCCTGAAAAATGTTTTTTTTTTCTTATTTTAATATTTGGTTAAATCCCAACTTTTAAGAATGCTTAGTGTTAATTAATTTGAGCATAATGGGATTTAGGGAAGGTTAATAGGGTAGTGATTAAAACCCGGGGAATGTTAATGTGTGGGATTAATCCTTGAAAATGAAATAATGGGTTAAAAATTGAATTAAAGATTATCGAAGAATAAACTCAATTAAGGATATTATTAATTCATGAAAATTCGTGATTTGGGATGACATGGACCAGTAGGGTTTAGAGGTCTACCAACTAAATTTATTTGAGAAGAAATTGATAACCTTTGAGTGTTGGGAAATCTCGGGAATATATAAAAAGTAAAGTCATAATCTATTCATACGTAGGATATTAGAGATAAAAATATACTACGTATGGAATTTTCATATGGGTTGTGTGAACACCTTATTGATAACAAATATATATATATATATATATATATATATATATATATATATATATATATAGGTCGGGTGAATACCTATATTATAGTTTGTCTTGTATATGACATACCTACACTGCTTGCTATCGGGGTGGAGGTTTTGTGTTGTGGTCGATCTTATCCTGACGAGCCTATTAGGGGGATTTTAGATTCATACCTTGAGCATAGGACCTTGGACACGTTCTATCGGTGAGAGTGATAGTTTCGACGGTTGAATGGGAGTGTAGGTATGTGCGTGACCCATTTGGCTGAGGAGTATGCTCGCCTCTGAGTATGTGTGTTATGTTATTTGTGGTTCGGGATAAACGCCGAGACAATAGTCCTTTTTACAGCGAGAGATGTAACTGGACATGATAGTAGAGTATGCATGCACCACAGCTATGTCTGAGAGGTGCCATATAAGTATATATAATAGTTTGATGAATATATATACTGTGATGTGATCTACTGTGTGAATTAGTAGAAAAAAATTAATAATTAAATCTGAATTGAATTAAGTAAGTAAATACTTAATCCTTGAAAGCCTAGTCATCTTAAAGATAAATGAACATATTTAATTAATATACGTATTGAGTGGAAAATACGGGGAAAAGCCAATGGATAGAATCATAAATGAGAACCTAATTAGAGAAAATAATAAGGTACGTTAGGCATGCACACTAAATGAGAGGTGAAATTCTCAAGTGAGAGACCGAGAACTAAAATGTACATAATACTTGCTTAATTTCACTTGTTAAGAACTTTTTTTTAATCTTTTACAATCGGGCTCTCACCCGTTTCCTTGCATATACTCTTCTCTATTATATCTATTATACCAGGTGCCCAGCATCAGGGATGCCCGGCTTAAAGTATGGATATTTTGACTCGCTTCTGGAGGTGCAGACTTGGATTAGAAGCTTTCATTTCATTGATTCCTATTTTTGTAGCCCCTGTCTCATTTAGGGCATGTCGCCCAGGATTCTAGTAGTTCCATTTCTATTTCGAATATTGTATTGGTTTTATGTCTATACTATTATTTTGCTTTGGATGGTGATAGGATTCTTGAAAAGTAGTAACTTAAGCATATACTTATAAGTGACTCTAATATCATTACTGAATCAAAACAATCAGATATGGAAAGGATATAAAATACATAAAATCAATTTGAATAGGTTAAGTTATAATTTTTACAAAAATGTTAATCCATTCAGGTGCATAAATTGAATGAAATAAAAAATAAACCCACAAAATTAAATTAATACAACACACACACACAATTCGACTACATGAAAATCAACAAAATGTATTGACAATGTAAACACGGGCCGCCTTACTGGAACAATATTCCTCAACTCACCTACCATTTTTCATGTTCAATATGGTAACACAAATTTATACTATGCCCTGGTGAAGAAAAGAAAATTCATGAAAATTTACAAATATAGAGAATTAGATAAAGTTCAAAATCTGTAAAAAGGGGGCCTATATACCAAATAATTGTGAACCCATCTACGAAACTAGCCATTTACACGCCGGATTCATTTAGGGTAACCTCTTTAGCGAGAGTTTTGGGTGAGATATTATCACAAAATATGTTATAGATGTAATAATAGTCTTCTTACCGACACCATTGTTGCTCTTTGAAGTATACCTAAAATGTAAAAAAATATAGAGTTGTGCACACACGTGGAGAGTACCGAACACAGAGAGATGTTTTTGTGTCTTCGGTAATCACAAACCAATCCAAAAATAGACACGTGCATTCATTTTATCAATAAACATAGTCACAGAGAAATACAACATAAATCACCTAATTTTGTAGTGCACAAAATTCTAATAGAAAAAAAATCAAAGATAAAGTTAAATCCACCATCTCTCTCTTAAATCATCATATATGTAATGAATTACCCATCGACTTAAATCAATGAATTTCTAGTATAAAGGTAGAGTTCATTCTAACAGAAAGGGGGAGGAGTTGGTCTTTGTTAGTATAAGGTAGAGTTCATGCCACTCAGCACCTATGCATCATAAAAAAATGTTAATTGATGCAGTTTCTGTTTGAAAAGCTGTGAATATGGATTGTGTTTTATTTTTATACTTACCGGAGCCATATGAGAAGTGAATATTGTTATGTCTACTATTTAATTAACACAAAAGTACAGAATTACGAATTATTATAATAATTACAAAAATAAAATGAAATTACAGAAATTAAAGAACTTACTTGAATCTGCAGAGAAATAATAAAATTAGAAAAATAATCTGATCCCTGTGGTATCCCACAGTTTCCTTAAGATAAATTAATTCCCTCTATAGTGCTTTAAGGCTTGAAGTATTGTCTCCCAAGATATAATGGATTTTGAATCAAATTAAGAAGCACTACTATAAATTGATTTACATCGAACTCAATTCTGTGTCTTTTCTCAAACCATAAAGTAGACAGGATGAATAGTAAATGTATAAAATATTTTTGGTTTTTCTGGAATGCATGAGGGAGTTTTCGTTTGGTTTTTCATTAGTTAAAAAATGGAGGGAGGAAGGAATATATATAGCCAAGTGACTGACTGTTGGGATTAACTACTTGACAGTTAATTTCATTTTTTGACTGCTGACTGTTGGCATTAACTGTCAACGATTTATTAATTAATTTTTGTAATTAATTAATTCCATCCCAGAAAGTTAATTATTTTTCCGCCCAATAAATTTAAGATTTTCGAACCGAGCCGACCGGATGGACGGACGGCGCGCGCGCGCGTTTGGGCTTTTGGGCCAAGCCCAACACATGCACAGTGTAGGCAATTTTCCCTTCAAAGAGTTGGGATACCCCAAGGCATCCAAGCCTTAGTCCATACTTGGGGTTTTATTAACTCATCAATTTTTCACTACTCTTCCAATGTGGGACAAGAGTTAAAACATACCTAATTCATTAACTTTCATTATTTTTTGAGTCAATTTGGGGACATATTTATCATTCATAACTTAATGGAATTGGACATGTGAATATACTACGTTAATCTCCTTACGGAGGAGAACGCGTTCGTATATGGTCCCACAATTATCGGGGTACGGGTCCTACCTTAATTTAAGATCAAAGTTACTCAGAAATTGCTGTCCAAATATCTAATTCCAATAATCCCCCACATCAATGATATATATATATATACAGATATGCACGATGCAGATGCAGATACAGGTTCGAGTAAAACTAAAAATTTATTGCATCGAGAAAAGTAGCCTAGTGGACTTGAACTTTCCTTAGTGATATACTATCGGATTTACTTAGCTAATCAGTAGACTGTATATCCTTAAACCGTCAACCATTTTTGTCAACCTAGACAACAGTATTCACACAATAATTCTTCAACACAGTTAGATCTCACTTTTGTGCTCATTTTGGCCATGAACACCACTTGGTTCCGTGAGTATTTTAGAGAATTTTCCTTACATTATTCTCATAGAAGTGGCCCCTTTCTTATTCACGTAGGTGACTTCTATAAAGAGGATCCTGCAATACCCAACTTAGACATACTAAGATTTGGATGTCATTAAAAGCATAACTTATCATGATTTCGCGGCAGATATGCACTGTATCATCTTGGGAATGGATAGGATTAAATATCCTCCAGTGCTTACTGAATACAATGTAGTTTGGTTTGCCCATTGAACCTAGATATTGGGATCTCCAAACAGCTAGGTTAGGTTGCCACTATATTGATTCTTATTTATTTATAAGCTTTAGACCCATTCCTCTCGATGATCTTTCAACTTGCTATCGGTTTAAAACTTTCGTTAGTGGCTCTGCTAGATTATCTTTTGACTTTACATAGTCAATTGAGATAATTCCGTTTGAGAGAAGTTGTCTAACGATATTACGTCAACGGTGAATATGTCATGACTTTCCGTTATACACATGATTTTGTGTCCTTCCAATCTCCGATTGACTATCACAATGTATACATATTGCGGGCACAGGTTTCGACCAATTTGGAACATCCTTTGAGAAATTTTGAATCCATTCAGCTTCTTCTCCTTCTTTGTCTAATGCAATGAATTCGGATTCCATTGTCGATATAGGAATGCATGTTTGTTTTGAGGATTTCCAAGATACGGTTGCACCTCCAAGGGTAAACACATACCCACTCGTAGACTTGGAGTCTTTTGTATCAAATATCCAATTTGCATCTCAATATCCTTCCAGAACAATTAGATATTTTGAGTAGTGCAGTCCATAGTTTTCAGTATATTTCAAATAACCCAAAACTCTCAATATTGCCTTCCAGTGATCTCTCCATGGATTACTCGTAAATCGACTTAGCTTACTTATTGAGTATGCTATGTCCGGTCGTGTACAGTTCATGATATACATTAAACTATGAATAATACGAGAATATTCTAGTTGAGATATGCTTTCACCATTATTTCTTCCAAGATGTAAATTTACATCTATAGGTGTCTTGGTAGGAGTGATATCATACTTCTTGAACTTTTCAAGTACTTTATCAATGTAATGGGATTGAGATAATATAATTCCATACGATGTTTTAGAAATTTTAATTCCTAATATAACATCGGCGATACCCATATCTTTCATGTCAAATCGACTACTTAACATTTGTTTTGTAGTTTTGATAATTTTCAGGTTACTACCCATGATAAGCATATCATCAACATAGAGGCACATAATGACATATCAATTTTTTATGCATTTAAAATAAACACATTTATCGCATTCATTAATTTTGAAGCCGTTTAATAACATTGCATTATCAAATTTTTCATGCCATTGCTTGGGTGCTTGTTTTAATTCGTAAAGTGATTTAACAAGCTTACATACTTTTTCTTCTTGTTCGGGAGCCTTGAAGGCTTCAGGTTGCTCCATAAAAATTTTCTCATCAAGTTCACCGTTTAAGAATGCAGTTTTTACATCCATTTGATGTATTTCAAGTCCATTAATAGTAGTTATTGCTATTACACATCCGAATGGATGTAATTCTTGCTACCGGTGAGTATGTGTTGAAGTAATCCAACCCTTCCTTTTTCCTATAGCCTTTAGATACTAATATAGCTTTATATTTATCAATTGATCCATCCGCCTTTAACTTCTTTTTGAAGATCCATTTATAACCTAACGGTTTTTAACCTGGTAGAAGATCCACTAGTTCCCATGTGTGATTTTGTAATATGGATTCAATTTCACTATTAATTTCTTCTTTCCAATTAGAAGCATCGGGTAAGGATATTGCTTCTCTGTACGATTGAGGTTCATTTTCTATCAAATATGTTAGAAAATCCGAACCGAAAGAAGTCGAGGTTCTTTCTCTTTTACGACGTCTTGGTTGATCCTCTATTGGTTCAATAGGTTGATAAGTACCACTTGTAGTAGCTTGATTTGTCCTTTTAGAAGGACCAGATTCTCGGTTCATGTTATACGGAAATTGATTTTCAAAAAATAAAGCATCCCTCGATTCAATAACCGTATTCACATGAATATCCGAAATCCCAGATTTACAAACTAAGAAACGATATGCACTACTATTAGTAGCATAACCAATGAATAAACAACCAACGATCTTTGGCCCTATTTTTACATTTTTAGGTTTAGGAACCATTACTTTGGCTAAGCACCCCCACACTCGTAAATATTTATAGCAAGGTCTTCGACCTTTCCATAACTCATAAGGCGTCTTATGAGTTTTCTTTTGTGGTACTTTGTTAAGAATATAATTAGCAGGTACTAAGGCTTCCCCGCCCCCCAAGTTCTGGGGATATCCTGAACTTATCAACATAGAGTTGTAATACCCCGTACTTTTATTGATATGTATTTATAGGATTAATTAAATAAAATGTGAATTAATTGAGAATTAATCCGGATAAAATACTAACGAGATGTGAGTTGGTATTTGATTATAATGTGTATATATGGAAATATATGAATATTGAAAATATTAAAATTGTCGCGAGACTGAAATACGACAATTCGGAAAATTTAGTTCGGACGCACGTGTCAGTCGCGTCGAGAATATAATTATTTAAATTAAAAAGTGAATTTTATTTTTATCAACCGAATGGTCATTTTGAGTGCGCCAACGTGTCCGGAAAGGTCGAAATAATCAGAAAATACTAGCCGGGGGTTTAGTTTGGGTCTCGGGGCATTTTTGGGCCATACCGGCAACTTAAAAGGGTATTTTGGTAATTTTGAAATTTTGGGAATTATAACCAACGAATTTTGGGAATTAAATATAGGTTATTTAGTAACCCACTAAACCATTACCAGCACTTAACTAATTAGATGGCTACGGGAGTTATAGGAAGAAGTTAGAAGAGGTTCCTAAAAAGAAAACCACCATCTTCAACTTTGGGAGGAAATACATAGAGAAAGGAGAGAATCAATCCATTCACCAACATCAAATTCAGAGAACTATCTAAGGCAAGTGGTTTAATTACGTTAATTTCAAGAGAATGTTTCTTCCATGCTTAGAATTGATAAAATTGCTTTAATTTGGGTATTTGATGAAAACCCTTGAAATTTGAAATAGAAATTCATAATATGTGATAGGGATTGCATGTAGAATGTTAGTTGATGATCGTCCTACAAGAAATAAAACTTTTTATGATGAAAAATGGATTTTTAAGGATAAAATTGAAGACATGAAATTCTGGGTTCATACCCATAGGGTTTGGGGTAAAATTGGGGATTGATGATGATTTTATGTTATTTAGGAAGATTGGAACCCCAATAATATGTTTAGATACGATCTACGAAAGTTTAGTGACGTTTAGAAACCTTAAAACACTATTTGGGATGATTTTAGGATGAGTTTAGAGATGAAGAAAATTGAGAAAAACGAAGTAGAATTTCTGGGCTTGAAACTGCCATCTCGTTAGAAGACCTGCCTAGGTCGTTCGAACGAGCTCGTTCGAATGAGCTTCTAACGAGGGGACAGTCTGCCTTCTAACGAGTTGGTAGTTCGTTCGATGCCTTTCGTTCGAACGAACTCTCGTTCGATGCCCTTTCGTTCGAACAAACTCTCGTTCGAATGACCTCGTTCGAACGAGACTTCTAACGAGCTGACATAATGGCCTTTTTTTCCTGAAATGATTTCTAGTGTTCCTTAGCCTTGTTTAATTGATGAGATTAATTTCCTTTGTTAACTAATTAGTATAGTCGGGAGATTTGGGATATATTGAGGAGTAAAATATAGAATAGTGGCTCGAACCGAATGATATTTGTGGATTAGGACGCGGGTGACTAATCACGATGTGAGGATAATTGATGACTTAAAGATATATATACCGGGGACATGTGAGTTGTGTAATACTAAAAGTTGGTATAAGAATGAGAAGTATACCACTAATAAAATATGGTAATTACTAAGATGTGTGCATGCTTAGTATATATGATTTTATGTGTATGACATACCTAATATACTTGCTATCACAGGAGGTTTGCATTCGTTTAGGGCCATTTAATCTTTGTGTGCCTACGGGGGGATATAGATTGGTACCTCGAGGACATAGGTCAGAGAAGGACTTATTGAGAAGTTAATAAGTCTGCTGATCATGGGAGCGTAGGTATGTGCGTGACCCATATGATGTGAACTATGTTCGCCTCCATTGTTTGTGATTTGCTATTATCTGAGAACGATTCCTGAGAGATTCAGAATGCGTGATCCTTATGTACGTGATGTGTCGGGATGGGATAGCAGAGTATGTGTGCACCGCAGCTTAGTCTCAGGGTGCTAGTATTGTATATTTATGATGTGTATAATATACGGTTAAATGAAAAGAATTTAAATCGGGAAGTGTAATTATCGTAATGATCGCTAAAGATAAAAAGGGATAATCGGTAGTGAATTGTATTGTTAATAATTAAGAATCCGAGAATTTAAGTAAAACTCTCTATTTAATTGATGAAGTTGGAAGTAAAACGAGAAATCGAGTAGAAAGGTTAGAATTTATTTTGGTCTAGATAGATATGAGGATCACTTGAATGGGTACGGTACGTTAGGAGTGCACAAATAGTCGAGAGGCGAGTATTTCATGTGAGAGCACGTCCTAACATGTATTTTTTATTCATTGTTTTAATGTCATTAAAGCACTTGCTATTTTTAAACTATTTCTCCACATTCGGGATCTGACCCGTTTGCTTTCAAATCTATTTTTTTTGTAAAAACCTTTTTAGGTGCCTAGCCACAAGGACACCATACATAGGAATTTTATTCAGGTGATGAGCTGTAGTTGTTGTGGAAGTTACAGGGCCTTGACAGTAGACGCCTCCTTTTCTAGTCTTGACTCCATATTCAGTTTCATCATTTGTAGGGCATGTTGCCCATTTCCTTTAGAGACATTTTATATTTCAGTTATTCAGACTTTGGTTTGTAATTAATTTTAGGATGCGGACTTGTTTTATTATTTCAGTATTGGGATTGTTGTGAGGAGTATTTCCTCCGGATTTATTATTATTTGATGGTTACTCTATTGGGACTTTATTGTGAATGGTTATGTTATTCTTTCATAATTCATTTATTGCATGTTAATCAGATTTAACTTAAAATTTGACAACTCACTTTTTAAATACTACGTGATTAGTAATTATTAAAATGTTTTCGACAGTGATGCTATTAACTGAACCAACTTGACATTTTATATTAATTTAATAAAGGAGTAGCTACCCGATATTTAATTAGTCGAGGTGTCACAAGAGTACTCATCAATGTGTAATGTATACTGGATAGGGAAACATCTTTTCCTTAAAAAAATTGGAATTTATTTCCTGCCAAATCGTTGAAAAGATGCAAGGTGGGACCAATCTCTAAATATCATGTTCCCCTTTCCGTCCCATAATAATATTCCATGACTCTAATAAAGCCCTCACTGGCTTGGGCATTACCCACCTAATTTGGCTAATAGATAAGAAGATATCCCAAAGGCCCCTTGTGACAAAAACTATTTACTAAGTTAATTATAAAATGTTTTAGATTAAGCAAACTCCGATAATAAACTCCTTGAACAAAACTCTTTTTGAAATATAACACAAGATGTGTTTTGAACAGGTTTTGAATGTGTACTCTAGATTTGTTAGTTTGATTACCTTAGGTTTTTAAAATTAAAACATATCATGAAGTCTTAAGTGAGAAACCATTCACACAAGAAATGAAGAACATTCAAGCAAAAGAACACGGGATTTTTAACGTGGTAAAACCCTAAAGTAAGGGAAACATCTACGAGCCCCTCTACGGAGCAAAACGAAAAATCCACTAGAAACAATCACAATACAAGTTACATCATTAAGCATGCAAAGCAAGATCCTAAATCTAAGTCAAGAAAATATACCTACACGAGTTACTCCACTCTTAAAGGCTTCTGACTTGATTTTGATCTCACACGGCAACTTCCTTGTCCACTAATTGTAGCAACTCTTATAGTACCCAGTTTCTAAAAAAGAACCACTATATTAAATGTTCGTGTGAGAGTGTAGGTGTTCGTGTTGTGAACTAAATGCATAAATGTAACTCACACCTCTCAGAATATTTAT
The DNA here is from genome assembly GCA_949130495.1 of Sambucus nigra. Classification (NCBI taxonomy): domain Eukaryota; kingdom Viridiplantae; phylum Streptophyta; class Magnoliopsida; order Dipsacales; family Adoxaceae; genus Sambucus; species Sambucus nigra. The sequence goes on along the minus strand of OX422207.1, from coordinate 788,470,768 downwards.
AGAGACAGAATCCTACTAATCATAAAACTTCTATATGACATGCAAGAACTATTTATAAAACTTAGACTTCTTTTTCAAATTGGATCATAAAAACAATCTTGCTATAAAAAACGGCCAAGATCCTATATGTCTCAACCTTTATTTATGTACAACTTTATTTCACATAATGTGAAATCTAATCTGAGAGACATAAACGTCTTTAAAATCACTTTGAAAAATTAGAAGTCTATTTTTCAAAAACACTTGAAAATAGAGAAGGATCTTTTAGAAACTAATCAACAAATATAAATATCCAAGAGAGGTAAAAACCTAGAAATGGTCGTGTGATTTTCTCTTTGGAAAACCTCAAGATATCTACTGAGAAACTCGAGTTTTTCTTAGAGATAGGTTCTAGAAGAGGTCTTCAAACAACAAATACCCAACACCCTTACTCACAGAAACCCTGGATCTAACATTCAAGTTTGGGTTTTCTGGTATATGGAACTGGAAGGTTTGGATGTATGGTATTTGGAGAAAACACTTGGGATTTGGTCATTTGGACGAACAAGGTTTCCTCTCTTCTCTATTTTTATTCTCTCTTCTCTAGTTTTTCTCTCAACTTAAACGAATGAACAGAAGTTCCCAAATGAAGACCACGAGCCTTCTTTTATATTGGACGAAGAAGGACCGAGAACACCAACTCAAATCAAGGCCTGAGATCAAGGCTGACCAATTTACTTTTAATCTAACGGTTGAACACAAGCGGTGGTTAAACGATTAATGATTGGTTGGAAGTGGGATCACATGGATTAACTTGGAACGCATGCAGATCATTGATTAGATTGATCCAAAGGCCACGATCACTCCTTATAATTGTGTTTTAAGAGAAACACAAATCCAACCGCTCTTTGGCCAACACATATATGGTTGTTATGAAACAAGAAACGCGTGTTTTGAGTTTGAAAATTTTGAATCGGACCCTATAATTCTCTAGCGCTTTTGTTTTCTACCATGAGCAAGTTTTTAGGAAAAACAATATTTGCATTTAAACCCCAAATATTTAAAATCACAAATTAATTAATTTTGGAAAATCATTTTTAATTTAAAAAAAATGTTTTAAGTGATATAAAAATGTTTGGAAAAATTCCTAAAAATTAATATGACCCTTGTGCACACATAACATCAATAATATGCAGTGTAAGTGTTCTAAAGTGAGGATAATATAACTTCCCTTTTAAGTGGATCATGAGGTTCTTGGACTGGATATCTTCTTTGATGCTTGGATACTTTGAGAGAGAGAGAAACTCTTGAAAATCTAACTTACTCTGTCTCAATGTCCAAAATTATCAAAACTCCTATATGATATAGACTCAAGTAAGTCAATCATATAGTGTGTTCTCAATCTACCCCTTTGGATATTAGAGACAAAATTCCCTTGAGTAACCTATAATCGTGGGTAAAAAGAAAAAAAATCCTAGATTTCCTATACAAAGTATCTAACTACCCTTTCCCATCCTAGAACAAAAATAACAGAAAGAAAATACATCACTCAACTACAATACAGACCAAAACCCTAATAAATAGGACAACCTATACAAACGGGTCTGAAAAATGCCTGGAACAAATAAATACTCAATGACATTAGTTGAGTTAGTACAAAATAATATATAAAGTTGAAATCAGGTACATGAAATATAAGACAAGTACTCAAGTTCCTCTCCCCTAATTTTGCTCAAATATATAATGGGGTAAAAAGATATAAAGAAGGAGAATATGTACTATGAAAAAACCATAAGCAATAACATAATCAAAGGCAGATGCAAGGGTCTCCTACATTAAGTAAGAACTATCATACCTATGGAATTTTCAAAGATACTCAAATCTAATATTATCAAGAGGTTTAGTAAACAGATCAGCTAACTATTTTTCTGTATTAAGATACTCAATGTCTAATTCTTTAGAATCTATAAGATCACGAATGAAATGATGTCTAATTTTTATGTGCTTAGTTCGAGAGTGTTGGACTTGATTTTTAGATATGTTGATGGCACTCTCGTTATCGCAATACATTGTCAATTTTTCTTCAACGATACCATAGTCACTAAGCATCCGCTTGATCTGTAATAGTTGGGAACAACAACTACCGGCTGCAATGTATTCGAATTCAGATGATGAGAGAGAGATACAATTTCGTTTCTTGCTACTCCATCCTACTAAATTATTTCTTACATAATAGCAGGCGCCGGAAGTACTTTTCCTATCGTACGAACACCATGCCCAATCGGCATCTTTGTATCCTATAATAGCACTAGTGGTGTCTTTAGTGTAATAAATACCATATTGTTGTGTACCCCTAACATATTTGATGATACATTTGACACTTAAAATGTGTGATTATTTGGGTGCACATTGGTATCTTGCACATACATAGACGACATAGGTAATATCAGGTCGGGAAGCAGTAAGGTACATGCGGCTCCCTATCATACTTCTATAAAGAGTTGGGTGAACATTTTTCCCATTTTCTTCTTTAGATAATTTGGTAGTTGTGTTCATGGGAGTACGTGCAGGTTTAGAGTGTTCTAACCCAAACTTCTTAATGAGATCGCATATTTTGATTGATTAATAAAAATACCATCATTAAATTGTTTGACTGGTAGTCTTAAGAAACATTTTAGTCCACCAATTAACAACATCTGAAATTCAGAATGCATTATCTCAGAAAAATCTTTGACTTGATTAGGACAGGTTGAGCCGAAAATGATATCATCTACATAAACTTGGGCAATCAGGACATATTTGTCTGATTTCCTAACGAATAAGGTTGGATCGTTTCCACCTCGAATAAATCCTTGAGAGACTAAAAATGTAGACAGACGTTCATACTAATCTCTAGAATCTTGTTTCAAACCGTATGAGGCTTTCTTAAGTCTAAACACGTGATCTGGACAAGAGGGATTGATAAAACCTTTAGGTTGTTATATTTCCTCAGTTAAAATTCCATTTAAAAATGCAGACTTAACATCCATTTGAAAAAGCTTGAATTATAAATCGCATGATATGGCTTAACATCTATTTGATTGTCAATGTGATATAAATCACAGTCATCACTTATGTCAAGGTCATAGTCTAAGAGACTGACTGCAGGTGAAGTCAATTGAGATGAAAACACAACATTAGAACCAGTGGGTCTCTTATTTTGGGTAGTCAATTGTTTTTTAAACTCTAACTCCATCTCAACAGTTCTTAATTTGCTACTTTGCAACTCAGGAGTCAGGTTTAGGTCGTCCATTTCTTTTATGGCATATCTCTTATTGTCAAACTTAGTAGGTAATGACCTGAGAATCTTTTGAACGGTTTCTTTTCCACTATAGGTTATACCAGTTGCATGTAATTTTGTAAAAATATTAGTTAACCTTATGTAGAAATAATCAAAAGATTTATTGTCATCCATGATAAATGTATAATACTTCTAGATTAACATTTGGGTTTTTCCAGCCTTAACACGTTCATCACCTTCCTGGGCAGTGACTAAGGTGTCCCAGGGCTCCTTAGAAGCAGAACAAATAGATATTCTTTTAAATTCGTGTTCGTTAGTGGACATAAAGATAACATTCTTGCCCTTATTATATCTAGAAACATCTTTTTCTCTCCCGTAGTAAATTCGCTAAGAAGTTTCTTAACCCTTGTGGATCAGTTTCAGATATAGACTTAGTTGGATGTTTATATCCTTTTTCAATCATATCCCAGACATCATCACCAAGAGTTCCTTGAATGAAAGCAAACATTCGTACTTTTCAGTAAGAAAAGTTATTTCCATTAAAGAGAGGTGGTAGGGAAAGGTTACTTAAAATCTTTCATCCATATTTAGAAATTTAAGATTTTGGAAACAGTTTCTAGAGTTTCAAGATAAAAAATACTTGTTAAACCTGCTCTGATACCACTTGAAAAAAACTGTTTACTAAGTTAATAATAAAATGTTATAGATTACGCAAACTCCGATAACAAACTCCTTGAACAAAACTATTTTTGAAATATAACACGTGACGTGTTTTGAACAGATCTGAATGTGTACCCTAGATTTGTTAGTTTGATTAACTTAGGTCAAACTAACAAATCTAGAGTACACATTCAGAACCTGTTCAAAACACGTCTTGTGTTATATTTCAAAAAGAGTTTTTTTCAAGAAGTTTATTATCGGAGTTTGCTTAATCTATAACATTTTGTTATTAACTTAGTAAATAGTTTTTTCACCTTATCAACTGACAATATAATAACAAATGATTACTAGTCTCTTTTGCCTCCTTACTTACCCAACACCGACTAGACATTAAACATCTTCTCTTCTGCCAGCCTTCAGTCGTCAATATAGTTTGTTTGTTCGCAGTTCAAATAAAAAACTGTTACTTTGGGGGAACATTTGATTTCCAAATACCTCTCCATGGAAAATGAACATTTTGGTTTCCGTTCCCCCTCAACACAGAGTAATAATATTTCACCGTAAATTCCCATTTCTTCCTGACACCCATCTCAATTAATCTCCGCCCTCCTAAAGGGTAGTAGCAGTTCCTAACAAATAAAAAAAAGACTCTACCTCAGATAATTCCAAGTCCCACAACCGTCTTCTTAATTTAGGATTCCACACTACTCTATCTCCTATCAACATTATACGATCTACTACCAAACCGTCCTTATCCTCTTTGATGCTGAATAACCCAGGGAACTGATCCTCTAGAGAGTCGTTCTTGTCTCAGATCATATTACCTATCTCCAAGTGAAAATCTGGGTATTTGTAGAAATTCCCCCACCCTTGAAAATATGCTTCCACAACCCCACCAATGAGAAAAACGCCCCACTCATAGACCCCACCCAAGATGTAAGAACTCCCCCTTGATTACCAATATTCTTCTTCACAGCCTTTTCTCCTCAAGAGAGAATCTTCACAACCATTTACCTAATAATGCTTTGTAGAAGCACTTTAAGTTCTTCACTTCTGCACCTTTTCTTTAACCGGTTTACAGAACTCCTCCCAAACCACTAGAGAATTATTAAAACTATCATCATTATCTCTCAAGAAGAAGTCTCTCATTATTTTCTCAGCCATATTACACATGGAATATGGTAATGGTAAATTGGATAAGAAGTATGTTGGTAGACTCGATATAGTATTTTTTTTATCAATGTTAACCTCTCCCATTTTAATAGATAGCAATTTTTCCACCTCTCAATTTTTTTTCACCCTCTCTAGAATAGGATATCATATAGATTTGGACTTATCACTATACCAAACTGGCCGATTGGTTACGGACTTTATCCCTGACCAGGAGGTGTGGGTCGCAAATTTGGATCGTGATCAAATCGGGCGTGATAAATTTTTGTGGTCACGGCCCAAATCCCTGACCCACAGCCTGGTCACAGACTTATCATACTCACGGATGTCATCACGGACCATAGCCCTGACCACCTTCACAAGTCTGGTCACGGCCCAAACCCGTGGCCATCATCAGATTAAGAAAGCATTTGGTCACGACCCATAGCCGTGACTATGTTCTGTGTACAATTAAACTTGGTCATGGCTTAAAGTCGTGACTATTATTCTTACAATAAATATTCATCACAGTTATGGACTATGACTATGCTTACTGTAGATATCAACGTAGTCACGACCCAAAGCCATGACTATATTTTCTGTAGATATCAACTTACTCACGGCTTGGGGTCGTGACGAACAGTAATAATAATAAAAAAAAATCCTCGAATCAAAAGGCTAATCGGTTAATTGCTGCAAGTGCTCCTTGGTTGACCTCGCGGTAGTTCTGTGCTCTCAAATTGGCATTCCCGTGACCACACGGTCACGGGACCCATGTAGGAATTATAAAATCTAGGTCGTGCTCTCAAACCGGGGGTCCCGTGACTACGCGATCGATTCATGCCAGCTACATTGGTCCCTAGCGAGGTGTTGGCGCCACCCACGGGACCGTTTGGGGGGGGAGGGGGCGGGGAGTTGTGGGGTTTCGCTCCCCGACGACACGTTTTCAAGCCAAAGTGTGGATATTCTCTGTTTTAGGTCGTGCTCTCAAAATGACCACGTGGTCGGCTCGTGCGGGCTACATTGGACCCGTGCTATGTATTCGCTTCCCTCAAGGGCTGTGGGGGGTGCTAAGGGATTTCGCACCCCAACGACACCACTACAAGAAAAATACCTATTTAAGACACTTTTATAAATTAATTTACAACACTAAAAAATAAATAGTTGTAAGCCCACTCTTCCAACTGGTTTTGCATCTTTTTTTTAACCATCCGACCTAATTTTTTTTTATATTAATATATGCAACGGTTTTAGGCCATCCACAATGGGCTCCCATAAACCTATGGATTTATGGGACGAGTTGCAGGTTGAATCCTGCAATGGGGATTCGTTAAATCCAAGCCAAGGGGACAAAAGATGTGCGCCCGGCCTACGTGGCACCCAGCTCCAAATTACCATTGCGGATATAATCGTTGCTCCAAGTTATTGCTGGGCTGGAACGGACAAAAGATATCCGCCTGACATCCCTCTGCCACCTTAAGGGATCCCTTATCCTCCCTCTCCAATTACGGGAGCTTAAACAGATCCTCTCCAAAATATAAAGAATACGCCGCCCACTACAACTACATATTTCAAATGATTCGCAATGGGTTTAGATGACCCATTGCGGATGGCCTTCGTAAGGAGGGTCAAATATCTTTAAAAGATATCCAACGGCTTAAACAGTGTCAAATATCAAAAGGTATCTCCTCCAGTTCATATCGCACGCACCCACCACTCTTTCAACTGACCTGTTTCCCTCTTCATCACGCGCATCTATCTCTCTCTCTCTCTCTCCTTCATCAGAATAATTTCTTCCTCCAAGAAAGAGTAATCGAAAATCCCAAACAAACTCTGACCTTTCCATAATCCCAGGTATTAAATTGTTTATTGTGTTTATGGCCTCATTTATGAATTACACATTTCTTTCTATTTTTGTATTGAATTTCGTGGATAAGGTTGAGAATTAGGATTTCTTATGAATTCTAATTTGGATCTTTCATTTTTTTTGTGTTTGTTTTGGATGATTGTGGAAATATCAAGTGTGTATTGTTTATTGTGGACATTCTTTTAATTACTTTACCTACAACACACTCTGTTATTGCCCCAAATAACACTGCCACATAAACGAATGACTTGATTAATTTCATCGTAGTTCTAATTCTCTGTCTCAATGCCACCGTAAATTGTAGCAAATCCCCGTCTCGTTGCCACAAGTCACCACCTCTTCGCCGCAAGTTGCGACTAGCTTTGGGCATTCGCATCATGTATGTTATAAAAATTTAAACTCTAGCTCTATTTTCTTTAATTTACATTTAAACCCTAGTTAAAATTAGCTTTTTTGCATCTTTAATTTCAGCATCTACTTATTTCTTTAATTGCATTGATTACTATAGTAAAAAAATGATCTTTAAATAGTTTATTTCCAACTAGTTTATGTAATTTTTTGAATAAATTTTTGGGGTGATTAGATACTAGACCCTAGTGTATGACAACTATACATATAGGTCCACTATACACATTGTTGGGGTTATTAGATACTAGACCCTAGTGTATGATAACTATACATATAGGTCCACTATACACATTGTAAATGAGTTATATTTGCATGCTATCATACACCCAAGGCAGCCTTAATCTCGTTGTAATTGTCCCCTCGTTGATATTTGAGGTTATGTTCTTCTTGTTAAAGACATATTACCAAATTTACCGTAGTAAGTACAAATCAGTGAATAATGTCATGGGTAGTGACTGCAACCCCTTTTTTGTCACGATCCAAAATTGTCACGGGTAGTGAGTGTGACCCATGAGGGCACGGGTCAAAATTGTGATCATTGGCGATATTTGGAGTATGTTTCCTCAAATCAATAATAAGGATTATATATAACAATATTACAAAAATCTAAATTTTGCCTTGAAAAGTGAGAAAATAACCGTTACATTTTTTTAACATTGGCTAATATAAGTTATCAAATAACAAAACTTGGATGATTTGTATTTTTATAATACAAAACAAGTCAATCAAATAGCACAAGCTTGAATATACAAGATTTCACAACAATAAAAAATTTGAATCAAACAACCCAAGTGATATTTTCCATGGAAAATATTGCCATCTAACCATTTTCTAACTTTTGTATCGGGTCCTTAGAGAAAAAAGAGACGGGGGCTTGAATACAAGATCCACCAAATATGGAGTTTAAACAACAACAATTTCCCGTGGGTGGAAAGTAGGTAATAAAATACAACTTTCTGAAGAAAAATAAATATGTCATAAATTAATTTAAATGTTTGAATATAAATACAAAATAATTTCAAAGCCGACGAGAAACATATTGTTCTTTAGTTTTTTTAATACTTGGACAATCCTCATCATTAGCTTCATTGACTTTGTGTGAAATGAAATATGCATAACTACTATTAGTCTCCTTTAATGTCATGTATTTAATGAAGAAGCTAAAATCTAGGTTGATACAAGTATATAGTTTTATATTACTTTGAACGAATCTTGTCATGTGGATGAAGTGATATGTTAGTGAAGGGGGTTGTTGAAAATGTTAAGCAAGTATATGCATATAGCTTATCGTACTATTTTACTTGTTCGGTGAATATTTCAATTGAGCACTTATGAATGAATCAACCTCGTTAAAGAGTGAAGCTTGCATGGGATATGAATCACGAATGTTTTATTTATCTAAAATAAAACACGAATCAAAGTACAATAATATCTCTATTATTAGGTGTGTGGGTTTTTACGGACCTCAGAAAATATTCAGCAGTGAATAATAAAGAATATAACGGATGACTAATGTTAAAAAATACTGAATTTTAATAAAGGATTACAGTTCAGAACATTTGCCTCATTACTGTGGGTTGTTCTGTAAAGTACCTCAAACCCGAACGGGTGGACGGATGGTACTACAACACCGGAGACCCCCTTATACATGTCCTCTATAACCTACCAATAGCTAAGGGCTAGTTCCCCACTTTTCAAGAACAAATGTCCATGCATGTAACCTTAAGGACAACCATGTGGCCATCCATGTTTGCAAGAACACTTGTCCGAAAAATTATGGATAGGGGGACAAATTAACGTACGACTAGTATATAAACCCATAAGGGGATACAGTAGAGCACCAAGAAGTTTTCTAATAAATTAATTTATAATCACTTGGTCGATTATATCGAACACTCTCCCTTCCTTTTATCTCGTGGACATAGGCCAACCTCATTCTGAACAACGGATAGTTGGTGTCTTTTATTTACATGTTCTTCCTGATTACTTCACACTAATTAAAGGTGTTAATTTTCATTGCAACATCTTTGGCTCCATATTTGGGGATAGATACATCAGCAATCCATGAATCGATACCAAGTGACTTAGGCAATCAAATACCTCTTAGAATAACAGGGGATTCTGTATAATCAATTGGCCCACATCATTGCTAACGTGCATCATGAACCCCTTGTTCTAGTTCACATCCCTAGTTACCAAGGAGGTGATCAATAATTAGAGAAAGAAGAATCAATACATCAAGATCCATCACATGTCATTAATAAGATTAACAGGGAGTTCCATCTGCCATATCCACCGCCGGTGGCCGTCTCTTACACTATGAGTTCATTCGGGTTTTGTAGGTTGAATCCTCCAATCATACTGACTAACAAAGATCATGCCTGTCGAGTGCCCCCTTTCAGCTGCGATATTCTAGATTTCCCTGTGCCGTCGATTAATTCCTGAGAGTTTTATTGATCTCGGATGAGGTGTTCGTGCCCCTTACGGGGTCATTCAAGTTTAAAACTTTATGCTTTTTGTGATAGATTTTATTGCATATTGTAGGATACTAACAACTATGTACGTCGCTAGAAAGTTTATAACAATAACTCTACACAATCCATGTAGTTAGATTTAGTCAGAACTATTTCAAGGCATTATCGTGTTTATCTCTGTTGTGAATGAGCATAACTCGGTGAATGAGCCTCTACGGCAGTTTTGTTGGGCCTATTTTTTAACGTTCTCTTAATGTGCCACAATCACTGCAACCAACATCGTCTTAAAATTGTCCCCGTGGATCCATATCTAATAAAACATTACCGCAAAAACATTAAGACGAATGAAATAGATAAGTAAATAAATAAAAAGAATTTTCGTATGAATGTAAAAAGAATTTTCACCCTTTCTTTTAGTTTTTAATCACATAGAAAAATTTACATTCCACGCTCAGTTATTTCTAGAAACATATAACAATGTAGAAAATGGAGGTGTGCACAGCAAACGTCAACTCTTTTTATTAATACAAATTATTCATAAACTTTGGAATAAATAAAACCATCATGAAAAGAAAATTAGAGAAAAAATTAATTCATTTTGACAACTAGCGGAGGTTTATGATGATGAATTAGCAAGAGCTGGCTTTTCCTCTCCATTGTTGAGTTTCTTATCTAATATTTCAAAGGTCAGTGACCTAAATTTGAACGGATTGTACCGTGCGACGTAAATTCCAAAGGCGATAAGAGAGTATGATCTCTCTCTTTCATTTTTCTATTTTCAAAACGGGCTTCCTCAATAAAAATGTCTATTAGTTGATCATTATTCATTCGGTTAAAGTCTACACGACCTTTACACGCCCTCTACTAAGAGGTGCACTATGTTGATAGGTAGTAATGGCAAAATGCAGCTTAAGTAATAAAACAACCCATAGTAACTTAGTCATTTAAATATGGGGCTCATATTTAAAAGTTATGAGTCAAATATGGGGTCCATATTTGTCAGCTATGAATCAAATACGGAGCATTTTTTTAGAAGCTACGAATCAAACATAAAGCTCATTTTTAAAAGTTATGAGTAAAATATGATTTTTTTTATATATACCTGGGATTGTAATACTTAATTGGGTAGAAAAAATGGGTTGGCCCAGCCTATATTTGGTCCGCCGACATTTGGCCCAACCCATATTAGGCCCGCCAATATTAGGCCCAACCCATAGTTTTGCCACTACTATTGATAGGAATCGACAAAGACTTCTGTACACATCCTCAAGGTCAACATTCATGGGTATCAGAACGTGTTTGTCGCATAGTAAGACTTTGTTCTTGGTGTTGTTTAATAGATGTTGAGTATCGTTTTTCCCCGTCCAAGAATCTCCATATGCTTTAAGTGGGCGAGGTCACGCGCAACCCCACCCATTATGTTATGGAATAATTGATCTTATTGTTGGACTGGTTATTTAGAGCCAAAAATTGGCTGTTGGAATTCAACCCACAACTAGAAGAAGATCGCTTCTTCAGGGGTCACTGTAGTGTGGCTGAATGTAGAGCAGTCTGCCCTTATAGCCTTTGATCAGTATAATATTTATAACTCTTGATGGAAATGAAAATTAGTTGAAAACTAGAGGTAGCATGAGTCAAGGAGTGAAGGGTAGTCTAGAAATGGAGGGTGCATCGGAAGAGGTGGCACATAGTACTCGAAAAGTGTTCATTAAATCGGACATCGCGGATAATGTAATATTCCTAGGCATTGCATGTAGACGAAGAGTGTGGAAACATGGGAGGTGTAAAAGGTATGACAGAAATTAATTGTGATCCGTGGTAACCCAATAATAAAATTCATTAAAGCATCATGCCACGGTCGATTGGGTAATGGTCATAGGCTTGTATATGCTAGTGTTGGAGTTCTGCCCCATTATTGTATGATAGATTTAACACAACGAATGGTAAAAAGCAATCACATAGGGAATCTAATGTGCATGCGACACTCATATGCCCATCAAGACTCTGGACATGAACCTCTACAACGATCTTTGCATGTAGGGATGAGACTTGAATGCACAGGGATGTACCATAGAAGAGGAACCCGTTCTATAAAACTCATGAGACAACACTTATCTTAGGAAGGATGAAAATATAGTCAATGGAATAGATATCCCAGATCTTGTCAAAACCAAAACTGTGCTCCTCGTGAAGATAAAGAGCACGACGGCAACGATTGAGTGCATCGGCAATGCGGTTCTCTTTCCCTGACTTATACTGAGGTGAATTGTTGCATGTAGTTGGTCAATTTAGCATGCCACTCGTGGCGAGACATATCCCTAACTCTTTCTGCAAAAAAATACTCCTCCCAATGTTGCACGGATTGAACAACTATGTAAAACAGACATAGTTAGAATAATTAAGGTTTGGCTCCGATACACAGGCCTCGTATTCTTGCTCAAGGTCACTCTAATACTGGTCTTGCACGTGTCGCAAGAAAGCTCTAAAAGCTTTAGAGAAGATGGGGAGAGCTAACGCGGGGGTTGTCTCCATCATGGTCTCAATCTGCTAAAATGTTATTTCTACTTCTTTGGTCCACCAAAAACATCAAGTTTGTGACTGCCATAATAGTGTTGAACCCTGTGATGAATCAACATTAGGAACCAACAAGCCCATGAAAGTTATGGGAGTATGAAATAGTATTGGATGTCAGCTACTTAACGATAGTTTGTACCTTCGAGTCATCAACTCAAACTTCCATCTTCGAAAATTACATATCCTAAGAATGTAATATAAGATACCATAAATGGATACATCCTATGGTGCAGGGGAAAATTCTTTTCTCGCAACACGGTGAGGACCTGCTTAACTGTGCTAAATGCTCCTCATCTAAACTACTACGAATAAATATGTAATCGAAATACAAAACAATAAATTTCCCTTCTAAAAGGTGAAGTTGGGTCATGATCCTCATGAACGTCGAAGGTGTAGAGAGGACCTTCACTTGTTCCCTGGTCTAATCTGTCTCCGATGATACCCACTATTGAGATCCAATTGTTGGAAATTAATGTTAAGTGACGAAATTAATTATTTAATTTTAATTGTATTAAATTCTGAATTTCTCATTTATGTGGTTTTAATAAATGTCACATAATTAATTAGGAATGTGATAAATAAAGATATTAAAAGATTTGGGTAAACCTTATCCGTTAGTCACATGATGGTTAGTGGCATTAGTGGGAGACTTGAAAGAGTCCCACCTTGACTAGGATTCCGGCCCTCTTCCCCTTATAAATAGAGACCTCTACACCATCTAGAGTCATCTCATAACACACTATTTCTGAGGTGGGAGAGAAACTCCGAGATTCCATTAGAGTGTAATTTTTCCAAGAAGGGAGATTGATGGAGCAATTAATCAAGATTGATCTTTTATCAAGGTATGTCTTATTTTCTATCTTTTAGACGTATTTATTGTGAAAACATGAAGATCTAAGATCCTTTTATTAAGAACAATTGTATGTTAAACTTTAATCATATTAATGTGTTCATGATTAATATTAGGGTGTTCTTAAGAATGATTTTATATGTGGTATCAGAGCTAAAGTTTAAGATCTCATGATTTTCCTTATTGATGTTCGTCTATAATGATATATGTGCCTGAGACTTTCCGCGACATTTTTATTTATGTCATTAAATTGCTTTTGTGCTTAAGACCTTCTGCGACGTCTTATTTCTGTCATTAAATCTGCTCTTAAAATGGCAAAAACGGGGTTTTGAGCGCCTTAACGACGTCAAAACGCAAAAGTAAGGTGGTGCCCATTGTTTACAATGGGTTTTGTTTATTTTGACGTTTCCAGTCGACCACGTCAGTTTCGTAATGTAATATTCATATTATGAAATGTTTGGTAGTCACCAAAGTGACCCGACTAGAATTGCAATGAATATTAAATGTAAAGATGATGGTAGTAGTAACTCATGATGCTTATAATTGTAAAGATATTAATGGGGTATATTGAGTTTATTTCTTCAAGCAAGGTTATTCCTTACAGGGAATCAATTTTGAGTGATTGAATGAACATCATAGATCACATACATTATTATAGTATGTGAAAATAAGTTGTGCACAAATGTCGTGTACAATATAATGAAATAACATTATACCCAATAAAGTAATCTACAAGCATCATATAATCGATATTTCACGGTTACTACTGACAAAAACTCACGGTTATGCACTCAATTTATCATGTAATCGATGTGTGTGTTGTTAAATCAAAGCATTAATGAAGTGAGCAATTTATCTCATTATCTTATCGCATATTATTGTATCCCATTTTATTTCTCTAAAAATTTCATATTTGATTTGGTTAAACAAATTAAGTTTGTTTACATGTTGCACACTCGGACTAATAATGATAAAGATAATATGTATCTTTTATGATTTGAAATGAGTTTTTCATCTCAGTAGAGTTTTCAAGTTATACTTACTATGTTATAGAAAGTATTTACTTTTGATGCAAGGATTTCTTACAAAACAAACTAGAAATGCTAATAAGATTCTTTTCTTTTGTTCTTGGGGAATCAAATCGCCATTTGTTTTCATAAACCCTCAATTTCTTTTGGAAAATGTTTGTCTAGACTTTATCGTGAGGGATATGTTCTAAAGAATCTTTTGATGTATATTTTTTCAAGGGTTATGATTTTAGTTTTGATGTTTTGTACAAAATAAAGTTTGGACATACTTCTTTAAAGATTTGTTTGATCCTGCATCATAATCGTAGCGTTTTTTTTTTGAAACTCTTTAAATCTTGTACCAAATTAAATCTAGACTCTTTTTCATAATTTTCGTGGACAAGATTTTTGTAATGTCTCTTACAAATTTTGATAGTCGAGTTGTGCTCTTAAGGTATTAAGATGTCTAATATAAGGATGACCTATGTGGCCCAAGTGGGAGATTACGAGAAACTTCCCTTAAAGTGGACCTACATAGATCATATAATTGTCATTGACACGTATTTATTGCATTAAAGTCAAATTCATTATGAAAGGTGAAATTAGTGGTAGTAGAAAATCATGAAATATGGTTATAAAGGAAGGTAGGGTACTTATCCCATTATCGATAACCTTCTTGAGGTTATAAAGGAAGGTAGGGTACTTATCCCATTAACGATAACCTTCTTGAATCCTTGTTCTTTTAGTTGTTAAATTGTCTAAACAACAAAGAACAAATAAATGGTCAACCACTAAATGATAGTATTGTCACCGTGAGAGAAATGTAGATATAATCATAAGGAATAGTATTAAGAAGATCTTAAAAGGTCTACTATCCTCGATGATTATGTGGTGTATCTGCATGAACATGAATTTGGCGTAGGAATAAATAATGACATGGTTTTATTTTCAAAATTCATAAGAAGTGAAACTAATGGACTACAACTAAGGTTGAAATCTCGTTGAATTACATAATTGATGCACTAAAGTCGGGTATAAGGGGGTCATCAAGACCAAACGCGACACTAACGGTAGTTAAACGAGATAAAGCTAAATTGTAGTAAAATATTTCACTATTAATGAAGAAAAGGTTATAAATGAACCTTCTCAATTATATGTAAGGACATGGAATTCCTATGACATTAGTAGCTCATTATGATTGAGAGTTACATGAAGTGGATGTGAAAATTACCTTTTGAATTCTAACAAACCATGCGTATATGTTTAGGAGATCATTTTATAAACATAAGTTTCCCACATGACGCATTTTAAGAAATAATATCATTATTTTTAATCGTTTTATATTTGTATACACCTTAAGATCAGTGGGAGTAAGTTTATATATTTTCTCTATATACAAGCACGGATTTAGAAAGTATAGAATCAAAATAATTTTATGGGTTTAAAAGTTGTGTATGAAGTAATGAGATACTTAAAGGACTATATGCTCACATTTATGATGTATGTGTTCATTTAAATATGAACAATTATTGTGACTCAGATTTACTGTTTGTACGGATGGTACGAAGTTCACTCTTGCTTAAGTATGTTTGTTTTGGTTTATCAACCAATATAATGAAGGAGTGCAACACAAACCATCCATTAAGTATTGTGAAAGCTGAGTTTGTAGTATGCTTGATGCTACAACTTATGTATTTTGGCAGCGTGACTTTATTTCGGGACTTAGAGTTGTCGACACTATTATCAAGTCGCTGAAATATTATGATAATGTCGCTGCAATCTTCTTTATGAAGAAATGTTAGGTATTCCTAAAGTAACTAAGCACGTTGAATGAAATACCTATCAATTAAAGAAGAAATTCAGAAACAAAGAGTGTCAATTGATCACATCAGTACGCGTGATAACATAGCAGATCCTCTTACGAAAGGACCATCTCCGAAGACCTTTATGGAACATGTCAAAGAGATGGGTCTCGATTAGTTAGACTATGATTGCTATTTTGGCTTAGTTGTTTGATACCATTACTTGAATTCAATAAAAGTGTTTCTGATTTCAATTATTTCTGTCTTTTGAGAAAGCATGCATAAAATTATGAATTATTGTTGATAGAAATAGTCCTTATTGAAAAGGACATTATGAGGCCATTATGATACCCAATATTAAAGGCTTAGTTGAATGAAACATTGGTGTTGTGGTACATGGAAGGAACCATGCTCTTGAATAGTATGGAACCGCCATTACTCGCATCCGTGAATCATTTGATTCAGCAAAATAAATTTATCAATGATTGTGCGCCTTATGATACCTAATCTAATTATGCGAATTATTAAGACCAAGTGGGAGACTGTTGGAAATTAATGTTAAGTGACGAAATTAATTATTTAATTTCAATTGTATTAAATTCCGAATTTCCCATTTATGTGGTTTTAATAAATGTCAGATAATTAATTAGGAATGTGATAAATAAAGATATTAAAAGATTTGGGTAAACCTTATCCGTTAGTCACATGATGGTTAGTGGCATTAGTGGGAGACTTGAAAGAGTCCCACCTTGACTAGGATTCCGGCCCTCTTCCCCTTATAAATAGAGACCTCTACACCATCTAGAGTCATCTCATAACACACTATTTCTGAGGTGGGAGAGAAACTCCGAGATTCCATTAGAGTGTAATTTTTCCAAGAAGGGAGATTGATGGAGCAATTAATCAAGATTGATCTTTTATCAAGATATGTCTTATTTTCTATCTTTTAGATGTATTTATTGTGAAAACATGAAGATCTAAGATCCTTTTATTAAGAACAATTGTATGTTAAACTTTAATCATATTAACGTGTTCATGATTAATATTAGGGTGTTCTTAAGAATGATTTTATACCAATTCGGAGAAAAAATTGTAGCCTAGTTTCATTGATTGAGCATATCCTTGAGTCGCGGACTTGGAAATCTGTACTTGACATTGAATAAGTTTTTTATGGGATGACTAACTGTACATCCTGCAACTTTCATCATTTATTATCAGTAAGGCAGTATAACACAAATCCCCCATCCTGCTCGTAAATCTCGGTTACCTGCTACTAGAGCTCCTCCTGCTTGGACAGGGCCTTCCGGTAATGGGGAGGGTTTGGTATGGAATCTTTAAGAAAAAAATCTATGGCTTGCTAGATGTGACAGAGGTGGTGGCTGCCCACAAGGTGGGGTACAAACACCCTGCAGAAGGTCTTGGAGGGCTGGGGTATCTCTGAGATGATTAGCGCAAAACTGATCTGAACCTTGAGTACTATGCAAGTATGAATAATTAGTGGGTCCGCAATTATGAACTTGGATCGTAGTGTAGGCACAATTATTATACTTGAGATAATTAGTGCAAGAGGCATGAGTATGCAGCAGTATTTTATAACACAAATACTTGACATTTTTCTTTGTATTGATGCATTCATAGAACATTAAAACCCCATGACAATTAATAGTTCTGTTTCTGGGAATACTTTATTTCATGCAACCTTAAAAATGAGAAATATATTTTACTTCTTCCAAAAATTCTGGCAGCTTGGTAATTTTACTTAAACATCTATGATTCATCCTGAGAAGATTAAAACGGGTCTTAGTTTCCTAAAGCATCCTAACTAACACACTGATATTTTATGTATAATTTATTGTTTTGACAGATTTTTCTTCCTGTAAGACGTGACTAGATTTGAAATCAAGTACCTATTGGAGGTAAATAGTTTATTTCTCTCTTATTCTTCTGTTACAATTCCACATTCTAGAGGGTCGAAATCTGAAATTCTTGTTGGTGCTAAATTTCTAGTTGGTGTTATTTATTTTTTAAAAGTAGAGCTAATTTGAAAAGAGAATGCACTGTTTTCTTTCAAAACATGACAAGTTTCCATCTATTCCATTCTTTGTATAGTTAATTGGCTGGGTAATGCCCGAATCATATGTTCGAGTGTTATGGTTATGGGTATATACACAACAGATACTATATTATCATCTGTTTAGTGAACTATCCAAACATTGTCCTTCCCTGTCCATACCTGGAGAACTAGTACACTTCGAATATTTGTATTTGGATAATATTCGAATACATATAGATTATTATGAATTTGGAAATCTTTTCGAGATTCAATAAAATATTTTAAATCTGCTAAGATATGATGAGAATGCATAGTTGAGAATAACTTACTCATGCGACCAATATTTATATTTTTTAGAACATTAAAAGATTAATCAAAATTTACATTCTAAAAGTATTGATCTCATTAATCTTGGAAAACAACTAAATGCATAAAAAAAACTAATTCTGGATAACACTTTGAACACGAAGTCTATACATCCATCGATCTAGCATTCAGTGCCGATGCAACTTTCGTGTCTGAGTCCTCGTGACGATCTTTGTCTCCATCGTGCGAATGTGTTGTATATCCCTTTTCCACAACGTCCGACAAATATTCAGTGCCGATGATATAACCATTACTATTCAGACGAAGTTTCCATATATTTGTATCAAGATCCACTTCATGTTTGCCTGACATATCGATAGCATCCACATTTAAAACATCACATGGTAAAGATGGAAATGTCATATTCATATGTATTGGAAGAGTTTCTCCACATTTTAAGTCAACAGCCATCTGATGAACTGCATATGTTGTAATATAATACCTCAGCTCATGCAAGAACAATGTGGCCATTATGACCAGACCGATGATGGAGACAACTGCTCCAGATTGTGTTTTCTGCGACAAGTGGTCTTCAGAACGAGGAAACATATTTATGCGTGTAATTGATTGTTTCACACCCAGGCTTATTATCTTAAATTGCCCGGTGGCAATAGAATCCCTTTCGAGACAAAGGAGAAACGACGACGATGGCAATACCGGACTAGTGTTAGTAGTCGAATTGTGTGTCCATATCAAGAGAACTGACATACCTTTTGAAGATATTCCTTCCAGATTTGACACTGATAAACATAAATATATATTATAGTGTTTGAATGTTCCTATTAATGCTACCAAATTTTTAATCGACTTTGGTTTTATGGGTTGCTATTTTTATTTTTGTGAAATTGAGTCGCGACATATCTAAGATGATTGATGTATTACTTTAATGTACAGAATGGTATACACATTATAGGAGACTTATTGTAAAATGTGAAAGGCTCTCTGATTATGTCTCTTTTGTTCAGATGTTTAATGAGCTCTAGTAATAAACACCGAAAGTTTTGTTGCTTCCCTATATTCTGAACAATGTTTTTGTTAAGTTTTGTAACATATGAACATACTACATTTAATATTGTTATTGATTGTATTGGTTGTGTGAATTTCAGTCCACTCAAGTTTGTGACTGGTGTGTTTTATGATCTCAAGCCGATGCTTATTTAGAGTAACAGTCGTGTGCCTCCCAAACTGGAAAGAGTAACAGCCATGTAAGCAGCTTTGGTTGTTGGTAGAGCAATGTACAACCATGGCCGCAGTAAGTACATTATCTGTTTTCATAATTTTAGTTTCACTTGAATTTAGCACATATTGAAATTACCTGCTGAGAATGTTGAGTAACACGTGTGGTTGATGTTGAATTTAGTTTCATGTTGATGTTGTTGTTGCTGCTGCTATTTGTAGCTGCACAGATCCTAGGTAGAAACTATTGCTTTTTATAGCAGGAATAAAGGTGAAGGATTGGTTTAACAGTTAGATTGGTTTAGGATTGGTTTAACAGGTGCCCATAGTACCCTACCACCGTATTATCAGATATTAAAGTATTTTGTATATTTGGTTCATATAGTTTTTGCTTTAGTTGTTACAGTCAAAATCTAATTTTCTCTCAATCTCTATCGCACTATCACTCTTGACCTGCTAGATTCTCTTTAACACTCCACCTCATAATTGTAGTAGTTTGACCTTAGGGAGTCCAACCATGTTTTTGCAACACTTTGCACTCACTCAATAGTACTAACTATATTAGGATAACAGAGACTAAGGTATGGGGGATCAAATCAATTTAGTTTATCAAGCATTATACTGTCATACAAGAGAAAAAGAGATTAGAGTCAATTCATATAAGGTAAGGATTAATTCGTCCATCTTTGCATAATTGATCAAACATAAATAGTGCCATTGGCATAATCGATCAAACATGGCCCAAACAGTGATCGATCACTCACGTTTAATGTTCCCACTAACTATTACTCTTGACCTGCCAGATTTTCTTGACTATAATATTGATTATTTTTGTTAATATTGACTTAATCATTTTTGTTATTACTTAATATGAATACCATATAATGGCATACTAATTGAGGATTGTACGGTGTTAGCTCCGACTGAACATGTATTCCACTATTCATAAGTTGGTCTCAAGCACATGAAAGGGGTCAGTGAATTAAATATGTTAACGAATACCATTAATTGAATCAAACCATAAAGATTGCTCTTCCTTAATTTTTTTATGTACATTATTGGCCTATTTAAAGATCTATACCTAAAAACACTGCATAAAAAAATAATCACCATTGCCAGAATATTATCCACCTCGAAGAGAAACTCCACTTGATGGGTCACAAGAACGACAAATTATGCATTGATGAAAGATCATCAAATTATGCATGTGAAGATTGTGACGGGGCTTGGATTGACAATCTAATATCATCTTGTTAAATAATTATCATTTATGGGAATTGGAAGTCTTATATTTGATTGGATGTCACAATTATTGTTGCATACATGAGGTATGAGATTAAAATTCTGTTCAATTACTCACTAATTTTTTCATAACATTTATTTATTTTCTTATGCATGCACTTATATGATAAGTTTCCAGGATCTCGAGAAAACATTAAATTTATCAATCCTTCATCCATTAGTGCCACCTCCTATGTGAATCTACCTCAATTTCTCAACAAAAGATTGGAATATGCAAGCAGAAATCATATATATCTTGTTCATTAAAACCTTCAAGAAATGCGAGTATTAATTACTTTTGTTACATTTTAGTATTTTGACTAGTAATTACGTATACATAATGTATGCATGTTATACTTATCCTTTTGTAGTTTTCAATTGGATTTTGATTATCATTGTTTGCTTTTCGATGAATGTTTATTGGTTGGACCCTTGCGTCACCCAAGCGATGAAGCAACAAAGTTCCATTTCAATGAGTGAGTAAAATTTCATCTCTACTTTGGGTCGAGTATAATTAATCATACAATTAATCATAAAATTCTTGTCTTGTAGTGGGCTCATTCTATTGGCTCTTGATGGAAATAAACGACCCGCAATACCACGTGGAAGGATGTAAAGGTAAATAAATATTAGTAATATTGTAATAGTTCTTCCCTCACTTCCTATTGCTAATATTTTAGCGCTTGTGTCATTTAGTTCCCTAAACAACCTACGAACATTGAGTGCGTATACTATGTGATGAAATATATGACATAATTAATAGAGTGATTCTAAGTTTATTTATTCAAAGGTAATTAATTATTCTTATTTCCATCACCTCTTAATTTATGTCTTAAAAACTCATAATTTATTCTTGGATTGTTTAAGATGAGCATGCTATCTAAGAAATACGTACACAAAGGATAAGATTGATGATGTACGAGTTGATTCCATCCAATTCATTTTAAGCTACCTCAAAGCATAGTAAGTCTTCATCTCTCCCTCATACGCATAATATTAATATGAACTAGCTAATGGTACATGCGCCATTCATATGCGATGCATACTATTAAATAATAATATGTATGTGTGTTTGTGTTATACAAGATTTTTTGCCTTGGTTTATTAAAATTCAAAAAGTGATATGATGTCCATGTAATGGAGTTGGACGAGAGTGGGGGTGGCAAGGTTTGGGAGGCGCTGTTGTGGGTGGGTGAGTGTTTAGGGTTGGGGGGGGGGGGGGGGGGGCACTGGGGGTCGCTTCAGGGTTTTGGAGGGGGGAGCTGTCGGATTTTTTTACTTATGCTAAATCAAATTGTTATTATGTAGTTATTTTAGTTATATGGATTTTTATAAATTGGTTTCTTGTTGCAAGTGATTATAATATTTCCTTTATTTTTTGTAGGCTTATTGAAAATGGTTTTGTAAAGAAAGAATGGAAAGGGCATTTGTGGTGGAATGTCAACGACATATTTGTTTTATAATAGTTACATTTTTTACTATTTGAGATGAATTTTTTTAGTTTTAACAGATTTTGGATGGAAATGCAATTGGAACAAATACTTTTTTGAATGTATGTATTACTTTGGCAGGATAATTTTTGGATGTAGATATTGGTACGATAATTTTTGAATGTATATATGGATATGACTAGTTAGAATTGATTTTGGGAACTTTTGTGTTGATTTTATTTCGTAGGACAACTTTCGAATGTAATATATGGATATGCATTTAAGTGAAGCATCCTATAAGAAACATATTTAGGACGCTTTTGGGCAAGTGGTAGGTAGTCGGGGAATTTTTTGCAACCCTTGTAAATAACGCGTCTTAAAAAGTTTTATTTTTAAGACATTTTTTTTGAATTTTTTGCAACCCTTGTAAATAATGCGTCTTAAAATGCTCTATTTTTTAAGATGTTTTTTTAATTTTTTTTTATGACAGTGTTTTTTAAGATGCTTTTGATTATAATTAAAAGTAATGTAAATAGCTTTTTATGACACTTTTTAGCCGATGTAAAAAGACTTTTTTCTTCTAGTGCACATTTTCAAGCCTAAGTGTGGATATTTTTTGTTTTTGGACGTGCTCTCAAATCGAGGGTCCTGTGACCACGCGATCGGTTCCTAGGAGTTACATTGGTCCCGTGCGAGGTGTTGGCGCTACCCACGGGGCCGTTTGGAGGCGCTAAGGGGTTTCGCCCCCTGACAATACGTTTTCAAGCCTAAGTGTGGATATTCTCTGTTTTGGGTTGTGCTCTCAAATCGGGGGTCCCATGACCAAGAGGTTGGTTCGTGTGGGCTACGTTGGTCCCGAGCGAGGTGTTGGCGTCGCTCACGGGGCCTTTTGGGGGTGTTGTGGGGTTTTTTCCTCCCCCCTAAGGGCACGTTTTCAAGCCTAAGTGTAGATATTCTCTGTTTTGGGTCGTTCTCTCAGACCGAGGGTCCCGTGATCACGCGATATTTTCGTGTCGGCTACGTTGGACCCATACGAGGTGTTGGTGCCGCCCATGGGGCCGCGCGGGGAGGGGGGCTAAGGACTTTTACCCCCCGACGGCACGTTTTCAAGCCTAAGTGTGGATATTCTCTGTTTTGGCTCATGCTCTCAAACCGGGAGTCTCGTAACCACGCGGTCGGTTTGTGCGGGATATGTTGGACCCTAACGAGGTGTTGGCGCCTCCCACGTGGCCGTTAAGGGGGCGTTGCAGGATTTTATCCCTCGACGACACGTTTTCAAGCCTAAGTGTGAATATTCTCTGTTTTGGATCGTGCTCTCAAACCGAGGGTCCCGTGATAACGCGATCGATTTGTGCGGACTACGTTGGACCCGTGCGAGGTGTTGGTGCCACCCACGATGCCATTTGGGATGACCCTTCGGATGATGAGGACGACCTTGACCTCCCACCGAGAGACGACCACGGCCCTATAAAAAGACTTAATATGATCTCACTCGGTGTAGTAATTATCTCCGGGGGACTTGCAGGAGGAGGATCAGAGGTTGCCGCAGGAAGGCCCACGTAGCTGAAGCCAAGGCAGTGACAAAAGCTGTGCACTCAACCTCTATGGAAGAAAAGCCAGAAAAGAGGAAGAAAGTTAATATGGATACTCTGATAGTGGGATTCTCAAGAATGAACTTCAAAGGCCTCTTAGCCCTACATGATGACCCTCTCGTCATCACTACCAGAGTACACGGGTGCGAGGTGCCGAGGATCCTGGTAGATGGGGGTAGTTCTACAGATGTGATGTTCTGGCCATGCTTTAAAGCCTTGGGTCTCAGCCGTGTCAGGCTCGTCCCATACCATCACCCCTTGATTGGTTTCAGTGGGGAAAAAGTTCATCCTCTAGGAGTGTATGAGGCCGATGTTAGGATGGGGGCCGAGTGGCCGAGATGGCTTACCAAGAAGGTCAACTTTTTCGTGATGGATGAAGACGTCTTCTCAGCCTACAACATTATACTGGGGCGAGTGGCCCTCAAGGAATTTGAGGTCGTGCCTTCCATGGTTCATCAGATGATAAAATTCCCGACCCCTTACGGGGTAGGGGAAATTCAGGGAGATCAGACGACGGCATGGGAATGTTACTTCAACTCAGCCGAAGAAAGAGAGGCGCACAAGAAAGCAACGACTACTTACAATATTAATACCCTCGACCCCAGGGATAAGACAAAACTGAAGAAAGGAGAAGCCGCGGAAGAGGTAGAATCCATCATCCTCAATGACGATGAGCCGAAAAAAACCGTCCAAGTCAGCAACGCTCTGAAGACAAATATAAAAGAAGACCTCATCAAGCTGCTAAGGAGAAGACAAAATGTCTTTGCATGGAGTCATGCAGACATGCCAGGGATCGACCCCGAAATCATGAGCCATAAGCTCAACGTGGTAGAGGGCGCGAAGCCGGTAAAGCAGAAGAGGAGAATTTATTCTCGAGAAAAATATGAAGTCATAAGGGACGAGGTCAAGAAGCTAAAAGAGGCTGAGTTTATCAGGGAGGTCATCTATCTCGAATGGCTGTCTAACGCGGTCATAACGAGGTCAAGAAGCTAAAAGAGGCTGAGTTTATCAGGGAGGTCATCTATCTCGAATGGCTGTCTAACGCGGTCATAGTCCCTAAAGCCAACGGGAAATGGAGGATGTGCGTAGACTTAACAGACCTCAATAAACATTGTCCCAAAGACAGTTTTCCTCTCCCCCGCATTGATCAGATGGTAGACGCCACCGCAGGCCATGAGCCCATGAGCTTCATGGATGCCTATTCAGGGTACAACCAGATCTTCATGGACCCTGAAGACTCAGAAAAAATGGCTTTCATCACCGATAAGGGGACATACTGTTATAGGGTCATACCCTTTGGCCTAAAGAATGCGGGGGCAACGTATCAGCGCCTTGTGAATAAAATATTCTAGGACCAAATTGGGAAGTCTATGGAGGTTTATGTAGATGACATGTTAACCAAGAGTTTGAAGGTTGAGGATCATGCGGATGACCTCGAGGGGACCTTTAACACGATGGACAAGTACCAGATGAAGCTCAACCTGGCCAAATGTGTCTTCGGGGTCGGAGAAGGAAAGTTCTTAGGGTTCATCGTCAATCAAAGAGGCATTGAGGCAAATCCTGAGAAGATATAGGCCCTCCTTGAAATGAAGACCCCCAGGACCATTAAAGATGTTCAGAGGCTCGCAGGGCGAGTGGCTGCTTTGAATAGGTTCGTATCCAGAGCCACATACAAGTGTTTACCGTTTTTTAAAATTCTCAGAAAGGCCTTTGAATGGAACGAAGAGTGTGACCAGGCTTTCAAAGAACGAAAATCGTACTTAGGGTCTCCCCTGCTATTGTCACAACCAGTGCAGGGCAAATGACTACGTGTGTACCTAGTCGTCTCAGAATCAGCTATCAGCGCAGCCATTGTGAGAGAAGAGGACGGGGTACAGAAGCCTGTATATTTCAACAGTAAGGCACTCCAGGGGGTAGAGCAAAGATACCCAAGGATGGAGAAGTTAGCCTATGACTTGATCCATGCATCAAGAAAGATGAAGTCGTACTTCCAGTCCCATACAATGGTCATCCTCACTGACTCTCCTCTCAGGCAGGTCTTACACAAGCCAGAAAAATCGGGGAGGCTAATGGCCTGGGCTGTAGAGCTAGGAGAGTTTGACATTGTATATCAACCTAGGGTGGCCATTAAGGGGCAATCATTAGCATATTTCATGGCTGAATTTACTTGGGAAGATGATGAGGCTGAAGATGAGAGCCTCGGGGAGACAAATACCCAGCAAGGCAAAATTGTTGACCCATCCACAGATAAGGCTGAGACAAGCACCGATAGAGAAAAAGTTTCCGAAAATGAAGAGGGGAGATATCTCTTTAGACAGGGATCCCTCACCGAGGGAAATTTCTCAAAGGAACAGATTGTGTGGAACCTCTTCGGTAATGGGTCCTCTTGTGAGATTGGAAGTGTGGCTGGATTAATTGTATCAGCACTCGACGACACAAACATCGAGTACGCCCCGAGGTTCAACTTCAAAGCCTCCAACAACGAGTCTGAATATGAGGCCCTAATAGCAGGCCTCTCCTTGGCTAAGTCTCTTAGTGTCGGCCAGATCTTGGTCCATAGTGATTCAAAACTAGTAGTGAATCAGATACTAGGAGCCTACGAGGCTAAGGATGAGAGAATGGCCAAATATCTTGAAAGAGTAAAGACACTATTAAAGAGCTTCAGAGAAGTAAAGTTGAAGAGGATACCTAGGCTCGATAATGGCTGAGCCGATACGCTTGCTAGTCTAGCCTCAGCGACTAGGACATATATCAGGAGGACAGTCCTAGTGGAAATATTGCTTCGACCAATGGTTGAGGATGCAGATGGAACATTTGACTTTTGCTTAAATATTGACAGGGAATCTTCGTGGATTGACCCCTTTGTCAGGTACATTAAAGAGGGGGAGATGCCAGAGACAAAATAAGAAAGGAAGAGTTTGAGATACAGAGCTGCAAAATTCACTGTCATTGGAGACACCTTGTACAAAAAGGGGTTTTTGCTCCCCTTGCTCAGATGTGTGCACCCGTCTGAGGTCCCACACATATTACAAGATGTGCACGAGGGGTCATGTTCAAGCCACATTGGGGTCAGGTCTTTGGCAAAGAGGATAGTAACCCAGGGATACTGGTGGCTGACCTTGGGGAAAGATGCCACGATATACGTAAAAAAATGTGATAAATGTCAAAGGTTCGCCACCATCGCTCACCAACCTCATCAGCCTCTTACCTCCATCACATCCCCATGGCCATTCGCAGTATGTGGAATTGATCTAGTAGGACCCTTGCCTAGGGCCGTCAATAACTATCGATACTTGATCGTAGCAATTAACTATTTCTCAAAATGGGTGGAGGCGGAGCCGATGGTAACGATCACCGAGCATAAGACCTTCTAGTTTATCTGGAAAAATATTATATGCAGATATGGTCTCCCCAACACCCTAATCTCAGATAATGGGATACAATTTAAGAATGCATCTCTGGAGAAATACTGCGAAACGATTGGTGTCAAACAATTCTTCTCAACCCCAGGACGACCTCAGGCTAATGGGCAAACTGAGGTTACAAATAGAACAATCCTAGATGGGGTCAAGAAAAAACTCGAGGAGGCAAAAGGAAGATGGGTTGAGGAATTATACGCTGTACTGTGTGCCTACAGGACGACGACCAAGACTCCTACCGGGGAAATTCCGTTCATGCTAGCGTATGGCTCAGAAGCCGTCATCCCCACCGAGATTGGGTTTCCTACTCACAGAGTCCAAATGTATGACCCCCAGAGGAATATGGAAGAACAGAGACTTAATCTAGACTTGATCGAGGAGAGAAGAGAAGACGCTGAGATAAGGCAAGTTGCCTACCAGCAGAGGACTGCCAGGTTTTACAACCATAGGGTGAAGTAAAGGCCAATTGCCGTGGGGGACCTCATCCTCAAAAAGACTTGGAAAAAGCCTAACAAGATCCACCCAAATTGGCATGTCCCATATAGGGTCATTGATGAAGTTGTCCCCGTAACCTACAGACTAGAGAACCTTGAGGGGGAACCCTTTTCCAACCCCTGGAATGCAGATCATTTGAAGAAATACTATCAATAATGTAATGTTCTATCGGACCACAGTTGTAATGAATGTGTTGCTCCAACAGAACACTTGGAATGTTAATGAGAATGCCATATTGGCCACTCATCATGTGTTTGTTAATGATAGTATGATTAGGGTTATCATCGTTGAACCACCCTCGGCTATGATGAGGGTGAATGGTGGGGATGACCCCCCTCATTCACTCTCAAGAAAGACGAGGGGGGACTTGAAATAATTGAAAACATCATTAACTTTGTGGTAATCACCCTCGGCTATGATGGGGGTGAATGGTGGGGACGACCCCTCATTCACTCTAAAAAAGACGAGGGGGGACTTAAAATAATTGAAAACATCATTAACTTGGTGGTAACCACCCTCGGCTATGATGAGGGTGGGGACGACCCCCCATTTACTCTCAAGAAATATGAGGGGGGAGTTGAAATAATTGAAAATGTCATTAACTTGGTGGTAACCACCCTCGACTATGATGAGGGTGAATGGTGGGGACGACCCCTCATTCACTCAAGAAAGAGGAGGGGGGACTTAAAATAATTGAAAACATCATTAACTTGGTGGTAACCAACCTCGGCTATGATGAGGGTGAATGGTGGGGACGACCCCTCATTCGCTTTCAAGAAAGACGAGGGGGGACTTGAAATAATTGAAAACATCATTAACTTGGTGGTAACCACCCTCGGCTATGATGAGGGTGAATGGTGGGGACGACTCCCCATTTACTCTTAAGAAAGACAAGGAGGGAGTTCATAGGATGGTTAATTCAAATATCATAAGCTAAGGCAAGCATAGAAGACAAGAAGAGACATTATATTATAAATCAAGTGTTACAAATGCTTGTACAACAAAAATAAAGTACAAAAATATTTTTACAAGAAGAGGGTATTGGCTGGAGATAGCCACCCTATTGGGCAATATCAGCAGGCAAGGCTTCAACGTCCACTAGAGGAGTCTTTTCAATGACCAAGACAGGCCGATCTTCGGAGGTGCCGATGCCTTCAATGTTCACTTTAGACTCCACATGGGCCAGAGCCTCAGCAATAAGTGGGTCGTCCAACTCTACTGCTTCCAGAGAGGGGCGGACGGACGACACAGCATCAACAAACTTAAGGACGACCCACCGACAGGCCGTCTTGATCCCCCTCTCCAAGTACTCAATACCGAAACCTTGAAACTCGTCTGAGAGTTTGTAAGCCTCCACTGCGTCGGCTTCGACCTTCTTCACTGCCTCATCAAGTTCAGACTTGAACTGGGCCCCCTGATTAGTCAAGGCCTCTTCCTTTTCTTTGATAAGGGTGTCCTTCACCTTCAAGTCGGCCTCGTGCTGCTTCACCAGCTCATCCAGGACCCTTGCATGCTCAGTCCTTGCACTCTCCAGCTTAGCCCGGGCAGTCTCCAATTCAGTCTTCAAATCGGCCTCATGCTGAATAGCCCTCTCGGCCTTGTGGAACTTTTGTTGATTCTCAGCTATCCACTTGGTGGCCGAGGTGAAGGCGCAAACAGACTGCACAGACAAACACATGTTAAAAGGGGTCGAGAAACAGTTCATGAAATGATTGGTAAATAAAAAAAAATTAAGTCGAAAGGGGTATCTGAGCCAAAGTGTGCAGACTGTAATCATAGACCTTAGCCGGGGGAATCTTTGATAAGAATTCATAATCTGTGGTCGAGGGTGCAGAAAACATTGAGGTTTTGGCCGCCCTCAGGTTAGCTATGAGGGACGAGGGTTCAGCCTTGAGTAAAGTGAGATTCTGAGACCAATAGGCACCCATGCTGGAAGAGGAGCTGGTCCCCTCAGTGTGTGCCTGAGACACCTCTACCCTCGCCCTCGTCCGTGAGTCAGGGCGAGAGCCCCCAGGAAATTCGGGCTCCTTCCTTTTGCGATTGTCGGAGGTCGGCTCCACTTCTGTCGGCTCCACGACCTTTGTTTTCTTCTGAGACTGGTGAGGCTCTTTGCCTTTTTTCTTTCCCAAGCCAGACAGTAAACTTGGGGGAGTCATCTCCCAAAGTTGATCAGATATATTTGCAGGACGACCTGAAAAGGAGACGATATATCAGAAAGAACGAGTGGCAAAGAGGAAACACTTGGAGAAAATTAAACATTGAGCAAAAATCTACTCACATAATTTTGTCAGTGGGACGACCCTCGGACCAGTTTCCTTAAAGAAGCGATGGGTCATCAAATCTTCTAATTTGTGAAGTTCACCCTCGTTCCCTTGTTCCCTCAGGTAGTCAATAATGTCCTTCTCATCCAAGTTGAGTCCGGGGTATAATCGTGCTCTCATTGAAGGGTTGGACCATGACCTTGGAACCCTCGGGCTGTCTTCTAATGGATCTACCTCGGCGGCGAATTCCCAATCCCTAGAGATGAAGAAAAATCTCTTCATCCAATGGTGGTTTGAAGTTTGGGCCACGTGAAGGAGTCTTTTGTCAGACTTCCTCGCCCCTAGATGAAAATACCCAGGTTGCTTGGACGAGGAAATGATATTGTAGCATGCTATAAAAAGATCAGTCGAGGGCTCGTCAGTGAAAGTATTCTTCCAGAGGGAGATATAGCCGAGGATGATTCTCCAAGAGTTGGGAGAAGTTGAGAGGGAGAAACCCCAAGGGCAGATAGTATGTCAACTATTGCAGGGTGCAGAGGGAACCTAACACCTACCCTGAGCATCTGCTCATAAACATCAACTTCCCCCTCATTCCCCTGGAAGACTCTCTTGTCTGCATTTGGGATCCTTATAGTCACATTAGGCTTTATACCAAACGTGTGCCTCCACAACAAGAGGTCGCGATCCCTAATGGATGAGACATAAGCCGAGGCACTAGAAGTGTCAACTTGGTCAGCATCCAGATCCTCACTATCGTCCTCATGCCCCTTGTCCCCAGATCTCTCAGCCTCAACGCCTGTCGGTGGTCCATCTGGAAAGGCCACCTGGAAGGTAAGAGGGAACATGGCTGTTACAGGGACTGCCTCAGAATGTACTGTGCCCTCGGCCTGTCGGCTTGGTCTAAGAGGGGACGTCTCTCTCCTCCCAGAAGTCCCAACACCTGTTGGTGACGATGCTCTCTCATTCATCTCTCCCTCGTATGTCTGACTCTCGGCTGGACGAAAGGAAGACCCACAGGACTCAGATGGTATTATTGTGGCTAAAGGAATGGGGAAGATGGGTCATACCCAATTAGGGTCGACCCCTCGTCTTCGCTCGTACTCTTCCTCTAAGCGTCTGATCTCAGCGAAGAATTTCTCCTTCAAGGTTGGAAATTCCTTGGCTAAATCCTAAAGTCTTCTAAGCATCAAGGGGAGAACCCTACACTTAAAGGAATTTGTTTAAGCCAACTATAAACAAGTTCATAGTTGACTAAGTTTGAATTTTTTATCAAACCTAAAGAAAGGAAGAGTTTTGTGGATGAATGCTCAAGAACAAAGAAAACTCAGTTCGCCGGGGACGAACGCTGAAAAACACGAAAACCTTAAAAATGCCACAAATAAGGGCTAAACCACCACTGGAAGGTGGGGGGAGTACCTAAGACACCCAAGACCTAAGGCTCAACCCTATAGCCACCACAGTAAGGCGGTTTCACGCCGGAAAAATACAAACAGCCAAGAAAAGCGAGGAAAGAAACCCAAATGCAAGAAACAAAATGAAAATAGAAGCTAAAAGAGGAATTTGTGGCAGAAGAGTTACCCGAGGATGAAGACGATGACTGAATGAAGCTTGAAACGCAGAAGCAAAAGCTGAAATTACAGAAAACGATGATTGAGCTGTTAAAAGCTAGAGAGAGAGAGAGCTTGCGCGCGCAGAAGAAGGAGATAAAGAAATGATTGTTTGAAAAATCATTTAAATATATTGCCCATAAGTGGGCCCATTAACCAAGACTATGCACAACCCGTGAGGAGAGGCATCATTAGGGCACAAAATCCCAAGCTGTGTGCATTCGCCACATCTAGGAAACTGAAATGATGATGGACACCTGACAATATGCAACTTGATAGATGCCACTTATCCATCTGACCACCCACTTGAGAATTCCAAGGCAACATTACTCCTCAGCCATCTCAACAAACATTGATGGCTAAGGACTGGGGGATGATTGATATACCCATATATACCCTCGGCATGGCCGAGGGTGTCCTCCACCCAGACGAGGGCTCAGACCCAGGACAAGTCCAATGACCACAGTACCTTTACATGAAGGATCGGCCAAGATGATCCTTCATCCAAGATCAGACGACCCTTTAAGGGGCCGACCCCTCATCATGGCGTAGACGACCCACGACGGGGGCCGACCCCTCATCATGGATCAGACGACCCTTCAAGGGGCCGACCCCTCATCATGGCCCAGACGACCCTACAATAGGCCGACCCCTCATCATGGACCATACGACCCTACAAGGGGCCGACCCCTCATCATGGGCCGACCGACCCCATGAGGGGACGACAATACGAGGCCCACATCTAGCCGGACCCAATGCCAGCACTAACTTTAGCCTCGACTTGGCATCCTAGGCCGAGGGTGACATCATCACAGCGCGTGACTTGGGAGACGCATGGAACAGTGCGCGTGGGACTCATATGGCACGTGGACTAAACCGTTATAACAATATCATCCCCTCACGTGAGGAAATATTATGTCATCGTTAATTGCAAGTGGCACGTCCAGCTGTCAGCAGGGGATTGGCTAGATCATCATTCACATGCACCATGCATGTTTGGGGAGTACACTACACCCCCCAAGCCCTATATATACTGGTCATTTTTAAACTTGTAAAGGGATCGATAATTGTAACCCTAGCTAAAACTCTACTTGTACACACAGTAGAGAGAGAGTGAGCTTATGTGCATTGTATCCAAGGCCATTAGTGCCCATATTTAGTGGATCACACACTCACAGTGGATGTAGGCCTAATTGGCTGAACCACTATACATCATTGTCTTATTCCTCTTATACTCATCCCCTTCTATACACTTGTATACACATATATCTCTATAGCTGCCATTGTTATCACTGTTTGAGCTCACCATCACTTATCTGGTGGTGCTGAATCTTAGCATCATCATCAACGTTTGAAGGGACTTTGTCTTTGAGAGCCAAAATGTGGGAGCTCAATACTCACTTACAGAAATTCTTTTGCCTAAGGTTTCTCCGATATGTTCGGAGTTGTTCAGCAACCCAAGAAAGTACCTTATTTTTTGAGTTGGGGGGAAATAAAAACCGTTTTCTGAGTTGCTCGTAGATGTCATCTTTAATAGCTTTATCTACAAGGCTCCAATTGTCAGCTCCTCCCACATTCATTTTTAACAAAGACAAACGCTAGGCTTTAAACTGTTGAACATGATTCTTATCCCTTATGGGGTTATTTCCCAATAAAGATAACCTAATGGGCTTCTTCTCAACTCACCCCACAGTTTTAGGAGCGTTAGGCGCGTCTGTTGGATTAGTGGGAGTACCTTGCCTCCCACAGCTCAGAGTAGGGGAATGAACAATTTGTGGAGTAGGGGAGTGAACATAATTTGGAGTAGGGGAGTGAACTGTTTGTGGAGTTGAGTATTGCTCACCAATTGGTTATGAGAATTCTCCTTATGGTTGTGTCACGTTGTTGGTTGGAGCGTTGCTTCCATTACCACCCGACATTATCTATAAAAATAATAAAAGTTAAATGTGTATCTATAATAATAGATGCATAATTTCAAAGTTCAATATGAAAATATAACTAACAAAATATATTTTGTTTCATATATTATAATCTACCTGTTCATGGTAAGACTTTAGTAAAAGTTCAATGTGTCTGATCTCCATCCATTCTGTATTTGTTTTTAACAACCTATGGATTTTTGCACGTGGCCAATTAGGAGGACGCGTATCTATAATGGACGCATAGATGTCAGCAACATGAACTCGAAATATCATCCTCTTCATCCTATTGGCAAGATTGAGTTTGACGTTGATATGTCGTGAGACATCACAGTCTTCGTCAATACTCTTTGTACGTAATTCTATCCATAATGCACTACACCAAAATGGCCAAATTGTCACCTTTCAGCCGACCACCCTTGTCAAGGTCATTGACCGTGACAAAAAACACGCGTTTTTTGTCACGATCATTGATCTTGACACGACCGTGACAAGAAATTGTCACGGTCATTGACCGTGACAATTCTTTAAATAATTGTCACGGTCAATGACCTTGACACGACCGTGACAATGTTCACAGCAAAATCCCTTTCCCCCTTCTTTTTTCCCTCCCGCGCCGTTCCCTCCCTCCCTCTCTCTCTCTCTCTCTCTCTCTCTCTCTCTCTCTCGACACTGCTCTCTCTCTCTCTCTCTACTTTCAGGTTTAATTCTCTCTCTCTCTCTCTCTCTCTCTCTCTCTCTCTCTCTCTCTCTCTCTCTCTCTCTCTCTTCCATTTATATATATGTTTATGTGTATATATATGTGTGTATGTGTGTATATATGTGCGTGTGTGTGGATGTGTGGGGGATGGGGCAGGGTGGGGTAGGGGTGGGGCAGGGTGGGGGCAGGGTGAGGGTAGGGGGTAAGGGTTAAAAATGTAAATAAATAAGTAATTTTCTATAAATTTCCAAAAATAATATCCAAAAATGTAAATGTAAATAATATCCAAAAATGTAAATTTGTAGTAATTGTCATCCGAAGTTGCTAAAAGCATCCGAAGTTAAAAAAGCATGAAAAATAAAATATTTTTTAATATTTGTGGTGAATAACTAAAGTTAAAAAAAGTATTACTTTAGTCATTAAATTACTTTTTGAATTCGGGCGATGCGCGTAAATTTGTAGTAATTGTCTTATAATAAAGATCAATTAGTCTATGTTGTTGAAAATTTTGATCAAATTGGTGAGCCCTTCATATTTTAAAAATGTTGTTTTTATTCCTATAGAACAACTTAGATAGTGTGTGTGTGTGTGTGTATGTGGTCAATACATGAATTTATTTTTCTATTTGAATTAACCCATGAATTTATTTTTGTATTTGAATTAACTCATTATATGAAACATACTTGAAATTAAATATAGTGCGCATAGATACTAGCATTCTAGTTCTTATGCGTACGCATTCAATAGCCCTTAGACCCGTTCGAGAGTCATTACCCCTGTAATGAGATCTCTCAAATTGTCCCGTTTGGACAATTTGAGACTGTATAATTTCTGTATAATATTCTTATTGGCTTAAAGTTGTTACTTTTGGAGGAAGTTTTGTAGTCGTATCTTAATGTTCTCTGGGTACATACTAGATTGACAAGTGTGACTGTTATTTCAATTGACCAATTGAAATAACACTCACACCTGCCAATCTACGTCGTGTACTTGAAGAACTAAAGGGATATGCTGTCGATTTTTTTTCAAATCGTAACAATGTGCATGATCTGTTAAGTATATTACAGAAAAAATGCATTCTTGAATGGGATAGGACCACTTACCCTTTAATAGGATAATTAAATGATGGGATAATTAAATAAAACATACTATAAATCTAAGTTTTGTTTACCTTTAATAGGTGTTTAGTTGTGGTAGCTGTGATGGGATATCCGAAATACAAAGAGTGGATGGGTGAGACTAATAGAATGGGGGATGTGTTTCGCAGAGGTGCTAACGAATTTGTGAAATATGCAAAGAGATGTCATAATGATGAAGAGTTTCCGTGTCCGTGTGCTAGGTGTAAGAATGGTAAGGTGTTTGACTGGAAAATAGTTGAACTACATTTGTTAAGATCGGGTATGCAAGATAGTTATCGATTTTGGAGTTTTCACGGTGAATTGAAAGTTCCTTTTGTCCCCGACCAACCTTCACAACAACCTTCAACAAGTAGAATAGATGTAGAAGGGGACGACGTAGATCATAATATGTTAGAGGATTTAGTTGATGATGCGTACGGAGTTTATAAAGCTGAGGAGAATGAGGTTACTGATGATGTAGAAGATTCAAGTGCTCGTAAAGACAACACGATAAAACTTGACGATGACTACCAAAGTTTAAAATTTAAGGCGACCCAACCGTTATACTCTGGCTGTGAGAAAGATCAAACAACTTTACATGCCATGGTTGGTTTGCACAGTTTGAAGACGCAGTACGGTTTGTCTGGCAATAGCATGACGGGAATTCTGAAATGGGTGAAGGGCTTATTACCCAAGGTGAATACACTTCCAAATAGCTATCCTGTTATGAAGAACAGTTTGAAAGGTTTGGGAATGAAGTATAAATCGATTCATGCTTGTGTGTATGACTGCATACTATACCGAAAAGAGTATGAAAATCTCGATCGTTGTCTAGTATGCGATGAACCTAGATATGTCCAATCTACTAGTAAGGAAG
Source organism: Sambucus nigra (assembly GCA_949130495.1). Lineage (NCBI taxonomy): Eukaryota > Viridiplantae > Streptophyta > Magnoliopsida > Dipsacales > Adoxaceae > Sambucus > Sambucus nigra. Next base: position 788,434,424 of record OX422207.1, on the reverse strand, counting down.
GCACAAGCTCAAAAGTGCCTCAAAAAGTATTGAAATATTTTCCCGTTGGGTCTAGATTAAAGCGATTTTTCACAGTACCATGGATTGCAGAGGCAATGACTTGGCATGTTAGGACAGAAGTAGAGGGTAATATCATGCGTTATCCTATTGATTCTACTGCATGGCGGAGGATGAATTTTGAGTATCCCGATTTTGCTCGAGAACAACGCAACATTCGTTTGGCTATATCAACAGATGGTTTCAATCCATTTGGAAATCTAAGCACCAATCAGAGTGTATGGCCAGTGATCCTAGACCCACTCAACCTCCCTCCTTCACAGTGTATGAGACCTGAATTTTCGATGATGGCTTTATTGATACCTTGGCCAAAGGCACCAAGTGATGACATTGATATATACCTGGCTCCTTTGGTAGAAGAATTAAATGAGTTGTGGGAAGAGGGTGTGCAATCATTTTACTCTTTTAGAAAAGAAGAGTTTGCGCTGAAAGCTATGTTGATGTGGGCAATTCATGATTTTCCAGCTTATGGGACATTATCCGGATGTGTAGTACATGGTTATTTAGGGTGTCCTATTTTTGGAGAGGAGACTGAATCTCTTCGTCTATCCTCTAGCTTAAAAAATGTATACCATTGCCACAGGAGGTTTTTACCCCCATCTCATAGTTTCAGATTTGAGAAAGGTTCCAATTTTTTATTGGGCGGAGTTGACCATAGGCTACCGCCGAGACAACTTTCGGGTTCAGAAATTAAAAGTAAATCTTCTGAATGTGGTCCAAATATGCCAGGTAAGAATCCAAAAATTAAGAATGTCAAGCATAAGAAGACCCCAACTGGGAATGAAACTGAGATAAGAAAGGCATGGTCTCGGAGGTCAATTTTATTTGACTTGCCTTATTGGAAGAAAAATCCGGTGCGCCATGTATTGGATGTGATGCATGCAGAGAAGAACTTCGCTGAACATATTGTGGGTACTTGCCTTGGGGGGAGTCATTCGAAGGATAGAGAAAATGCACGAAAAGACCTTAAAACGTTAAAACTTAAACCACAACTATGGTTGAAAGAAGATAGTAGGGGAAGGACAATAATTCCCCCTGGTGCATTTACTTTGACGAGTGAGGAAAGGAAGGTGCTTCTAGACACAATATATAATTTGAAGGGCCCATCTACTTTTTCGTCCAACTTGCAAAGGATTGTGAATTATGTTACTCATGATTTACATAAGTGTAAGTGCCACGATTGGCTTGTGATCATGCAATTGGTTCCTCTATTGTTTAAGCACTGTTCGTGGCACAAGAGTAAAAAAAGTATCGATTGAACGGTTACATTTTCGGCGCTAAAGTGTACGAGGAAAGTACAAATGTACAGAACTCGGGAATTTCATACAAGGCTCTTACTTTCTTTCGAGCGAGCGCAAAAGATAAAAACCTCGTTGAAGCTGAAATGACTTACTATGGTGTAATCCAAAATATATTTGAATTGGATTATATAAGCTTCAAAGAGGTTGTATTTTACTGTGAATGGGTAAGAGTTGAGGATAAAAATGCTTGTAAAGTTGATCATGTCACCAATTTGATCATGGTTGACTTGTCCAAGTTGAAGAGCAACGACCACGTGAGCGATGAGCCGTTTGTTTGTGCATTTCAAAAGGTTAAGCAAGTGTTTTACTCGGAGTATATCAACAACGAGCCGTGGTCAATTGTCCAACACGCGCCAAGGCGTCTAAATAGTAGTGTGGATGACTTGGCTGCTCCTACCGAATATCAATCCATTTTTTATGATAACCCGAATTTGAAACAATTTTTCAATTTGTAATAAATATTTCAATTTGTACCGAAACATCCATTTTTAATGCTTTTACTTGATCTGCACTTTATCATTTCACTCTTGTGTAGTGTGCGTGTGTGGAGAGGAGATTAATACATAAATATTCCAACTACATCTAAGTTTTGTTTATACTAATCCATGAATATACGCTTCTTACCTTTAATAGGTGATTAGTATATAGTTATTTGGGGTGTCCTATTTGTGGAGAGGAGACTGAATCTCTTCGTCTATCCGAACACTAAGAAATGCCATAATCCTATGGAGCGATGCTCTGCAAATTCCTCCCAACCGTTATGTAGCCAAACATCACCAGTTGAAGTTGTCAATTCCACTTTTCATACCCCACCACTTGGAACTTCTAGCAAAACATGGGAGACCATTGAAAGGTGGAATTGACAACTTCAACTGCTGATTTTTGGCTACACAACGGTTGGAAGGAATTTGCAACGCATAACTCCATAGGATTATGGTATTTCTTAGTGTTTAGATATGAAGAGAATTATATTTGACACGATTGCCCGGGGTACATTAGTTGGAAGGAGGTGCCATATGAGCTCAAGTTAGCTGTTTGAGTGACACTACAAGTAATGTATTTATATTTATATGTCAATTTCGATTTCGATTTCAATTACGATTTATATTTATCTATATTTGAGGGGCGGATACTAATTTTACTTTATTTCAATTCAGGGGACAGGGAGTGGCCCTAAGGGTAGGCCACATATGCTCTATACTTATGTGGCTATTCGGACGAGAAGGGAAGGATAAGGAGGTGTTCCCAAGCGTCGCGGTACAAAATCTCTTTTCCATGCAAATAGTTTGTAGATTTGAGATAAAATGATGGTGATGTTTCTTTTTAAATAGTTTCTTATTTGAATATATATTTGCATTATCTTTAGTTTGTTCGGATATATGATGTTTGGAACAGGTACAATGTTGCTATAACAGGTACAAATATACTGCTGGGCAGTGGCAGTGGCCATACTGTCCAACAGATTTTTTTTAAATTCTGCCCAGAATTGTCACGATCATTGACCGTGATAATTTTTTTAGAAAGGGTCACGGCTTTGTCACGGTTATAAACCGTGACAAACGTGTCACGGTCATTGACCGCGACACGGCCGTGACACAAAACGCGAGTTTTGTGTCAAGGTCAATGACCGTGACACGACCGTGACAAAAAAAGTTGTCTCGCCTCGAAATGTCACGGTCATTGACCTTGACAAGTTGGATTTGTCAAGGTCAATGACCTTGACAAATGGGCAGATTTGGTGTAGTGATGGGTGATTTTTTTTTTGCCTTCTCTAACAGCGTAAGCAAGGTCGGTGGTCTATCTGGATTATGTACGCGATATATATATATATACACTTTACAACTTCATCCCAACATTGTGGCAGGAAAAATTGAATATGACCGAACAAGTACTCTCGCTGGAGATGAATTCCATGGTTTACAAGGTAGTTAAATTGTTCGATCATCCTACTCCCATACCAATAAATCGAATTACGCACTTTATGAGGCTCATTAATGAAAGATGTACGCGTGCGATCCAATTTCAACCTTTCCCACTCTTGTTGCCATTTATTAGCACCGTGACTCTTTTTCCCAGAGAAAAATGAACGAGGGTGTGATTATAATTCCTATAAATAATGGCTCTAATGAATCATTAACGAGTTATTATGTACGAGGGCGTGAATATGATTCCTACAAATTATGGCTCTAATGAATCATCAACTGTTAATTTATTAGGTTTTGAATACCTACTTTTGTCATTTAAGCCATCAATCCCTAAAATCAACCCTTAGAAACATTACCCCTACAATTAATAGATTATGCATTTTTGGGACTTAATTTTAATGGAGATGTATATTTTTATATTCCATCCCTAAAATTAATCCCGAATTTAGCATCAATATTAATGGAGATGTATATTTTTATATTTCAGCTCCAAACTTAAACGAACAATATCCATTAAATTAAAATTTTCCCTAGTTTGAAACTTAAACCAATAATGTCCATTAAATTAAAATTTTCCCTAGCTTGAAACTTAAACCAACAATATCCATTAAATTAAAATTTGTCCTAGTTTGAAACTTATACCAACATTAGTCATATTTTTTCCATAATACACACACAAATACGCATTTACAGTATACACAATACATTATACATAGCTACATACATATACACAATACACACAATGACAATGTATACACAGGTACATACATATACACAATACACAGACATATATACACACACATATACACACACACATATACACACACACGTATTTACACACACACACACACACACACGTATTTACAGTATACACACACATAGAAATATACACACACACGTATTTACCTTTGAGATTGAGATTGAGATTGAGATTGAGAGAGAGATTAAGATTGAGAGAAGGTATACCGCCAAAAATGTCGGAGAGAGGGAGGGAAAAATAAGGGTTTAGAACTTTTCGAGGGAAATGAAAAATTGTTCTGCGTTTGTTAAGTATAAAGACCATGGTCACGGCTTAGGGTCGTGACCATATGACGTGGCCCCTTTATTTTTTACACGTCAGCATGGAAATAAGGACATGATCGCGGCCCAACATCGTGACCACAAACCTCATTACATAGGGATATGGTCACGGCTTAAGTCCGTGGCCATATCCCTGTGTAATGAGTTTTGTGGTCACGGATAATGGCCGTGACTCATTCCCTGACCAAATTAGAGGGAAACTTGGCACCATAATGGTCACGGCTGGGTCAGGGTCTAAAGTCGTAACCCAAAGGAGTCAGGGTTTAGAGCCTTGACCACACACAAGACGACCCGTGACCACAGAGAGTCATGGATTTGGTCATGTCCATTTTGACTGTGGTCACGGTTGTTGATGAAAAAAACTAGACTAGGTTAATTAATTGATCACAGATAAATATAAGTAAGAGAAACAAAAGTTTTTCCAAGTGGTTAGGCTTAAACAAAGAGCATACGTCAACTATTGTGTATGGCTTTTGGGATCGCTCAATTGCTACTTGTTTCATGTCCCATGGATGTAGGGTTTACAATGTATTGATATCTCCTAGGGGGTGTACAAATGTTGGAATATCAAAGGATGTAATGTCTTTATATCCTAGACATTTACATCTATACAATCATTTATGTATACAACTTTTGGCGTTTTATTATCATTGTTGATCTATATTTCTGATGTTGGTCGGGCTTCAATGGCAGGTTGGTCGACATCCCACAGTAGGTCATCATTCCGTCCTTGCTGACTAGGATTAACCTTATACTATAGTGCACATGTCAGTATCCGATTGGTCCATGTCGCAAGATAATTTTTGGTATCAACAGAAGCCCCCAATGTTTCATGCTTGAAGTTTTTACAAGAGTATGGAACATTTATCTCTAAAAAGTAGCTCGAGTAACAATTTTAGGCTTGATCGGCTGCTGAATTCCCATACTTGTAAAAATTATGAGTTATCTGTGGACATATAATGCGCACGGAATTTTGTAATTATCCATCACTTTAATGAATCGTTTTTGGGAAAATTCATCTTTTCTGCCTTTAGTCGACGTCCGTTCAATCGACTCCTCCTTTAAATCATTATTTTTCCAGTTTTCGAGGCAACCTATAAAGAGTGGGAAAATCCACGATCTTTTCTTATCTCAAATTTTCTGAGTTTTTTTGGTTGTTCTGTCTTCAAGCTTTCTTTTTCTCTCTTGTGAGATCATTTTTTGTTCTTCAGTTCTTGCTAAATCCTTAATCTCTGTAAGAACTCTTTCTCTTTTCTTCTATTCTTCATCATGGTTTACTCTATTGATTCTCTTATCGATTTCAGGAATGAATTTAAGTTTCCCTCTTGGCTTGATCTAGAACATGCTACTTTGCTTGTTGATTTTTTCTCACTTGTTGAGGGCCACTGATTTTCCTCTATCTTTATAGCTGAGTGTGGGTTTTCCTTTCCTCCAAACCCATTTTGCCTTGAGTTTTGTTAATATTTTGACGTTGTCCTAGCTAGGGTAGCCCCAATACCTGGAGGGTTGTAAATGGAGTGTATAGGTTAAATCAAATCCATGGAACCCATATAGGGATTTCAAAAATAATGTTTTGTTATAAGTGGGTGACTAGTAACACCATTTTTTATTTAAAGACTAGGGCAGCAAATAAAGCGTTAGTAGTCAATCTTTCAGACTCCATGGATTATTTTGAGCATGAAGTTGTAAAAAATTGGCAATATGCCCCTTTGATTGGGAATTCTAAGTATCAGGGGCCTAGATGCCCTCCTTTTGGCAATGGGATAGGCTATTCCTCATTTAACTGTCTTGCCCTATACATACTTGTTTAAACATAATACTAATTATTTCTTTGTAAATTTTGATTACAGTTAATCAGAAGAAAAGGTGCCCAAAGGAGAGTGAGCTGAACCTCAAGGAGTTAAAATTCATTTGGGGACTTTATCGAAGGGTTGGCGAGGAGAACATTATGTTTTCATCCTATTTGCTCCAGTACAAGAATACAGTTTCCTCCTTTGTTGCTCGTACAATAATATCCACTCCTTCCCCTATAATTGACCTTGAACAAGAACCACTTTCTAGCTCCTCAGCTACTACTATGGGAAAAAGGAAATCTCCCAACATTTTAGGACACATAGCTTCCAATGCCCCTTCCAAACAAGCTGATGAGGGGGTGAAAAATAAAGATGAAATAGGGAAGAAACCCCCAGCCAAGAAAACTGAAGAGAGCCCCTTGAAAAGAATAAGGAAAAGGATTCCTTCTAAGTTAGCAGAAGGTTCTTATGCCATTTCTGACAAGCGAGAGTTGGTCGATATATCTTCTTCTGCCTTTCCAGTGGTCCTTGGCCCTAGATTGGCAAGAAAACTAATAAAGTCTGGGATGTTACTAGACCACAGGGGTGTTGTTGCTGCACTGCCTCGTTCCAAGAGTTTTGATGGGAATGCTCAAAGCCTTGCTCTAGTATATTCTTTTGCCTTCTTTATTTTTCTGTCTCTTTATTTGTTCTTCATGATACGAACTTTCCTTATTATCTTTATGCAGTTCCTTGTTGACTTCAACAACATACTGGAGAAAGATGAGTCTTTGAGGGCTTCTTCTGGGGAACCTGAGGAGGCTTTTAATGAGCTGAAAAATTCAGTGCTTAATTCCCAACAAGCACTGGAAAATGAATATAAGAAATGGGAGGAGAATGTGAAATCTGCTGAAGGAGGTGCTGAAACTTCTCGGGGTCTAGTTAATAAGTTGCAAAAAGACTTAGATGTTGATAAAGTTAAGACTGCCCAACTACAGAAAGATTGGGATGTTGAGAAGGAGAAAGGGATTAAGGCCAGGGAGTTTGGATTCAAGAGAGGTTGGGATAAGGACGTTGGTTCAGCTTCTTTGCAAACTGGGGTTGCAAAGAAGAAATGTTTCAAAGATGGTTGGTTAGCTGCCTTGGTGGAGGTTGGCACTCCAAAAGACTCTAAGTTGTTCTTACGACATCATCATGGGGCCCTTAAAATATGGACGAGGAGTTAATGATGATGGGGGTTCTAGTGAATACCTTATGGTGATAGATTCTGCTGATCAACACCAGGATGTTGATTCTCCCGCCCCCTCCACAGTTAATCCTCCTCCTCTTTCTACCCCTGCTTCTACTTCAGCTGATCCAGAGGCAGATAAAAAGAAGGTGTAGATTCGAGCAGCTTTTTGTTGTTCTTTTTCAATAGTTGTACTTTTTCTTTTTCTTCTTGAAGATTTACATGTACTTTGCCCTTTTATTAATAAAAAGAGAAATGTTTTTGTTCCTCTGCTTGTATTTTTCCATGCTCTTCACCTTATTGATTGATGATTTTCTTCTTATTAATAGTTTATGGATAAATTAGAATACTTCTCATCTACTAACTCCGAGCTACTCCAAAGGTGTAATGAGCTTTTCAAATATGGTTACTTATCTTTGACTGTGGCCGACCTACTAAAGTTGCTCGAATAAGGTGTGTGTGAGCAAGCCAAAGAGGACTATGTTCATCTGAAGTGTCTTCTTGATCGGGTAGTAGCCAATAACGTTTCCTACTATGAAATGATTGAAGAGCTACAGGAGGACCACAAGGAAACTAAGGCACGTTTGCATGAGGATTATGAGAAGAAGTTCTACTCCTTGAGTGAAGGTTGGGGCTTTGAGAAAAAGTTGGATAAATTTTCCTCCTCTTTTCGAAGGAAAGAATTCCTGCTTAATCGTGAAGTGGAGGAAGCAAGGGCCATTGCCAAGCTTCTGGAGGAAGAAACTGTTATTATTAATCTCAATTTTAGTAGCCAATCGCGTGAGATTAGGATAGGGTCTACCCTTGATGAGCAAGAGCATGCATAACTCGAGGATTTATTGAAGGAATTTGTGAACTTATTCGCATGGTCCCATGACGACATGCCCGACATTAATCCTGAGATAGCTCAGTATGAGATTCCAATGCTTCCAGAATGAAAACCGATTAAACAGAAACTGCGAAAGCTCCGCACCGAATGGTCGCTCATGGTTAAGGAAGAAGTGGTCAAACAATTGAATGTAGGCTTCATCCGAGTTATCTAATATCCCATATGGCTATCCAACATCATACCCGTGCCGAAATCTGGAGGAAAGGTTCACATGTGCATTAACTACCAAGATTTGAACAAGGCCTCTCCGAATGATGATTACCCGCTACCTAATATCGACACGATTATGGATAACACGTCAAGTCACACTCTCAAGTTATTTGTTGATGGTTTTTTCGAATACAACTAGATCAAGATGCACACAGGTCATCAAGAGAAAACCGCATTCATCACCCTTTGGGGAATATTTTGTTACACCATTATGCCATTTGATCTAAAAAATGCAGAGGCTACCAATTAGAGGGCTTCGACAACTATCCTGCATGATATGATACAAAAAGAAGTCGAGGTCTACGTAGATGATATGATTATCAAGTCTAAGACTAGGGAAGGTCATATACTAGATGCGACTTAACCCACAAAAATGTGTTTTCGGAGTTACCAAAGGAAAGCTCCTGGGATACATGGTTAGAGAAAAATGGATTAAAGCAGATCCTTCCAAACTGAAAACCATACTCGAAATGCCACCACCTCGAATGGAGAAGGATGTCCGTGGATTCCTTGGCAAATTGTTGTATATTTTCCAGTTCATCAAGTAGTTGACTTCTATCTGTGAACCCATCTTTAAACTCCTCCGGAAGGATTCGACCAAAGTTTGGAACGAAGCTTTCTAGAAGGCCTTTGACAAAATCAAGCAATACCTAACCTGACATCCGATACTCATGCCGCCAAAGTCTTCTTTACTCCTACTCCTATACCTGACTGTAATAGATATCGTAGCTAGGACTTTTCTGGACTTATACCTTAAAGAATATCGCAAAGAGATGGTCATCTACTATGCCATTCGCAAGTTAGTTGGGTACGAAGTTAATTACACTACCTTGGAATAATCATGTGTCGCCTTTGTCTGGGTCACCCAAAAATTATAGCACTATATGCTCGCTTTTCCCATCAAACTTGTGTCCCGAGTAGATCCTATCAAGTACCTGCTCTAGAAACCTACCATACCGAGTCGAATAGCCCGATGGTTGATGCTACTAGCCGAATTTGATATTGTGTATGTCACGCAGAAAGCCATGAAAGGAAGAGACATCTCTGCCTACCTCGCTGACTACCCTATGGAAGAAGCTGATGTTTGGATTTTTGAGTTCTCGAACGAAAATATCCTTTTTACCTCCCGAGAAGACCTCCGTTGGCAAATGTTCATTGACGGTGCCGCTAACAAGAAAGGATATGGCATCGGGATACTCCTAATTGCCTCTGATGAATCTTACACTCCAATTTCCATCAAGCTGGATTTTCTCTGCTCCAACAACATGACCGAGTACGAGGCATGCATGGTAGGACTCAAAGTCTTTATCATGAAAGTAATTTGATGTCTAGATGTCTATGGCGATTCATCCTTTATCATCGGTCAAGTACTCAGAAGATGGAAAGTTAAAGACGAGAAACTCTTACCCTTCCATGCCCACCTAGAAGAGCTGGCCTCCCAATTCCAAGAAATCACCTTCCATTACCTGCCCCAAGCAAAAAAACAACTTAGTTGATTCCCTTGTTACCTTAGCCTCCATGGTTGACGTGCCTAAAGGAATAATAATGGCTCTCAATATTACCATAATGAACACCTCACAGAAGAAGATCCTGATATAGCCGATTGCTTGTACTATAATATTTGGTGCCTCCTCAAGCATGGTAGGTATCCTCAAGATTCTAATAAGAAAGACCGAGCCACCCTTCCCAAACTGGTTTCCCAATACATTGTCTGCGATAAAAAACTTCAATGGAACCCACTTACACTGGATCGCAGGGGCTGACATTGGAGAGATGATTCAGAAAATCCACAGTGGGGAGTGAGGAACCCACATGAATGGTCATATGCTTACCAAGAAAATCATCCGATTGGGTTGCTATTGGACTACCATGGTTTGGGATCGCACCGCGTATGTTCAGAGATGTCTTAAATGCCAACATTTTTCCAACCTTCAACATTTTCCTCCATGAGAATTATAAAACATGAATTCTCCCTAATCTTTCTCTACATGGGGCATCGACATCATAAGGAAAGTTACACCCAAGGCCTCCAACGGGCATGAACTTATCTTGGTTGCCATTGATTACTTCACCAAAAGGGTTGAAGCCGAATCATATACAGTTCTGAATGCCATAAAGGTGGATAAGTTCATCCAAAATATCATCTACCGATATGGGGTCCCATACGAGCTACTGTCGGATAACGAGTTACATTTCGAGGTAGAAGTCATAGAATTGGTCGAAGAGTATGGGATTCAGAAACACAAATCTTCTCCCTACCGACTATAAACCAACGGTGAAGTCGAGGCTGCTAATAAGAACCTCAAAACAATCATCACAGGATGAACAGGAGTTGTCGAGATTGGGCTGATCGGAACTCGTACGCCCTCTTGGGCTACCACTTCAATTCAAGCATCTACTGGGGCTACCCCTTACCCTCTAGTATATGGAATGGAAGCAGTCCTCCCCTTTGAGCTAGAAATTCCTTCACTATGTGATATGCTTAAAAGCAAAGTCAGCGAGGAGGCTTGGCATCAAAGTCATCTCAGTGAGTTATCACTTTTGGATGAAATGTGGTTAAAAGCTCTATATCATATATAAGGGTACCATCGTCGAATAGCACGATCATTCAATAAAGGAACGTGGTATCCGAAAAGGGAATTTAGCCCTTAAATAAATCGTAGAGCCCATCTAAGACCCCAAAGGTAAATTCAAGCCCAATTGGAGTGGCCCCTACATTGTGAAGAAGATCTTATCTGACGGCACTGATGTGCTCACCAACCTCGATGGGGAATAGATATCCATCCAATCAACCTGGACCGTCTCATGAAAGTCTACCCTTAATCCGAAATCTCGGCGAGCTACGACTCTTCTCATCTCCCTTGTATTCTAAAAAAAAATCTTCATTTCCCTCTACTCAGAACTAAATGGGGCCTGATCCTCTAAAAATATTTGTACTTTCAAAAATAAAACTCAAAAATTTTCAAAACCCTTAGAGGTACGTAGGCAGCTCATACCCTTCATATGAGCATTACCCCTTTCTTTATCACAAAATGCTATTATTTTCCTATATTTGAGAACGACGGTTCATTTTTTTATCATGTGCATGAACAAAAACATTATGTATGCCTTAGTGATTGGTAAGGATAATTCAAATGCAAAACTCATCAAGAGGCACAACAATATAATTAAAAAAAATTATTCCATTTATGTAAAATTCTGTTACAATGACATCGACATAGGGATTCAAACAACTTCCCCTGCCAACCTTACTGTCCTAAAAACAAACATAAGCCAAACTACTCCTAAACAACCTTCCCAAAGTTATTCCCACCAGAAAACAACCAGATACATAACCAAACACCATAAAAATTCTTCACAAATAAAAACTCCTCAGGGATCCTACCCGCAATTGCCAGAAGAACCAGTCCCATCATCATCTACATCTTGGGGTCTCCAAAATTCTCTTGCATGGATGGAATCCTGAAGGTGCTCCATAGAATGGTAAGCCCAGATCAGCCTAGTGAAACCACAACACCTCCCTCCATGGTGTCAAACATGGCAAGCCACCTATGCCGGGTGTCTTCGGCTAACATCTTGGCAACTACCCTCCTCCACGGTTGTTTCATGTAATCCTTACAAACATGCCAGACTCGGCCAACAAATTGAGAAGGAAGGGTCGACGGTCGACGATTCTCCCACAGAGAGCCCAACCGCATGCGCAAATGTTCTGTCAAACCCTCCACAGGAAAGAAATCTAGTGTCCGAGGTGGAAAAATCTGCTCCCACCCAAATTAACGCAGGAGCCTCCAGGGAGAGTAGAAATAAGTCTGCTAAAGGATAACTAACTGAACATATTGGTATTCCCCTAGTTCCAGAATGGGCTGTAACTCTCCCCATCAAGGCACTGACCAATGCAAACCTCGATCCCCATACTCCACAAACCAGTTCTCCTAGCTCTCGATATCCAGGCCCACACTAATAACATAGTGAGTAAAGAATTTTGGAATGGCCCCCAAGGGATATTCCAAATGAATCGTCATACGAAATCTCTCCGATAACCACATGAACAACATAATTGGGTTACCCCTTAAGAAGTCAAGAAGGCCTTCCCTCCAGGCATCTAGACCATTCAAAGTCTCCGCCAGTATCACCGCTGCGGGATTATGATGGTATGATATCCATGAAGTGATGGTCATAAGTTGTGGGTCCATCAATAGGTCCCCGATAACCAATAGTAATATTGAAGTTAAGCCGAGGATGACAACTCTAGCATAACCCACATCACCAATATACTATAGATGCATAAATTGCAACATAACCGAGAGAGATATTATTCCTCACGTTACCAATGACCGAGCCACCGAGAGTGAGATATGGAAAAGTCTTGCTAATAGCTCCTGAGGAAAACGAGAAAATTCAGGCATTGTCGCCGCGACACTGGGATTTATCCCCAGCATGGCAGGGAATTCTTCATAAGTCGGACAGACTTCGTCCAAGCCAAAGAGAAAGACATGGTCCTCGGGGTACCAGAATTGTACCGCCGCCATCAACATTTTCTATTCAATAGGCCGGTTGCGCAATAAGGAAACTCGATGCATGTTCAAAGCATCGTAGTCTACATTATACGAGCACACAGGCTCTAAATTTTTTAGGTAAGAGGCGAATTCATCGCTTCTGGGAAGAGCCATATTGCAAAATGACGATACAAGAAGCAAGAAGTAATCATAAGAAAGTAAATATGGACAGGTGAAGAAAATACTCCATCATTACCCCTCTTTATACTTGAAAAACTTGGCTAAAGACAAAATTCCAGCAAAAATCAGAGGAAACCCTAGCATATCAAGGACCAAGTACTTAAAAAAAGTGCAATCAAAGCCTTGGATTGATTAGACAAGACTGAACTTCCCATAGGCAGGATAAGGGGTATGCCGATCAGTAAGCCCCTATTTTTGGAAGATATCCTTTTTTGTCAAAATCGAAAACTCAATAAAAATAATTTTTATTCTAAGAAATTCTGAACTTCCTTCTCCAAATATTTTACTTATCCTGTTTTAAATTAAATTTTCCTCAAGTTATTTTAAATCCTTTTTACTATCTCAGCAAACAAAGTAAGAACTTCATATGCATTAGGTCATTAAAGCAAAGATAAATTAATAAAAAATTAATTCCATTCCATATACATTGCTTTATTACATTTGCCTAATAGGAAAATACAAAAACAACGAGAGTCATCCAGAACCCACCCAAAAATGCTCTCATTCTCTCTCACCTACTTTCTCTCTCTTTCATTTCTTTCTCTCTCTCTCTCTCTCTAAGACCCTTTGTCCCTGCGGCGTACGCATTTTCCTTGGCAATGAGATGACGAGCCTCCATTCCATGAACCACACCCCTCTCCAGACGAGGTAGATGGCACCAAGAAAGAAGAAACTAGGATCGAGTCCCGGATATGAGCTTTCACAGAAACCACCCAGTCCCGAATGTCCCTCAACTAGGTAGTCGACACTCGAACGTGTTGCAAGAAAAATAAAAAAATAGCAAATCAGTCAGTCTAAGGCAAAGAAAGAAATCAAAAAAATAAAAGTCAAAGAAATAAAAGGTATACTTGCGGCTGAGGGACATCCTCTGTCAGCCCTAGAACCACCGGATCCATCGCATTGGGGCGATGCAGCATACTCATCGATCCTCCATCATGTTGTCTGATGTTATAGGAAGGAGGAGCGAGTCATAACAAAATCTCTAACGTCGCCGCCGCTGCTGATGTCGACGCACCACCTGAACTGTGGGTAGACCCCACAGGCCGACTTGTGCCCCTACCAGAAACTACAGGGGGAAGAGGCTTAACGTCATATATACTGGGTGGAATCAGCTACCTCAACACGCAATCTAGATAATCATAGGTCGCTTTTATGTCGGTATATGACAAATAAGGCACGCCGATCATCGTCGCCACCCTCGCCTCCTCCGACATCTCCCGCACCCGCCTTATATACATCGGGGGCCTCGTAAGTGGCACCAACACATCATCCTCCACCACCTATCGGACTACTCTCTCCCCCAGGTACTACCAGTAGCCGAACTCATGCGCCAATAAACGATGCAGCTACGTGTTCCCCTCGGTCCCCCGTGTGCTGGATGGCCGTCCCCCAAGGATAGAAGGTCAATGAAATAACCCCCATTGAAAAATCAATATCTCAAAAGATCATCAAGGAAAACTGGTCTCAAATGGAAAGAAGAATTTACCCGATCGCTCGTCAGGCCATTCAAGACTTAATGCACCGTTGCCAAAGAGTGAGACTGCCTCGACTGTCCGTTGGACTTCCACCACCGATACATACGGAAAAAATACCTCACAGACTCATCCTTCAAACCTATCAATTGGGAGTTAAGCCCAATAACCTCATAAAACCACGTCTGCAAAGGACAAAGGGTCATCAATCAGAAGAAAGCAATCAAGGAATCAAAAATAAAATTGCATAAAGGAAAATGAAAATCCATAAAGGAAAAATGCAAAAAGAAAAAAATACCTCCAAAAGATATGTGGCGCTAGTAAAGGTCTACCGGCAGCATCGACTAAATGCATCCAAAGATGAATAAAAGGTCGCCAAAGTCAGGTTACCCCAGTCAAAGAGAGGGTTATTCGAAAATACCCTCAAATAAGGCAAAAACCACAGATGGACGATGTCGCCACTCGTTGCCACCAAAAATCCTCCCAATATCAAAAGAATAAACAAACGGGCCATCTGCCTCTCCTGCAGTCGGTTAGTCTTATCGATCCACCGACTAAAAAAACTCCTTCAAAAGAGATAGACGGATGGAGTCCCCAAAGACTATCCTACCCACATCACCCAATGTCGCCTCCACTGCCACCGATGTCACCCTCAAAGTTCGGTCCACCTCTATTTGGGCCCCCTCACAGTCTAGCCCCAACAGCTGTTGCACATCGATGGGAGTCACTGTCATCTCCCCAAATCCAAAATGCATGGTGTGGTTAGTATCCCACCACCTCTCCCCCAAAGCGCAGAGGACGACCATCGAACGAGGCATCTCATCCAGTACAGATGCCAAACACCTGAAGTCGGCTGATGAAACCACCCAACGCACCACCGGAGGAAGGTTCTCCTAGACATCCTTGAACCCCGTCATCCCCCGAGAACGTAGGTTCGACGTAGATATATCAGTATGTCAATGAAAAAGGAAAAACACTTGTTAAAATTCAAAAAAATAAGGAAATAAAGAAATACCAAAGGTCATTAACACTTACATAACCACTAAGGTTCACCACCCTAGAGTATCGATGGGGAGTCGACTCACGCAAAAGAGTTCGCTCATCCACAACCAGATCGAATGAGTCAAAGGAATTATCACTGCCCAACACTAGGGGAACCCTAGCATGCCACTCCAAATACGCCAATCATCAACACTCAACCACACCATGTGGACCGCACTACTTGAACAATCCACCATTTCTTAGTTTTGAAGGAGAAAAGAACGTTGTGAAAAATGAAGAAATCTCGCCCCTTTTATAGGAAGCTAAAGGGATGCCAATCGGTAGTCCCTAGACACATACCGATCATCACTGTCCCTTTATCTACTCAATGTAATCCAAAAGACCGTGCCACTGTCGTTTGGCACCCCTACACCCTGTCGGTCGGCATTTCCCTAAAATTTTATACAAAAATTCTCAAAATAAATACGAAAAAATCCCCAGAAAATTCCTGAAAATACCAAATGAATTTTGGAACCTTTTTCACCAAGAAAAACATGTTTTCAAATCTCTCAAATCCCCAACCGGATTAATACCAAATTTTCTCCCAGAATTATCTCCTTAGAGGAATTCCTAAAATCAATTGGATGTCTCCCCAACAACGTGTCCAAGGGACAACGTAAAAATTGAAGAAAATTCCATAATAAGGATGCACCCAATCCTCAGATTAATATCTTTTCTCCAGTGGAGTCTCTAAACTTTCCCAAGAAAATTATACCCCACAACTCACCTAAAGCCCTCGAAATTGGCTTTGACCCTCAGAATTGGTCGCCTCTACTTAAGCCCTCGGAATTGTCTTTGACCTTTAGAATTGGTCACCTATACTTAAGCCCTCAGAATTGGCTTCGACCCTCATAATTGGTCACCTCTACTTAAGCCATCAGAATTGGCTTCGTCCATCAGAATTGGTCACTTCTAATTAAGCCCTCATAATTGGCTTCGATCCTCAAAATTGTCACTTCTACTTAAGCCCTCAGAATTGGTCACTTATACTTAAGCCCTCAGAATTGGCTTCGACCCCCAGAATTGGCTTCCACCCTCAGAATTGGTCACTCATACTTAAGCCCTCATAATTGGCTTTGACCCTCAGAATTGGTCGCTTCTACTTATGCCCTCAGAATTAGCTTCGACCTTCAGAATTGGACACTTCTACGTAAGCCCTCATAATTAACTTCGACCCACGAAATTGGTCTCCTCTACTTAAGTCCTCAGAATTCTCTTCAACCCTTAAAATTGGTCCCTCTTACTTAAGCCCTCAAAATTAGCTTCAATCCTCAGAATTGGTCACTTCTACTTAAGCCCTCAGAATTGGCTTCGACCCCCAAAATTGGTCACTTCTACTTAAGCCCTTAGAATTGGCTTCGACCCTCAAAATTGGTCTCTTCTACTTAGGTACTCACAATTGACCTCGTCCTGCAGAATTGGTTGTTCCCATCTTAAGCCCTCAGAATTGGCTTTGACCCTTAAAATTGGTCACTCCCTACCTAGGAACCTAGAATCGACCTCGGCCCATAGAATTCTCTATCCCCCAGCATTACCTTAGGTCCTTAGAATTGGACTCGACCCTCGAAATCAGCCATCTCTATCCCTTAGGTTCTCGAATCGACCTCGGCCCTTTGAATCGGTCATCCTCATCCTTTTTTGGTCCTCTGAACCGACCTCTTTCCAAAACATCATGTGTTGTCTATTTGATGACTTTCACTTATTCCAAGCTCATCCGTTGAGGGGCTCTGTAGACACCACATTCTAGGACCCTCTAAGTCTCTCCTTAGGTCCCTAAAACCTCCCAATTTCACTACAAACCATAGGTCATACTCCGAGTACCGATCTAGAGGCCATAGTGCGCTCTTTGGACTCGTTTGACTCCGATCAATTCTATCATCAGAGAAAAAGCTCTTTTAATCTTCAAATGGATCTAAATCCCTTTTCTAATTGTCAACCCCATGCGCGGATCCGCATAATGGTTCAGACGAATGAACCATTTTATCACCGAAAATTAATTTTGAGGCCGTCGGGCACTCTTGGGCCCCAATTTGACCCCAATAATTCAATGTCAGAGAGAAATATATTTGAATCTTTGAAGGGAGATGAATACCCTTTCCAATGGTTTGCCCCGTGCACAAAACGTCAAAAACGTTCGGACAAATGATCCATTTTCCCCCAAAAATTAATCTGGAGGCCACTAGGCGCTCCCGACTCCGTTTTACCAAGGTTAACTCTTCATCTCAAATGATACTGAGTGAATATTCGCAACACACTGAATACCCTTTCCTACGGTCCACCCTGTGCACGAATTACCCTTACGGTACGGACGAACGACACGTTGTACTCTGAAAGGTAATTACGCGCTTCTGGGCCCCGATTGACCAAAGTCAACTCTTCGATCGAGCGAAGCTCTTTCGAATGTTGAATTACCTCGTATAAACTTTCCAAAGGTCTGCCCCATGCACGATTCTGACTTACCATTCAAATGAACAATCTGTTTCCCTCCGACGATCTCCCATCCAAAGGACTAATGAGCGCTTTCAAGCCCCGTTTGATCCAAAGTCAACTCGCAAACCCGGGTGTGGCCCAAAGTAATCTTGAAGGTATTTGAATTAACATTATAACGGTATGACCTGTGCACGATTTGTATCAATAGATTGCATTCTATGACCTTTTTTTAAAAAAATCTTCACATGAGACTGTCGATTGGCAAGTCCATTTCCCTGCCTATCGACAGTGTGCCTAGGGTTACTTGCTGATTGGCAGGGCTATGGCTATGATGATCAGTACCCCCTTACCCTATAAATAGAGGGCATCACCTAACTCCCAAAGCACACCTTAGATCCATCAATATCAATGATCTCAGCAACATTCTCTTGCAATCAGCGAAGTTTCTTTGTGTTAAATTCCTTCCCATCTTTCATTCCCATCATTTTCATACCCAGTTTTACAAAATCTCATTCTCTCTCATCCAACATTTATCTCAACATTCAAGGGAGCTCATTAAAGATCAAGATCAAGCCTCAATTCTCCCAAAAAAGGTCCAAACTCCTTCTCTCACTTTAAATTCTTTATTTTTGCATTAGCTACATAAATTCTTAATCTAGCTTTTACTTTAGTTCATACACATTAAAATCTAATAATTTATTAGTTATATTTCCCATACTTTATTTTCTATTAAAAAAAACAAAACAAGGAAAAAAAAGGCTACACCTATAAATTTCAAGAGGATCATCCACCCCAATTTCTCAAAACTAAAATACATTTTCTACACACCCACATATAATAAATTCTCGTTCGAATCAATGGGATAAACCCCACCCTTATGCCGCATACAAACTACGTGGACTTTGATGCCTTTATAGGCTACGTAGGCGTCTTGGGCTGAAATCCGAGACTCGAGTCCAATTTCTCCAATTTTTCCATTTTCGCATTTTCATCCTTTTCATCTATACATTATTTTAATATATATTATATTTATGATCCGTATTAGCATTTCATCCAACATATATTATCGTTTCACCATAACGATCAATATTCCGATAAACGCATACAACGCATTTTCTAAATATTATTTTGGAAACATTCCGATGGATGACCCCCACTCTATCTTTTCCTATCTCCATTTATATATACACACGCACGCACTTCATCGATAAATAAAGGAAAACAGTAACACAATTCCATGAGAGACCGAAATGGCAGGATGGGTGCCTAACACCTTCCCATTTCATAACCTAGCCCCCGAACCTTCAAACTATTGGTTTCGTAAACATCAATTTATATTTAATACCTCTCTCTAGAGGCGGCGACATGTTCTTTTTCCTGTTTTGAAAAAAATAGGATGGTGACTCCATCTCTTTACATTCACCCCACACCGACGATGGACAAAGAGCTCTTAGATAAAGCGGGCACGAGACCTTTTTCTCACCCTCTCCCCCCCCCCCCCCCCCCGAGAAAAGAAGGGAGACAGAAAATCCCAGGATTGGTACACCACCCATTGAGGTCTTTTGGATATGGCTGAAGCGACGATGTTAATTACCCACGTTATGAAATAATTTTGTGTTCTAATCTCCATCTCTCAACCATAGTGCTCGAGACTTTTGTCTGCAATTGATTTGTTCCTGAATGAACCTTCTACCTATCTCTCCTTTTCTCTGCTCTCTCAGAGTCTTCTCCTCCGTATACCTTCCAATTATCTTACTTATGTTCCCAAATACCTCTTTGTTCCACCATTTGATGTCTTCTTTGAGAAGACTAATCTTCGCCATGAAGATATAACTAGCATTCCCCTCAACTTCATATCCTTTCCACCATTACTTCACTCTTTCCACGAAACACTCATGTTTTAGCAATATATTCTCAAATATGAATGGGGTTATCCATACTATCTCCACACTATATAGAAGAATCAGTCTATGATCAGATGTTACCCCAGGAAGGCAAGACTAAATAACCCCTAATAAGTGTTCCTTCTACCCCCAAGAAATAAGAAAGAGGTCAAGGCAAGATAAGGAAGGACTACCTCTATTACTAGACTAGGTGAACATGTCACCTACTAACTCGAGATCCACCACATCTATCTCATCAATAATCTCTAATAAATATATCATATATCTGTTGGTTACACCTGCCCCACTCCTTTCTAAATAAAATCTAACCACATTGATGTTTCCCCCAAAACACCAACGAGATCCCTAAACTTTACTCTCCCGTGCTAATTCTTCCTATAATTCCCACCTAATAAAACATCTACCAGTCCATATCTTTGAAAATCGCCAAATAAAAATGTCATCCACATTACTAATTAAACATGAGAGGGACCGGTTGTCGGCCATATATATTCTCTAACATCTTAACAACTCTAGAATCACAAATTATAATAATGCCTCCCGGAGCACCCTCAACATCCGAACTACTCCACTCAACCCTGTGGCCTCCCCAAATAGAAAAATATACCCTTCTATCAACCTGACTCAACTTGGATTCGGGGAGGCATAAAATGTCTAGTCTCCATCTAGAAATCGAACCGCTCACAATGCCTCATTTCTCGGGATCGTTCAATCTGCCCACATTCCATGAGATTAGATGTAGATTCTTAGAATGTCTTTTTCTCCCCTTTCTTCTTTATCCCCCCCTCACTCCCTCCTCTCCCCTCATAATTAATAAAACATTGCAATATTTTTACTTCTATCTCCTTCTTAATCTTCCCTATAGATGAACCCCCTCACTCACACTTCCTATTTTTCCTCCCCTAGCCTTTCTATTTTATTAAATAACATAAAAGCCCCTGACTTACTCCCCTTGTATGTTATTCCTACAATTTTACTAAAGTCCTCAATCATACAGCCCTCCCATCCCTCAGAATCATTGCATCACTCCTCTAATTCATGTCTGCCATCCTACTTCTCCTCAGTCTCGTCATCTGTCCATTTCATTAGCTTTAGTTCCTCCCCCTCCCAAAACTTCAATCTCCACCCGTAGTTTAGAATTCTATAATTCTAAGAAACTAATATTGTCTTCCCGATAATTATTTGACTTCCCCCACTCCGAATTACTATATTTTTGAATATTTTTCGGCTCCCCATCTCACTCGTTTCTCCAGCATTAAACACTGAATTTTCCCCTTCGTAATTTTTTTGTATTTTCACTAGCTACCATAATAGCTAATTTGTTTTCCTGATAAACTCCTCTCGTATTGTCTACCACTAAACACTAATTGTTGCAATCTGTGTTTTTTATTTTTTCCTCCCCTATTTAATCTAATTTTTCCCTTACGACCCATTTTTATCTTCTTTACCCGAATTTATGTGTGTCCTCACACTACAACAAAAACAACAATCTGGCATGATTTAAAACTATGTCAGATCAAATCTGGCATGGTTTTAAACTGTGCTAGAATCATGTGTTCAAAAATGGCTATTTTTTTCCAGCACGGTTTAAAAGTGTGTCAAATTTGGTCAAACAGGAACACTTCTGGGACAGTTTTAAAAAGTGCTAGAATTTGATATTTTTGGCACACTTATGGCATAGTTTGTAACTGTGCCAGATTGAGTACATTTTGGTACACTTTTGACACAGTTCAAAATCGTGCCAAGATTTGATACACTTTTAGCACGGTTTTGAATTGTGCCAAATTTTTTGATCAAAGAAAAAAATTATTTGAAAATAAAAAAATTCACAAATTACGAATCTCGCACGTTATTGATAAACTAATGTACATACAAACTTCAAAATAGTACAAGTTTTAATAGCTCACAGATAAAAAAAATTAGGCAGAGTTTCTTTTGTTTTCTAGATTTTCGAAAACCTGTTAGTATAAAACATGCGTAATGTAAAGCCCGCATGGGCATAAAATATAACAATAAAATTACAAAAGCCCGTACGACCATAAAAGTTAACAATAAAACTACAAAACCCGCACGGCTATAACACAAAAAAATAGAATCCTCAACATTTAACGACACTAAATAAACAACCTTCTTTTTGTAAGCTATTGACTTCTTCGTGTGTTCCACATGGATAATGTCTAACGATAAAATGTTATCCTTCAAAAAATTAAGATACAAAAAGAGATGATATTAGTAGCCAAGTAATTTTTAAAAAATCATATTCAAAATGAAAAATTGCATATACGAGTTATAATTATCGTTATACTTCAAACCGCGAGTCTTGTGGCCACACGATTAGTTCCTACGAGTTACATTGGTCTCGTGTGAGGTGTTCGTGCTTCTCATGAGGACTTTTGGGGATTGTTTTGTTTTTTTGCGCTCTAACGGTATGTTTTTAAGCCTAAGTCTAGATATTTTCAAATTATCGTCATATTCTCAAACTGGGAGTCCCGTGATCACGCGGTCAATTCCTACGAGTTATATTGGTCCCGTGCGAGGTGTTCAAGCCCCTCACGGGGCTGTTTTGGTTTCTTGCCCTCTAACAACATTTTTTAAGACTAAGTCTAGATATTTTCAAATTGTCATCATATTCTCAAACCCCGAGTCCCGTGATCACGCTATCAGTTCCTATGAGTTACATTGGTCCTGTGCGAGGTGTTCATGCTTCTCACGATGCCATTTGGGGGTTATTTTGCCTTTTCACCCTCTAAAAAGATGTTTTTAAGCCTAAATCTAGATGTTTTCAAATTATCATCATAATATCAAACCGGGAGTCCCGTGACCACCCGATCAGTTCCTACGAGTTACATTGGTCATGTGCGAGGTGTTCGTGCTTCTCATGGGGCCGTTTGGTGGTTGTTTTGTATTTTCGCCCTCTAACGGCATGTTTTAAGCCTAAGTCTAGATATTTTCAAATTATCATCATATTCTCAAATCGGGAGTCCCGTGACCATACGATCAGTTCCTATGAATTACATTGGTCGCGTGTGAGGTGTTCGTACTTCTCACAGGGCCGTTTGGTGGTTGTTTTGCATTTTCTCCCTCTAACGGCATGTTTTTAAGCCTAAGTCTAGATATTTTCAAATTATTTTCATATTCTCAAATCGGGAGTCTCATGACCACACGATCAGTTCCTACGAATTACATTGGTCTCGTGCGAGGTGTTCGTGCTTCTCACGGGGACGTTTGGGGGTTGTTTTGTATTTTCTCGCTCTAATGGGATCTTTTTAAGCCTAAGTCTACATATTTTTAAATTATCGTCATATTCTCAAGTCGGTGGTTTCGTGACCACGCAATCAATTTTTACGAGCTACATTGGTCCCGTGCGAGGTGTTAGTGCCTCTTACGGGTCCATTTGGGGGCTGATTTGGGGTTTCACCCTCTAACGACGTGTTTTTAAGCCTAAGTCTAGATATTACCAAATTATCATCATATTCTCAAATCGGGAGTCTCGTGACCACACAATCAATTTCTACGAGTTACATTTGTCCCGTGCGAGGTGTTCATGCTTCTCACGGGACTGTTTGGGGGATGTTTTGTGTTTTTTCCCTCTAATGGTATGTTGTTAAGCCTAAGTCTAGATATTTTCAAATTATTGTCATATACTTAAATCGGGAGTCCCGTGACCACGCGATAAGTTTCTACGAGTTACATTGGTCTCGTACGAGGTGTTAGTGTCTCTTGCGGGTCCATTTGAGGGCTGATTTGGGGTTTCACCCTCTAAAGGTGTGTTTTTGAGTCTAAGTCTAGATATTTTCAAATTATCATCATATTCTCAAACCGAAAATCCCGTGACTAAGCGTTTAGTTCTTGAGAGTTACATTGGTCCTGTGAGAGGTATCCATGCCTCTTACGGGGCTGGTGTGGGTTATCACCCTTTAACGACATGTTCTTAACCCTAATCTATATATTATTAAATTATCGTTATATTCTCAAATCGAGAGCCCCGTGACCATGCGATCAGTTCATACGAGCTACACTAGATCGGTGCAAGGTGTTAGTGCCTCTTACGGGTCCATTTTGGAGCAGGTTTGGAGTTTCACCCTCTAACGGTGTGTTTTTAAGCCTAATCTAGATATTTTCAACCTATATCATTATCTTATTCGAAGAGTCCTGTGACTACACGGTCAGTTCGTACAAGATATATTGGCCTCTACGAGGTGTTGTGCCTCCTACGGGAGCGTTCGGGGTTGTTTTAGGTTTTCAAATACATATTTATAAGATCTTTTATTTTTTAAATAAATATTTACCCCTCCTGTCTCGATTTTGAATCACTATTATATAAATATGCAAGACTTTTTAAAGACATGGGAATTATAAATATGCAAGCCATTTTCATGGGTGGATTATTTTCAAGTAATCCAACAGTATTATCCGAACATATACATTGAAGGCTGCTTGGAGGATTTTCTTATCAACACCAAGCATTAAGTCTGAAAATGATCGCGTAAGGCCCAGTTGATGGTTCATGCAGGAGTATTATATATCCAGTTATAATATGTATACATAGTTATGTACATTAACATACATAGCAACATTTTATTACAGATGGAGAAAAATGAGAGATGGATAGCGTAATTTGTGGGAGTGGGAGTAGGTTTATGAGTACATTCTTTGATATACCTTGCGATTTAAACCCCAACATACTCTCAGTAGGATGAAACCAGAGCAATTATAACACCAATTAACAAGTGATATACATATGTAATAGGAATTAATGTTATATGATTAATATTGAGATATTAACTCATATGTAATATATTCAATAGTACAAGAATATCTCGCCTACTCCGTGAACATTTCCATAAGTACCTTTATAGCTTCTATAGTGGAAGAAAGGAACTGGTAATAGTAATGATGTAGGACATCTGGTACGCGTGCAGATGAGTTCTGCCAAACATTAATGTTTTGTTCGGGTACCTACAAAATACGTGAAGATAAGTTAAAATGATTCCTACAATATTTCGTTACGTTTACTCATATTTGGATTAATTTCCCTAATCTACCAGTTCATTTCTATGCAAAATCTTCCTTGTAATATATTGCACAACTGATAGGAAAACCTCTAAAAATGGATGCCTCTACACCTACGGTTTCAAGACAAGCATTGCAAGAGTATGCGTGGAATTAAACCTCCTAGAATACAGGCCTAACATAATTTGAATAGGTTGTGGTGGAAAAGGATTTTGGCAACAAGTTTCTTATGAAAAATAGAATAAATTATGGCAAGAAGCGCAACATATTCTTAACAACAACACCAAGGCAAAACAACCAATATGAAGAGTCGTAGACATAAGAATTGGACTAGAACGCTGAATATTTGTCTCCAAAATATCCATATTATGTATTCATATAAAGTAACGAACCACATGAAGATGGAAAAGTAACTGGAGAGAACATTCGTGCATGCATAAGGCTCTGATAGTGAACTATAGAGTTTTACAAGAACAACTCACTATTTCAATCAAATTTGATTCATTGTGGATTTATTTCAACCATTTTTACCATCTTAGCATTTTGTTACACTTACTTTGTAGCTTCCATGACATCAAATAATAGAAATGGAAAGTACCGGAAGATCCATCTAGTGCTTAAATCACAAATAAACTGCACAGTTTCATAATTAAGTACTACACTCATATGAATGATTAAATTCTTGGATCAAGCAATTGAATAGGTTAAAAAGGAAATACAAACAATGAGAATTGTTAAAGATATAACCTTCATTTGTGGAGGTCCTGAAAAAAGCCATCCCAACAAATAAAATAATGAAAAAAAAACTATCAATTTCAAAGTAGACGATAAACAAAAATGCATTCAATTGAGAGCCAAGAGTCAGATAATTGTCTAACCAAAATAGACCAAGGCCTGCTTATCAAAGAACTAAATTGAAGGCAAATAACAACAGTGAAAAAGTAAATTTAAGTTCCCTATGTCTAGTTGAAAATACATTTTGATGCCTATAGGCAAACTTTATTACTGTGGTTCTTGTTTTTTTAGTCCAGATGCATAAACTTCATTTGTTGGGTTACAAAGAATAGAAGATAAACATCATGATAAACTGTAAAAGATGTGTATGTTCACCTGCATTAGACAAACAACATCATCATCACCACTTTGCATTACGTTGAAAATTGCAACACCTAATGAAGAGATGTACTTGGGGTCATCTATAGGTGGTATGTTCTCATAAAGGTATCACTGCAATAGATTTGGCAAAAAATTAAGTAATGGAACACAATTCTTGAAGAACTTTCTTGACTAAAAATAAAAAATCATGAATTAAATAAATAAATCGATATTGATACAACATAATATAAGTATATAACTAAATGAGCATACGATAAAATGGTGATTACGGTAACATGTGAGCTATTCTTGAGGAGACTGTGAGATCTGGGGTACTAAAGACGAATTATGGATAAATTTTAATGCATAAACATTAAGAGATAAATAAAGGTGCAATTGGTGGGGGCTTCAAAAGTGGGGGATTATGTCTAATTACGACAATATCTTAGGGGGGCAAAGTCTAAATTAATAAATAAGAGTCGAAATGCAAAATAAGAATGGAGATAGAATAGGAGAAGAGGGAGGATGCCATATAGGGTAAAAAATTCATAAGATTTAACTCAATTCATAATTCAAGACTTATTTACATAATGAAATCGGGGATCTTTTAACCCCTTATTCTTCAATTACATAATTCAAGACTTGAAACCAAAATCAAGTGTCTCCAAACTGATTGGGGAGGAGAATTTGGAATCTTTTAACCCCTTATTCTTCAATTAGGAATCCAGTTTAGACACCTCTATCCACACACACATTAACAGCAAGGCAAAGCTGAAAGAAAACATCTTCACATTATAGAAGTTGCATTAAGTTTACTAGCACAAGCTGATATGGCACTCAAATTTTGGATGGATGCTTGTGTTTCAGCTACTTTTCTAATAAATAGATTACCCACTCCTAGTCTTGATCATTTTTCTCCTTATCAAAAACTTTTTAGCCATGCTCCTGATTACAATTTTCTCAAAGTATATGGTTGTTCCTGTTTTCCCTCTCTTAGACCCTATAATCACCATAAGTTTTATTTTAGAACTACTTAATGTCTGTTCTCGGGATACAGTCCACTTCATAAAGACTATAGTGTAACACCCCGTACTTTTAGGTATAATTAAATTTCATAAATGGGTGTAAATTGGAAATTTAAGGATTTTCTCTGAATAATAATTTTTGGAAATTATGAGGGTTAGATGATTTCAGAGGTGTGTTTCATTTACTTTTGGAACTGAGTAAATATGTTGGATTATTTAATTACAAGTCGCAGTGGGTAAAGAGACAAAAGATAATATTTTAATTGGAAAACCCGTATTGAGATATGTCGGGTTTAATTAGTGGGTTGCGGTCAAGTACCTCAGATGGAGATTTCGAGTGTGCGGCTGGTTTCGGAATGGCCGAGATAGTTAGAATAAAGTATCCGGGGGGTAGTGTTTAGACTCCGGGAACTTTTAGACAAATAGGGACTCGAAATTGAGTAAACGAGTCATTTTTGGGTTTTAAAGGGATAAACACTTAATTTCTCCCTATATAAGGAGGGAGAGGGGAAGAGAAGAGAGAAAATAAAGAGGAGAGGGATGGAGGAGAGAAAAGAGGAAGAAAAAGGAGGTTCCGGCCAAACTCCGCGGGATTTGATTCGGGATCGTAGAATTTTATCCACGAGGCAAGTGTTTACTTGCTTTCTTTCTTTAAAGTATAAATCTCATATTGCAGTTGGTAGAAATTAAACTTCAAAGATTTTCGGGATGGGTGTTTGTGAACCAAAAATGGGTTTTCAGAAAAGTTAACGGATTATCCACGGAATATATCCCAATTGGAAAACTTTGGATTTAATCGAAAATTGTTGTTGGAAATGGGTTCTAGGATGTTTAGAACCCTTATTATTGGTGTATATCTAGTTAATTGAGGTTGGGAGACGTTGGGTGAGGAGACACAAGCTTGGGAGAAGCTTTAATCGCTGAAACAGCTTCTCGGAGAAGAAGCTGTCCGAAGCGATCGATCGATCGAGGGTAAAGGAACGATCGATCAACCCTTCAGGATTTTTGACAATTTTGCCTATGGTTAATTATATGGGATAAATTCCTACTTTTAAGGTTTTATCTTGTTTAATTAAGAAATTAAACACTCAATTAAGGGGACTTATTCCTAGCCATTTGAGGAATTTATAGGGGCTAGGAGGGTGCTAAATTGGTGTGGCACAAAAAGTTATATTTTCGAGGAAAATAAATGAATTAGGAAAATAAAGGTTTAAGGTTCCTAAAATAGAGTGGGGACCTATAAATTATTATTTAAGTGAAATGTAGACTTTGGGTTCATGGAAAATGGAATCCATGACTTATTTATTCAAGGGTATTTAGGGCGAGTAAAACTCGAGTTGATATTTCGGTGGAATTAAACATCTAGAGAATGTAATTATGTGTCACATTGTGTGTGAGAGATATCCTTCAGGGCGAATAGGATGACATTGGGATATATGTTAAAGAGGATTTAGCGGTTGCCCGACACTTCTATTGACGACGGTCAATATAGGTGGTGCGATGCTTATGATAATTAAGATAAGTCAATGGTATACTTATATAATTAATACGAATTGGTACATTAGGGTTTATGTACAAGACCTTAAATAGTTATTAAAGCGTGAGTGATATTCAAGAGAGAGAATACCTATGAGATTAGTATTTAAGTAGGAGAATACTTAAATATTATTTTGAGATTTGTAACTGTAGTCATATATACATGCGAGGAGTGATAAATGTGTGTGTGTGTATATATATATATATATATATGTGTGAAGCATACCCCCTCTAATGCTATCATGGGAAGTTGCGCGATGAGGGTGAGCCCCTGGCTTGAGGAGTAGGGTGTGGATAGTCCCCAGGTCATAGTCGTCCATTGTTATATTGTGTGATTTTTATTAGGGGTGAGACGTGGTGGGTATGTTTCGTGTAATTGTCTGTTAGGAACTATGACCGCTTCCCAGACGTTGTGATTTGGTTTTGACCACGAAGTAGTGACATTTATTCCTACCGGTGGTCCTTAGGATGGTATGTGAGTGATGCCCTGGAAGATAATAGCATTGAGAGATCGCATCCTCGAGTTATAGCTCGTTGTGATGGTTATTATACTGGTGTGTATGGTATATTATTGAGATGGTTATTATACCGATGTGTATGGTATACTACTTAGAACAAGATAATATATATCTATAGTAGAGTAGAGAGATAATAGAAAGATAGATTTAAATTCTCATTCCGGGAGATTATATCCGGACTCAAAAAGTGATATGTATATAAAAAAGGAATATGAACGTAAATAATTATGTGGATATATATACATATATTTATATACGTTACGTGTTGAGGGTCTAATGGATCTCGTCGATCGACGCTGACGAGCAGTAGTGTATCGGGGGGGGGTCCTTGTTTGGATTTCGCTTCACGAGACGCCGCCCCACGTACGAACGCAGTGCAGTGTTGAGAATGGAGAGAAGTTTAGCCCTTAGTACTCGGGATGTCGAGGTTTCTAGAAGACGGGTGAATTAGATTAGTTAAGCGGGGTAGCTTAACTAAGATGTTTTAAACAGATGGTTAGGTGTGCACTATTAGAAGAGAGGCAAGGGGTATCTCATGGGAGTGCGATACCAACTTAAATATGAGGTAAAACACATTTTTATAAAAATGGCATTTATGCACTTGAAAAATATTTTTACAACTCAGGCTCTGACCCATTTTCCTATTTTCCCTTTCTTGCTATATATTATATATATAAATATATATAGGTGTCCAGACACAAGGACGCCTGGATGCTGATTTCTCCGAGTCAGACGTCGGCTGCAGCAGCTGTGGATGCATGGTGATTCACCGTAGACGCTTCTATCCTTGTAATCTAGATAGGAGGTACTCTATAACACTCGGGTAAAAGCCTAATTGCATTTATTTATTCTTTTACCGCCTTTTAGTGCGGCATTCATTCTAATTGTATTATTGTTGAACCGAGTGATCGGTTATTTTATTTCTTTTCAGTTTCATTTATTTAAATTGTGCGATGGTTTTACTTAGTTAGTTTGTTTAAAAAGATTAGTTAAATAAAAATTTTGACGCCAACCTAATAGGTTATTAGTAGTTAATTTGGTTTTCGACAGTGTGAAGCACCTTATACCTTTGACTTACTTAAGTCTATACTGTATAAGTGTTCAACTAATTTGGAAATAGTGACAAAATTGGTTGTCTAACCTAGAATCCAAAGAACCTTAGAATTATTCTCTCTAATCCTCTTCAATGATCCAAGAAGGTATAAATTGAATCACACTACACACATTAGAAGTGCATACATGTGTATATATTGCTTAAAATTGATTGTATGTTAATTTCCCCTTAAAATGTTGTTTTAATAATTTTTTAGGAATTTTTAAACATTTTTAAAATAATGTTTTCATTAATAAAAGTGTGATTATAAAATTTGTGGGGTTAATATGGTATTTTGAAAAATTCATTTTTCATTGGAATGTTTGATTGGGTAGAATGTAATGCGCTAGAGACTTCAGGGTGCTGCCTGTAATTATTTTTGACGCGCATTTGCAAGCCACTTATATGCCAACACTTGTCACGTTCCTGATGCATCAATTTGTGTTTGTTATGTGAGAGCGTTGCCTGGTGGTTTGCTGATCGTTAGATCAATCCTTATCGATGGCCTGCATGTGTTTTAAACCTATCCTTGTGCTATCTCTTTGGACCAATCACATTCGTCTTAACCACTACTATTTTATAACCCTTGGATCAAGTCAATATTAGGAAGACCTAATCTCAACCCTTGATTGCCTTCGACTATCCAGAACCTTCCTCCACTCCTATAAAAGCCCTCTAATTCTCAACCTTTCAAGACTTTTGGCAGTCGTCATTTCTGAGAGAAAAAAATAGAGAGAAGAGAGAAGTGAGAGAGAAGAGAGAAAAGAGAAGAGAGAGAAAGGGAAAACTGTGTTAGCCAAACCCTAACCCTAACCCTAAACACTTCAAATCTGATTTAAACCTTCGTATATTAAAAACCCCAAACACAACCTTGAGTGTTTGAGAGAGAGTGGTGTTACTGGTTTGTTCATATTGAAGCTGTAACCTCTTGATTAGTGATCTTATTACCAACTTAAACATTCGTGTGAAGATCTGTATTTCTTCTTCATAGAAATTGTAGATCTACACTTTGCATGTTATATTTCACTAGATCTGCATGTTTCTTTCTCGATTTAAGAAAGTCTTTATTGTTTTAGTTTTGTAAATGTTTTATGGTTTCTATTCTTACGAAACTTAACCTTGACCTAGTTGGATTCACACTTGGAGATTTTCAATCTCAAAAATATTTTTAAAACAGAGATTGATTAAGGTCTTGACCGATTTTGAAGCAAGATTTCCGTGGAATCTGGGATATATTAAAGGTCAAAAAGGTTTCAAGTGCTGTAAGAAAGAAAGAAAAGAAAATCACAGCATATAGTCTTTATATGTAATTTTCTAGGACTGTCTGTAAAACTAAGTGTGTGTGAGTTCATGCATATTGATAGGAATCACATCACAAACACTTAACACACTACTACACTGGAAGTGTTGTGAATAAGATCAAAGATTATTGAGTCGACACAAGGAATCTAAAGCAAAAGGAAGTTATCAAACTGGAAGAACATCATCAACAATCAGATCTATAAGAAGTTAGAAGGACACCAAGTGGGGTATATTCCTAAACTTAGAATAGGTTGATTTGTGTGCATGTATGTTGTATTGTTTGTAACTGCTATTTGTTGTTAGTGGATTTTTACTTTCGTGACTTAGAAGTCACCGTGGATGTTTCCTCTATTGGGAGAGGTTTTACCACGTTAAAAACTGTGTGTTCTGATTATCTTCATCTACTCATCTCATTCTATAGTGTGCTGAATTTTTGAAACTGTCTTAGTTTTAAAACTGATTACAAAGTCTTGATTATTCTCGTACATAAGTTTTTGTAAACACATCTTGTTGTTTATCATTTATATTTTCTAAAGAAAAGGGTTTCTTCAACAAACATCTCGGAGTTGCTTATACAGTTTAATCTTGTATTAAACGGCATTAGCAACGTTTTTCACAGTGATGCTAAGAATGAACCATATGTGACTCCTGTTTTAATTTGGTACAGGAGTGATCTCCCGGTATTTTATTAGGTGGGGTGTCACATATGGGTGTTTAGCACCAACGGGTAGAATTTATATTGCAAAGATTGTCAGGTTTAATGAGCACGAATTTCCTTACAAATCTTTATTTGTCAAAAATTCATCAGGAAAGTCAAATTCGTATGATTTTTTTATCTTTTGCTCATCAGTATAATCATCATTCCTTTATCATTCCTACTATATCTAATGTCACTCGTGCAACTCTTATATTTCAAACACCCACAGAAACAGTTTCCCCTTCATCTGACACGCATATAACTCAAACACCTCCTATTGCTGTGTGTCCAAACCTGAACTCACTAATCCCAAACCAGCCACAAACCTCAAATTCCTTACCTCACCAAAATTAAAACTTAGACCATCCTTTGTCACCCCATGTACACACTCATCAGAGCCAAAATCTAACCAATACTCACCTTATGATCACAAGAGCCAAAGTTGGCATTACCAAACCCAAAGTTTTTACCCTAACCAAACCTGAAGAGTTTTAGGAACCAACATTAGTTGAGAGAGCAATGGAAAATCCTAGGTGGTTTGAAGCTATGACACTTGAATACAAGGCTCTAATGAACAATGATACTTTCTGTTTAGTGCCTTTTACTGAAAGGGTGTCTTTGGTTTCAAACAAGTGGGTGTTTATGACAAAGTTCAAGGCAGATGGATGGGTTGATAAGTTCAAAGCTAGATTGATGGCAAAAGGGTTTCAACAAACACCAAGCATTGATTTTTCTCAAACATTCAGCTTGGCATTGAAAGCTTTAACAATTCGGGTAGTGTTTACTATTACTGTTTCACGAGGGTGGGATATTAAGAAAATTGATATAAATAATGCTTTTATAAATGGTGATTTGCAACAAACAGTTTCTATGGTTCAACTTAAAGGTTTTATTGATTTTAATAAACCAACCTATGTTTGCAAGCTCAGGAAAGCTCTTTATGGACTTAAACAAGCCGCTCGAGCATGGTTTGCAGACTCAAAGGAGTCCTTATACAATGAAGGTTTCAAAACTCAGTTTCAGAAAACTCCTTATTGTTTTATAAAGTTGAAGGAAGATTGCTACTTCTTTTAGTATACATTTATGATATCCTTATTATGGGAGAGAATGATAAAGATATCTAAAAGGTGATTACCGATTTGAATACGCAGTTTTCTTTGAAGACCCTAGGCTCAATTGACTATTTTATTGGTTTTGAAGCACATAGAACAACTTCTGGTCACCATCTCACTCAAGATAAATACACTTTAAATCTTCTCACTGAACCAACATAATCAACTCCAAGCCTTTTCCTACACCTATGATACTCGATGCAAATTTTTTACTGAATATAGTTCTAATTTTTATCAGCCAACACTTTATAGAAGTACTATTGGTGCTCTTCAATATCTCACAATGACAAGACCTGAAATTTCATTCCCACTTAATAAGTGAGTCAGTTTCTCAAATAGCCTATAGTTGCTCATTGGAATGCTTGCAAACGTGTACTAAGATATCTTAAAGGCACCATTGGTCTTGGTCTCCATTTCAAGCCATCTACTCACTTGCTTTTGGAAGGTTATTCAGATGTTGACTGGACATGTAACATCGATGATAGAAAGTCTACAAGTGGCTATTGTGTCTTTCTAGGGGGAAATCCCGTCAATTGGTCGTCCCAAAAGCAAAAATGTTGTTGCAAGGTCCAACACAAAATCTGAATATAGGTGCCTAGCCTCTACTGCAACTAAGCTAGTGTTGTTATGGTCTTTACTAAAGAAAATTGAACTTTCTCTTCTAACACATGCTGTGCTTTGGTGTGATAATTTAGGAGATAAGTCTTTAGCTTCTAATCCTATGTTCCATTCAAGAACTAAACACATTGAACTTGATGTTCATTATGTTAGAGAAAAGGTACAAGCTAAAAAAATTGAAGTGAGATATGTTCCTACTGAAGAACTAACTGCAGATATCTTGACTAAGCCTCTATCTCATCCTCGATTTGATTATCTTGTCACCAAGATCACTCTTGATTACCCTCCATCTCGCTTGAGGGGGCATATTGGGATAGCTAAATAGTTTTTATACTATGTTATAACACATTTACCATAATTAGTTTATTTTTTTACAACTGTAACAATGGTTTAGTGTGTAGTATATATATATGTGTGAAGTCAGAGTTCTTGATTAAATTAATCAAACCATTCACAAATAATGGCTAAGCCTATGGCACCTTTTCCACCAACTGCTTATTATTATCTTATTTTAAATATCTTCCACATTTCTCCCCTGTGGATCTAAATACATATTCATACCAAAAGTGTAGGGTAAGACCCATTAGTCGAATCCATTGGAAGTTCGGAATTCTTGGCGGCTGGGTGTAGCCTGCTTGAGGGTGCCATCACTATAAACACACGTCTTCTCTGTAAAATATCTAGCTCTTTACATCCAAAATTTTGTCCACCTCTTGAGTTGAGGAAAACACGATCAAGAAGAGGGATGAATTAAGATTACGTATTTGATTCTGTTCGTTTGGTTCCATCTCTCTTTAGCCCACTATGTCATCTTATTCATGGACGGTAGCGATATTTTCGGTCTACCAACCTTCCCAATAATGCTTTCTGGAAGAACTTTATTCTAGTAATGCATGAATCGTCATAACTGATAAGGCCCACCCGTGAAGTCTGAGCAACTTGAATATTAATGGTGGATGATGACGAAGGGCAACTCCTTGAATATATGACATGACTTATTGAACTTCCTGCACTTTTTTCATATCCCCCACATAACCAACATGTCTCTCATGTTACATACATAGGATCACTGTCTCTATATGCTTAAATGTTTGTTCTTCTTCTTCTTCTTCCCCTTCTTCTTCTTCTTCCTCTTCTTCTTCTTCTTCTTCTTCTTCTTCCTCTTCTTCTTCTTCTTCTTCTTCTTCTTCTTCTTCTTCATATTTTCACTATTCCTTTCACCACCTCCGATAGCTAAACTTTTACTCGACTTCTATTATGTCTGATGATAATATTAAACGAAGCATCACCCTTGTTGTAACTCGTGTAGACTATGACTTCACCCTTTTTATATTGTCTTCCTTCGCAGAATCTTCCTGACCTCTTTAATGCTTCCCAAAGGCATGAGCACTTGTGGACCCAGGATTTTTAGTCGGGGGTGCGGAACTTTCGAGTAGTGCGGGGGATTCGGGGGCGGGAGCCCCTGAAGCGATTTTTTAGGGATATTTATAGTTTTTTGCAATTTTTTAGTCCTGAAAATATATTAATTGAGCGACACATACTTATTCAAGTTGTATTATAACAATTACTCATTCAAGTTATATTTTTGCGATGAGATATCATAAAACAAAAATTACAGCAAAATTTGACAACCCAAGTGACCAAAATTTGACATTGAACTGAAAAATTAAACCAATTGACCGAAATTTTTTAGTTTAATCATTTCTCACTACCAATAAATTTTAGTTCAATCATTCTAACAACCAATAAATTTTTTAAACAACCCAACAACCTAAATATTTTTAATAACCTAATTTAACATTTAACATTTAACAAAAAAATTTAAACATTGAACTCAAACATTAAGTAATCTAATTAAACTAATATAACATAATATTTAATCATCTAATCAAGAGAACATCCACCATTTATTCATTTAAATGAACTGAAAAGTAAATAAAGAGGAGAATGTTACCTATGAAAATCATAGGCTCTGATAGGAGCGGAGGAAGAGCCGCCTATGCCGGAGAAAGGGGGCAAAGAGGTTGCCTGAGAAGTTGGAGCAGCGAGAAAAGAGAACTGGGAGCAGAGGAGGGGGCGATCGGCGGTGCCAAGAGAGGGAGAGAAAAGGGGCACTGCACTGGGTGGCACTGCAAAAGGAAGGGGCTGCTACAGCCATTTTCTTTCTTTGGTTAGGTATGGGAATGTAAGGAAGAAAATGGCTGAGTGAGAGGAGAGACTTACTTAGGGTTCTTTTTCTAGGAATAAAACGCGCGTGGGTATGATTTGGGTTTAGTTTATTTACATTTTCTCCCCTAATATTTTGAAATGACAAAAAACTCGATGCCTTTCACTATGAAAATTTACACAACGGTCCAAAAAGTTATTTTTTTTGCCTATACCAAGGAAAAAATTCCGAAAAATCTAGGTGGGCGGTCGCCCACCTTCGGGACCACCTAGGTCCGCCCCTGGGCATGAGCTTATCCAAAACACCTCTCCCTTCGCTAAACTTGTTTATTTAGTATATCCTCTACCTCTAACACTAAATTTGAAGTGGTAGCTTCTGTCCCGCACCTCCTTGAAATTTCAAACGCCGCTCGACTAGCTTGGAAGAATACATTCTTCTTCCCCCCTATGTGGATGGGGGTAACGAATATGATAGGTATATACATCAAATTAATTATGGAACAAATTGATTAACTACATTCAAATAGCGTTTCGGGGAAATATTGTATCCATATGGAAAAAAAACGTTTTGTTATGAAGCTAAAATGATTTAACTACATTTAAAAAAAAATAAGCTTTCGCTAAATATAATCTTTAACTCTTTAGAAAAAAAAGACTTTCGCTATATATAATCTTTGTTAGCTAATTATTTTTAGGGAAAATGGTGACAAATCCTTAGACTCCTTAGAAATTAACAATAAGGGCAAGTTAAAAATTATTTTTGCAGTAAGTCCATATGTGTTACATTTATTAATGTAGACACATGAATGGAGATATAATTACACTTATTAATGTAAATAAAATTACATATGAATATATATACAATTACACGTGTATTATAATTAATAAGTCTATTTGTATTGTTTGGATTTATCATTAAATAATTAAAAAATTTATAAGTTTAAGATACGAACAAGATTATCATATGAAGTAATCATATATAGATAGATATTTAAGGGATTTAGTAGTTAACTAGATTTAAACCCCGCGCGATGCGCGAGCGGTTTGTAAAACTTATTTTAACGCGTTTGCAATTACTCGAATGTGATACGTACGGTCATACGAGGGCATATCTCGTAATAATAACTGCAGAAGAAAAAAAATACAAAAGCATCTAATACAATACAATATAGGATGCATATCAGGGAAGGGAGGGTGGAAATAATGTTAATCCAATCGACTTTCTATGAATTTTTTAAACTATAACATTTAGTTTAACTATTGAAACTACATAACAAATCTAATCTAATACCTAAATATAATTTTGGTGTCTGTTAACACCAGCTTGAAATGTGGCTTAGGTTTAATGCTATTGTCACACAAGTGTCTCCTCTTATATGATTGGCACATGACTACAAGCATTAAATATATTAACACTTGTGTGAGAATAGCATTAAAGCCAAGCCACGTGTCTGAGAATTAACACATGGCTACAAGCATTAAATATATTAACACTATCTTATAATATAGATAGTACTTTTTTGTGTCTCTACATCTCTCATAAACCAAATAGTAAGGCGATTAGGGTTTGCTCTCTCCCGCAACCCTAATTTTCTAGGGAGTTGGGAAGACAAAGAGATGAGAGAGTGATGACTCTTCAATTGATACAGAAAAATGAAGACTATTCATTTTCTAGGTGATTTATTATCTTATAGATGTAAGGACGTGGAAACTTAATAGTTTGGATTTAATAAATAGGTGAGACACGTGACAGAGTCACAGAAAGAGATACCATTATATATATATATATATATATATATATATATATATAATTTCAAGATATAAATAAAAAGATTGTGTAGAATATATAAAGAAAATTTGATTTAAGTAATTATGTGGAACTTCTTTAAAAGTTATATTTCAAGATATAAATAAAAAGATTCTGTAGAATATATAGAGAAAATTTGATTTAAGTAATTATGTGGAACTTCTTTATATATATATATATATATTATATATTAGATGTCTCTAACTTTTAAAGAAGTTCCACATAAATATAGAGAAAATTTGATAATTATGTGGAACTTCTTTAAAAGTTAGAAAAAATTTGATTTTAAAGAAGTTAGGGACATCTAATATATCAATTTTTTAAAGAAGTTCCACATAATTATCAAATTTTCTCTATATTTATGTGGAACTTCTTTAAAAGTTAGGGACATCTAATATATATAATATATATATATATATATATTTCTCAAACTTATTTTCTTAAATTAGTCTTAGTAAATTTGGCATTTTGAAATGAGAAAAGGCTCCCTTCGAACCGAGAATGCGCACATGCCTTAGTTTTAATGGTCAATTTGAACATATGGGTTTAAGGCCTAAATAGATAATGAGTCTAACTGATAATACTAACCTGATAAAA
The DNA here is from genome assembly GCA_949130495.1 of Sambucus nigra. Lineage (NCBI taxonomy): Eukaryota > Viridiplantae > Streptophyta > Magnoliopsida > Dipsacales > Adoxaceae > Sambucus > Sambucus nigra. The sequence goes on along the minus strand of OX422207.1, from coordinate 788,395,800 downwards.
GTGAACATAGATTGTTAAGATTTTTATCATTTTGTGTTCGTATTGTTAACGGATCTTTTAAGATTTTTGTTACGACTGTCCATACTAGAATTGTGTAATATTAATGTTTTTTTATGCACGAGATATTTTTCACATCTCATTACAGGCAAGGCAGGGCACGCAAGACAAGTGGGACACATAATATTTAAACTCTTCGATGAGTTGCATGAGGAGACTAGTTTGGGCCCAAACCAGAAGCCGTAAAAGATGCTTCAATTTCTAGCTGTCTTTATCTCCGGGAAATATTCTTTACCCTTTTATGGCGGTCGATCACATCCATTTTAGCTCAATGACAAGTAACAGTGGCCCCGACCTTGTTGGCTTATTATGATTACCAACCTTGGAGATAACTCAGAGTTGTTTGTACTCTTGTTGTCTTTTTCTCTAGTGAGATACAGCTTTCTTTTACAGACAGACATTCCGTGGACTCAAACAGCATCAATTAGATATTTATAGGTTCCGTGGTACTGTACAAGTTTTAAATGTAAATTAAGCCTTTTTCCCGTGCTAGGTTGATCCGGCAAAATGACGCACGGTAGGATAACATGATACGAATTGATACGAAGTTGTAAGTTAATGGGTTGATCCTTAATAAGTTCGGGTCATATCGGTGTCAATCCGATAAGACACGATAGTTAACGGGTTGGGTTAGGGTTGACTCCCTTCACCCATTAATACCCGATAAAACTCGTTATGACCCATTAATTTAAGTAAATGAGATATTTTTTTGGAACTTTTAAATAATTTAGGTAGCATAATGTTAATTTAATCATAATGACTTTTACTAAATGAAAGATTTAGTAATGTCAATGAATTAATGTGTCTATTTGCGTTAAAAAATGACATAATATGTCAACTTGTATACAATTAAAAATAATTCATTATCTTAATGGGTATTAACGAGTGAACACGACACGAAACGATAACATAACGGGTCGGGTTTGGGTATGATTTTTTCACAAGATAAAAAAGTCACACATTTAGACACGAACCCAATAAGACCCGAACACGATAAAAAACGACACGAACATGACTCGACACGATCCATTGACAGGTCTAGTATGAGGTGTAATGGCGTATGTTTATTTTGTTAGTGATACATAGCTAATATAGAGTGTCAAAATGAGATAGTTAGGGTAATATAACAAGAATCAATATAATATTTTTTTTTGGACAAGTGATGGGTGATTTCCGAATCAGGTTTTGCGTACCTCGAGAGTAATCCTTCTATTCAAAAACACTTGTACAAGAGATTTGTCACCTACTCTACGCTATGAATGAACTCGAATCGGCAACTTCCGAAGAGAAAATCCAAGATTTAGCAACTGAGCTAACATACATGGTTACATAGAGTTATTTATTGATACGCGATTCCTTAAAAGTTTGGAGTCCTATTAGTGTCGGTCAGACAACATGAGATAGTTAACGAATGAGCTTGGCATTAATTCTCTCCGTGATTAAAATTCATTAATTAGAGTAATAAGAAATATATTAGGATCTGCAAAAGAGTTTATATAATTTATTGTTTAATCGATTATAATAAATTTAATAAATACGGGTTTTAGTAATGCTTACAAATGAATGGGTTCAATTGGGGTTGTTACTGAGTTAATGTGTCAACTCGATCCTGTACAATTTAAAATGGTTCATCATATTAATGTGTATTAACGAATGGACATGACATGCTCAGTAAAATAAGAGTTTTAAATTGATTTGTTATTGAATAAAAAAATCTTTAGACACAAACTCATTATAACTCGAAAACAAATTTATTAACAAGAAAAGACTTAGACACTACGCTTTGCCAATTTTAAGTAGGTATATTAATTTTTTCACCAATTTAAAGAACACCTTTAGGATATGGTATGGTAAATTATAAAATATCTAATGTGGTCATTTAGGCATATTTAGAATGATAAAAATAAAGTACTAATGTGTATTTTTCACCATCTCTAAGAATATGGCTTAAAAGTCATTTGGTAAGTTAAAAAAGAATATTTAGTATCTTTAAATGTCCTTTTTTCGTAATATTTTCACATTTTGTCAAGTGCTAATAATAATAATAATAATAATAATAATAATAATAATAATAATAATAATGCTCTTGTACGGATTAATCCGCCTTTTAAGAGTGCGGACCGGACATGTATCACCTGACGATGAGTCTAGAAATTATCGGTTAAATTATACGCACACTCTCTCTCTTTTCAGAGTTCACCGCCATGTGACACATGTCCGGTCCGCACTCTTAGAACCTGTTTGGTTTCCAGTTATAATTCTTTTTTCTGTGTTTAAATAGAATTCAGATAAGAATCTGCGTTTGACAACCTGTTTTTAAACACAGAATTATAATATTTAACTATTATAATCAAGTTTTTCAGAAAACAGGTTTAGGGTGTTTTATAACTTCTGTTTTTTATTTTTCAACTCAAAATTATCCATTATTAATATTTTAATGCAGTTATACCTTAATATATAATATACATACATAATACATTAATATGTTTGTAATTCTTATAAATAAAATATATATATGTACATGTACACAAAATTACGTATGGAATAATATAAAGTTAAATAATATTATCAATATATACATGATACTTATATATAATTTTATACATGTATTATTAATGTATGAAATAATATAAAAAATATATATAGTACATATGTATTAAAAAATATTATCAATTCATGTATGTATATAATTTTATAATGAATTATACACGCAATATATATATATATATAGCTAAATTCCCCAACATACTTCATTAAATATATTTAAAAATACATGATATTAAATGTACATGTATATAATGTATGTATGTATACATTCATTTATCATGAATGTATGATATTTCATTAAATATACCTAAAAATACATGATATTAAATGTACATGTATATAATTTATGATGTATGTATGTATGTACATTTATCTATCATGTATGTATGAAAGTTTTATGTATGTTTATATTTATATATATATATATATATATATATATATATATATATATATATATATATATATGTGTGTGTGTGTGTGTGTGTGTGTGTGTGTGTGTGTGTGTTCAATATAAATATGCATGATTGCCAATTTTATCAAATTTTCAAAAAACGGTATTTAAAACAAGTTTACCAAACGCACACCAATAATTATAATCACAAAAAACTGAATTTTAAAATTGTATTTAAAAACATCGTTTAAATCGAGTTTTCTGAGTAGCAAGCCAAACAGAGGGTTTAAAATGCGGAGTAGTCCACACAAGAAAGGTACTGTATATATATATATATATATATATATATATATATATAGCTAATGGATGATATTTTTGCATGATATTTTCATGGACATATATAAAATATCATGCTAAAAGCTATATGTGGGCTAATTGGGCTTTAAATATGGGGGGACTTTATGCATAAATTTGATTAAATAGTTTTAAAAAATACCATAAATTAAAAAAATTATCACGAGGTCAAATTTATTGCCGTGCCATCGGACACGTACTAGTGTATATATATATATATATATATATATATATATATAGTGGCAAATGCAATTATTCATCTTTCGATTTTGACATTTTCAGCGATGCAACATTACAATTGTCATCTAAGTGTAACTGAATTCTTATGTACATCATTTATTACATTTATTCGAATAGCACATATCTTAAAATATTAAAAATTCATCAAAATTTATATATAATTATAGTAAAACAAATATTTACAAATTCTTTTATATCTTGAACCATATATAAAAATTACATTTATTAATTTTGGTATATGTAAGAGATCTCCACCATCATATATCTAAACGTTATTTAATTGACAAAAATGTTGCAAGTGCCACGTGTTCAAATATTATCCAACTGTAACCTTGCTGGCATGCATGGCTCTAGCTTTTTCTTTCGATAAATGCCAATATCTTCCCATTTGTCGATTACCAAGTTTGAAGTTTCAAACATAAAAAAGCAGAGTTGTTTTAACTACGTTTCTCAGGCATGGTCATCTCTAAGCTTCTTATTGTTTCACTTTTCGTTTCTCTTCTGGCCGTCCAATTTGTTCAAGCTGATAAACTTGTAAGTATTGATTTCTAAATATTAAAGTTCACTATTTCTTTTTCAAACCCTTTATCTCTCTGTATTGATTTCTAAATATTAAAGTTCACTATTTCTTTTTCAAACCCCCTCTCTCTCTCTCTCTCTATCTATCTATCTATCTATCTATATATATATATATATATATATTTGTTAGTTTATGTAATTTTCTTATTGGCAAAACCAATAAATATACGGAGAGACCCTTTACTTATACTTTTTAGTGACAGTATGATGTATCATGTGTTTAGACTATATGTATATGGGACATATATTAAATAGTCCCTCAAATATTTTTTAATACTCATTTAGTCCAAGCGTTTTTATTTTGCCTCAAAAAGTCATTTGCCACATATTTTGGAAAGGGAGTGCCGCTGGCGCGGACCTCTAAAAATAAGAAAATATTGAGTGCTTGAGAAACTAAATGGGTTAAACTAAAAATATGTGTCCTTTTTAAAAAATATATATTTATGATAGCGACTATTAAATAATTGATCCTATATATTAATTATGATTAATTCATGTAGCAATCAATGAATTGAAACATGGAAATGTGTTACCATAAAAGTTTCTATAAAGGACAATAAATATACGGAGAGACCCTTTACTTATACTTTTTAGTGACAGCATGATGTATCATGTGTTTAGACTATATGTATTAATTATGATTAATTCAGGTAGCAATCAAGGAATTGAAACATGGAAATGTGTTACTATAAAAGTTTCTATAAAGGGGGCGCGCGCGCGCGCGCGCGTACACACACACACATATATATATATATAGGGCCGGCCCGAAAGATTTGGGGCTTCAAGGCGAACTTGTAAAATGGGGCTCTTTATATAATTTTTTTTCCCGAAAAGTATAATATGTATTTTTACAAGCTAACAAGAAAAGAACAAAATAGAATACACAACAATCCAACAATCAATCTAAAAAATTTCGACCACAAAAAAATAAAGGAACAATGGAACCTGTTTTGCTGATAGAATAAAAAAATTAATAGCAGATTAAAAGGAGCAACAAGATTAATAACAAGAACTTAACAAAAAAAATTAACACTAAAAATTATAATTAAAAAAAATGACATATTAACAAAAAAATGATAACAAGAACATATAACTTTCTATTCACTTTTAAACTACATTATTTAAATCTTTAATTATAAATGTTATTTGTACTAATCTAAGTGTTTAAAATATAAAAAAAATGACAACAAGAACAACGTTTAAATTCAAAAATATAAAAAACAGCATTTAAATCCAAAAATTAACAACAATAATTATAATTAAAAAATGACAGATTAATAAAAAAAATGGCAACAAAAACTTAACAAAATGATAATAAGAAGAGGTAAAAAATGACAACAAGAAGAGAGTTTTATATACACTTTAAATCTTAGGTTAGTAAAATGACAACCTTTAAAAAAATTAATAAAAGAGTTTAACATATTAGTAAAAAAACCACATTTATATTTCTGGATTTAAAAAAAATACGAACAAGAATAACTTAACAAAAAAATTAACATCATTTTACAAGTGTTCAATAAATTAATAAAAAATAACATTTATATTTAACAACAATGAAGATTTCAATCTAAAAAATTAACATGAGATAATGAGAGAGGGTGGATAAAAAAAATACAAACCTCTCGAATTTTTTGGGCTAAAACTTGAGAGTATTGTAAGCATTTAAAAGAAGGTTGATTTTTTTAGAGATAATGAAAGAGAGTTTAAATGGTTGGAAGTTGGATGGAATTTGGAAAGTTGGTCTTGGGTGGGGTGAAAGTCGTTTTCTTCAATTCTTAAATGAGTGTAATGAATGAGCAAATGGAGATGAAGAGTTAGTTGTTGGTGGGTGGATTTTAAGTTTATATTTTGAGCTTGGGCTTATTTTTAGAAACTTATATAATACACACCTATACAATATTTGGACCCTATATTTTTATATCAGATTTGGGGGCCAAGGCGGTTGCCTCATTGGCCTACCCCTTAGGCCGGCCCTGTATATATATATATATATATATATATATATATATATATATATATATATATATATAATGCTCTTGTGTGGACTAGTCCGCATTTTAAGAATGCGGACCGGACATGTGTCACGTAACGGTGCACCTAGAAATTATCGCCTAAATTATAGGAACGTCCTGCACTTTAAGAATGCGGATCGGACATGTGTCACGTAATGGTGCACGCAGAAATTATCGCCTAAATTATAGGCACATTCTCTCTCTTTTCTGGGGTCACCGCCAGGTGACACATATTCGGTCCGCATTCTTAAAATGCGGACTTTTGCGGACTAATCCGCATTCTTAAAATACCGTTATGATCTTTTGCGGACTAGTCCGCATTTTAAGAATGCGGATCGGACATGTGTCACCTAACGGTGAGCTTAGAAATTATCGCCTAAATTATAGGCACACTCTCTCTCTTTTCTGGGCTCACCGCCAGGTGACACATGTCCGGTCCGCATTCTTAAAATGCGGACTAGTCCGCACAAGAGTAGGACTGTATATATATATATATATATATATATATATATATATATATATATATATATATATATATATATAATCTTCTCACTGTCGAGATCATATCCATTAAGTTTCATAAAAAAAATTAATCAAAAATTGGGTGAGATGATCATCAACATTTCAACGGTCCCCCCCTATTAAAATGCGGGATACTCCACACAAGAGCAGTATACAATACTGCTCTTGTGTGAACCAATTCACATTTTAAGAGTACGGACCGAAAATGTGTCACTTGATGGTGATCCCAGAAAAAGAGGGAGACTGTGCCTATAATTTAGCCGATAATTTCTAGACTCACCGTCAGATGACACATGTCCAGTCCGCACTTTTAAAATACAAACCAATCCGCACAAGAGCATTATTGTGTGTGTGTGTGTGTGTGTATGTATATATATATATACAGTCCTACTCTTGTGCGGACCGGACATGTGTCACCTGGCGGTGACCCAGAAAAGAGAGAGAGAGAGTGCCTATAATTTAGGCTATAATTTCTAGGCACACCGTTAGGTGACACATGTCCGGTTCGCATTCTTAAAATGCGGACTAGACTAGTCCGCATTTTAAGAATGCGGACCGGACATGTGTCACCTGGCGGTGACCCAGAAAAGAGAGAGAGAGAGTGCCTATAATTTAGGCGATAATTTCTAGGCATACCGTTAGGTGACACATGTTCGATCCGCATTCTTAAAATGCGGACTAGTCCGCACAACAGCATGATTATAATCTTGTGCTGACCAGTCCGCATTTTAAGAGTACGGACCGAATATGTCTCCCCTGAGAGTATCCCTATAATTTAACCGATAATTTTTAGGTCACTGTTAGGTTACACATGTTTGATCTTAAAATACGAATTGATCGGCACAAAAGTAGTATTGTGTATGTGTGTAACTCTAAAGGATGGTGTTTGGAGTACAGGTCAACACAGATGATTCGAAGCCTACTGATGACCCAAAGATGGGTACGCATCTTCTCTTTCATTTGACATAATTTAAGCCTTTAAAAATCTCATTTTCCGTTTGTGCGTCATTTGTATTTATTAATTTGAGGTTAAACAAATGTGCTTTTAAGATCCTATGTTATAATCCCAATGGTTGTTACAATCATAAATTCAAACATCTCATGTTCGAAATTGTATTTTGGACCATGCAACAAAGAATTATTTTCCGAAGAGATTGTTTGGCTTCAACGTGAATGTCGATCGGGGCTGATTCATAAAATTAGTCTGGGGCGTGCAATTAGTCTGGTGCGCACAAACTCGTGAATGACAACCTTATCAAGCAAAAAATATTAGATTATATGTTATTATTTACCTTCTTTTTTCCAATTGTCTTGTTGCTTAGGGCTATCTGCGTTAAAGTAATATTAAGAAATCAATATTTACAAAAACAAGGGACACGCTTGTTATGTATATGAATGTGTCCATATAAGGACCCACATACATATGATACATGAAAACAGTAAAAAACAGCTATTTTTCACATAAACCATTCATGTCATTTATGATATCAACATAATTAACATGTTTGCACTGCTATTACCATCAGAGCATTAAAATACTATTCCTTACCTCCTTAAAGTCACGGATTGTTGCTAGGTAATACAACATGCTTTTAGCACTTGTTCAATTGAGTTAAATGGGTAGATAATGACCTTAATCAATTTAGTAAGATCACGTAGGTCGGTGGTACCCTTTTTTGCTCTCTTTCCGGGTTTATCAAAAAGAAAGTTAAAAATAAACTAAACATTGAATCATTAAAGCAAACAAACATTTTAATATTTATTTTGTTTTTTTCCTTCCTTTTCTCTCATGTTTGGAGAAACTTGTACTAGAAAAAAAGTCAATATTGTAATTATATTTTGTATTGCTCATAGTAAGGAATTGCTACCTAAAGTGCATTTTATCGTTTTTTGAGATTTTGTAGATTGTGGAGTAGCATGTAGTGGCCGGTGTCAGTTATCTTCAAGGCCCAACTTGTGTAATAGGGCATGTGGGACATGTTGTGCTCGCTGCAACTGCGTACCTCCAGGCACTTCTGGTAACCATGAGGTTTGCCCCTGTTACAATGAAATGACTACCCACGGTGGCAAACGCAAGTGTCCTTAAAACAACCACAAATTACAATTGGCATGATCCAATGGTTGGAGGGTTGCATAAAGATTTCAAGGATCCAAAAAAATAGCGGTTTCTTATGTTTTGTCGTTTGTCTTTATATTTGAATCAATACGGACTGGTTATCAATCTCCTGTAATGTTACACGTGTGTGGGAGCTATATGTTAATATGTTCTTGAATATTCAATGTAAACCGAAATCCTCCTCAAGGAAGCTGCTTTGTATTTTTCTTTAATCTTTGTTTGTTTGGCTCTCTTGTGGTCCTTATCAAAGGATTTATTCGTGTAGAATACGTTAGATCGTCTGTACCTTTATAAAACCTTTAAATTCCTCAATCTTTTATTTGTGAAGGATCTTCTTAGCCTAAAAGGATGAGAAAAAATGCCATTAATAGACTTATAGAAATTGTTACAAGAACATTTTCAGGGTATGGAGACAAATTTGGAACTCGAAAGTGTGCAAATGCAATTTTGCTACCCAAAAATAAAACTATTTTTTTTTAACAAAAGCTAGAAGATTAAATTAAACTATGAAAATTTTACATGTAATGTTAGAAACTATAAAACGTACCATCACAATATTACACAGATTGCGGCGAAAAGCTGGATCTAAAAAACACAGAATCTGAACATACACTGTAGAAAGAAACAATTTTGAAACCGAATGAGCAGCAAGAACATCGGCACAAGCATTTGCTTTCCTGAAACATAAACATAAGGTAACATGTTGAATCGCTGGAAGTCGTCACGTATTGCGTGGATCAAATTCATATGGTTTGGATTCTGGGGTTGGTTCCTGTGGATAATATTAAAGACAATTTGAGAATCGGTTTTCACTTCGATGCAAGTAATACCTTGAGCAGAAGAAAGATCCAAACCAATTTTAATGGCCCAAATCTCCGCTAGAATTGATAATGCAAATCCTATATGGTGGGTAAAAGCACATACAAAGTGTCCTTGAGCATCGCGGATAATCCCACCACCTGCGGCATGACCCGTAAGATGTGATTTTGCTCCATCTGTATTACATTTGAAAAATGTAGGCTCAGGTTTGGACCAAACAATAGGAAAAGCAAAAGATTGGGGAGAGGTATATTGGATGGAATGAATTGACGAGCCTAGTAGTACCTACGAAGGCGTTGAAATAATGTGAACTTGAAAGATGACAAAGTTATGGGTATATGTTGAAATATCGCCTCATTGCGCGTGATCCAAAATAGCCAAAGAAGAAAATATGGCTGAAGTTGATTGACTGCAACCCGAGTCGTAGATTGTACGGGGGAGAGCTCAGTAAAGATGGATGTAAGACTAAGGTCCAGTAGAAGCATCGAGTATCGGAGTTGGAACAACGCGAGACAGTGATAGTAAATATGTGTATTACAGTTAGCCAACTCACAAAGAGAACACATAGGAGTCGTTAATGTATAGTAATGAAAAAGTAAGTCCATAGTTGGTAAAGCCCTATGAATTAAAAACCACAGGAAGAACTGGAGCTTAGGGGGTAAGCTACTTTTCCATAAATATTTCCAAGGAAGTGCACGAATGTGTTGGGCAATGATAAGCCAGTTTAAGAGTAAAAGTACCAGCAGAACTAGGCCACCAATATGGAACATCCGGTGATTCTTGAGAGGGAACATACATGGAACGAATACGGTGAATATCATCCAACGACATCCAATGGTAACTGTTGATACCAAAATTAATATGCTGATGTGGACGAATCATACGAAGACACTTGTCAATCTACGTGGTACAATAATAACGAGGAAGTTCATTTCCTCGACCAACTCATGTTCTCCCCGAGCAAAGAGGATATACCGAGGAACTGCAACGCTCCGAGGAACTCCTGAGCAACGAGCAACTAAGGCGGTCCGAGCTGCATCTCGGCCGTAGTATTAATTGCCAGAATGTCAACAGTTCAACTATTCATTGAATGTTTATCATCTTGACGCACACGCTGCATAAATGTATTACCCTTTCATATGTATACCATTTAATGTATCAACCCATTCATGTACAGCCTAAGGGCTATAAGTACCTTGTATCACCCTCATTCAAAGGGACCGAAATTTCTTGACTAAACTTGTAATCGAGAATTCCCAAACACTCAGTAATAATATAACAGTGGACGTAGGCCATTCTTATAAGGCTGAACCACTTTAAAAATCTTTATTTCATTTCATTTATTGATTGAATAATTAGAGTGATCTAATTTTTTACATCAACAGATTGGCGCCGTCTGTGGGAAACGACTGTTGCTATCATTTTTCACCAAAAATCATTTATCATCAATGGCAGATAATCCAGAATCCAGTAATCGAAATGCTGGAAATACTGGAAATCCTCCAAATCCATCTGCACCTCCAGATCTGGCTGGAATTATGACGAATCTGGCTGAAGGACAAACCGCCATGCAAGAAACAATGAGGCAACTCATTCAAACTCTTCACGGCGGTGCACCTACCCATTCAAGGCAAAGGAGTGATCGTGGGCAATCGCGATCCAGGCGTACTGGGTCATATAGTAATGAAGAATCTAATGATTTCTCTTATCAACCTGGCCGAACTTCATCGATACGGGCTACGGATACAGATCAACATATCACCCTCTCTCCGGAGAGAACTAGCGCCCTGGAAAGATTAAGCAGGGCATCTCCTTTCAGTCGGTTAGGACCAAGGAGAGATATGAGTCCACCTAGAGCCCCATCGAGAAGCTTTCGACCACCATCAGGTTTGAGAGAAGGATCAGCACAATCAAGACCAGCTACTCGTCGAGATAGATCTCAGGAAGCTACGTCAGAACAATCAATTGCTCGGACTAAGCAGCCGGAGGAAGGAAATGAAGCGTGGAAGGGTTCCATTCAGCGATTGGAGGACAGACTTGGAGAAATGGTTAAAGAAAGGAATCCCTTACAGAGAACTTTTGTTCAAGGGACACCTTTTGTGCAAGCCATTGTGAATTTTCCTACACCATCGAAATTTAAAGCACTTGTAGTGACCCCTAAATATGATGGAAAGACAGATCCTGTTCTTCATATAGAACAATACCAAGCTGCTGCCGACATATATGCTGTCCCCGACGAGATGAGGTGTAGAGCGTTTTCGGGAACTCTTACCGGATCTGCACAGATATGGTACAACAATCTTCCTCGGGGCAAGATTTCGACTTTTATTCAGTTAGCCGAATTGTTCATTGGTAATTTCTGTTTTGGAGCAAAGCCGGTAAAGCGAGTAGCGCACTTGTTAAGTGTTAGACAAAAATCAGGTGAGAGTACTAGAGATTACATAACTCGTTTCAATAACGAGAAGTTGGAAGTCATAGATTACGAAGAAAAGACAGCGATCACTGCTTTGATGAGTGGATTGCTGCCTAACAAGTTATATTATACTTTGGCCAAAGATCCACCTAAAACTATGTCGGAGTTGATGGCAAAAGCGGCCAAAATCATGAATACCGAGGAGGCTATGGCTGCGAAGAAGAATATGGATAAAGAAACCAAGGTGGAGGTTGACAAATCTAAGAAGAAAGAGCAAAAAGGTAATGGTGTTGACAAACACTCCAAGAATAATAGGACGTCATGGGAAGTCCTGAAGAAATATGATAATTATACTTCATTGAAGATGGGTATTAATCATGTTTTAGAAGAAATCAAGAATAACGAAGAAATCAAGTGGCCAGATAAACTGAGGACCAATCCTGAACTGAGAAATAGGGCCAAATATTGCGAGTTCCATAAAGATCATGACCATACGACCAAAAATTGCATAGCCCTTCAGAACGAGATTGAAACGCTCATCCGAAGAGGAAAGTTGTCAAAGTATGTAGATCGCAGAGGTGAAAGGAAGACTGATGATAGAACTAGAGATCGTTCCAGATCTCCTCGTCGGACGGAGGAGAAAAAGAAAAGAGATCATGAAGATGATCCAGATGAAGACCCCGATCTTCCAAAGAAGCCAAGACAGCCTGAACGAGAGGTATTTTTCATACGTTTTGGGTCATTTGATTGTAATGTTATTACAGGAGGAGATGCTGGAGGGGGAGACCTTACTACAGAAAGAAAGGACTATCTCGGAGAGGCTCAAGCCTGCTCATATATTCAACGAATAAATCTTGCCGAGGATGATCGTCTGAGGAAGGTAAATAAAGAGAAGTTAGTTATTGGTTTTTCAAAAAACGATCTGGCCGGTGTTCTTTACCCTCATGACGATCCCTTGGTGATCAAAATGGGGATGAAAGATGTGGTGATTTCAAGGGTGTTGGTGGACAATGGTAGTTCGGCAGACATCATGTACTATTCATGTTTTGATAGCTTGAATTTGAAATTATCTCAATTGGAACCTTATCACAGACCCCTTCTGGGTTTTGCTGGCGAGAAAGTTTTTCCTCTTGGGACGATCAAGTTGGACATATTCATTGGAACTTGGCCTGCTTGTCGAACAGAAAGAATACGCTTCTTTGTGATGGATAAGAATGTGCAGTCAGCCTACAACATCATCATGGGAAGAGTTGGTTTGAAGAAGTTCGAAGCAGTTCCATCTACAGTGCATTAATGCTTAAAATTCCCAATAAACTTCGGAGTAGGAGTTGTAAAAGGTGATCAAAAAATAGCTCGAGAATGCTATTATTCATCTGTCGAGCAAGAGGAGCCTGAAGAATCAAGGAAAAAGACTATTACCTACCAGGTGGAGGAAGGTACAGAAATTGAAACTCTTGATCCCAGGGATGAATCCCAACTTGTAAAAGGACAGGTAGTAGAATCTACAGAAAATATTATTCTGGACGAGGAGCACCCTGAACGAGTAACTCAGATAGGTTCGTCGTTGGATGCTTCAATAAAACAAGAGTTGATAATGTTCTTAAGAAACAGGAAGAAAACTTTCGCATGGAGTCATGAGGACATGCCAGGAATAGATCCAAACTTCTTATGTCATGAACTCAATGTGAATAAGGAGATCAAGCCTGTGAAGCAGAGAAGAAGGGTATTTAGCCCCGAGAAGAATCAAGCTATACAAGAGGAGGTCGAGAAGCTCCAGAAAGCCCAATTCATTGAAGATGTGAAATATCCAGACTGGCTGGCAAATGTGGTGATGGTAAAGAAGAAGAACAATAAATGGAGAATGTGTGTTGATTTCACTGATCTCAACAAGGCATGCCCAAAAGATCATTTTCCATTGCCCAGAATTGACCAACTAGTGGATGCTACCTCGGGACATGAGCTGCTCAGCTTCATGGATGTGTATTCTGGTTACAACCAGATCAAGATGAAACCTGAAGACAGGGAAAGTACTTCCTTTATTACCCCTAGGGGAACTTATTGCTATAATGTTATGCCTTTTGGTTTGAAAAATGCAGGAGCGACATACCAGCGGCTGATGAACAAGGTCTTCACCGAACAAATCAGTTGCAACATGGAAGTCTATGTCGATGATATGCTGACAAAAAGCAAGAAAGCTGCAGATCATGTAGTTGACTTAGCTCAGACATTTGATCAACTGGATAAATACCAAATGAAGCTCAACCCGACGAAGTGCACATTTGGAGTACGAGAAGGAATGTTTCTCGGATACATTGTCAACCAGCGAGGCATTGAAGCAAATCCAGATAAGATCAAAGCTCTTTCAGGGTTGCGATCTCCAACAACAAAGAAAGAAGTGCAGAGTCTTACAGGACGAGTTGCAGCGCTCAACAGATTTGTATCCCGAGCAACTGACAAATGCCTCCCATTCTTCAAAACACTCCGAAGAACTTTTGAGTGGACTGATGAATGTGAAAAGGCCTTTCAAGACTTGAAAAAGTATTTGGGAGCACCTCCATTGTTGTCCAGGCCAATAATAGGAGAGAAGTTGTATTTGTATCTGGCAGTATCAGAGAATGCAGTCAGTTCAACATTGATTAGATTGGAGAATGGAGTCCAGAAACCAATCTATTACACAAGTAAGGCTTTCCGAGGAGCAGAAATCAGGTACCCAAAGCTGGAAAAATTGGCATTGGCATTAATTGAAGCAAGTAGAAGAATGAGGCCATATTTCCAGGCCCATACCATCGTCGTTTATACCGACATGCCACTGAGGCAAGCCCTTCATAAGCCAGAAAAGTCAGGGAGATTGATGTACTGGACAATAGAGCTCGGTGAATATGATATTGTGTATGAGCCCAGAGCATCATTGAAAGGGCAACCTGTAGCAGATTTTATTACAGAATTTACATATCCTGATACCCCCGAGGAACAAAAATTTCCCGCTGACCAACCTGTGGATGTTACAGGATCAACAGACTTAAGTCCAGACCAACTCCGGTTGGTAAAAGGCCCTATGGATGTAGAAGGATCATCAACTTCAAATTCAAACCAGCCCCGAATGGTTGAAGAACGAGAAGAGATGGTCAACAAGGAACGAAAAGTGCCAGGGGAGGATGAAAAGAAACAACAAATATTTCACCGAGGAACTCTATCAGATAAGAAATTTGAAGACGGGTTGCCCATATGGAGATTATATGTAGATGGCTCATCTTGCACAGCAGGTTGTGGGGCAGGAATGGTTTTGAGCACCCCAGACGAGATTGACATGGAATATGCTTTACGATTCCAATTCAAAGCCTCTAATAATGAAGCTGAGTATGAGGCCATGATAGCGGGTTTAAACTTAGCAAAAGTTATGGAAGCACGGCAAGTAATTGTATTCAGTGATTCTCAATTAATTGTAAATCAGATGACAGGAACATATGCAGTTAAAGGAGATTTAATGGCAAAGTATCATGCAAAGGTGATGGAGTTACTGACAGAATTTGATGCCATTCAATTGGTGAGAATACCGAGGATGGAGAATGTACAAGCAGACGCACTGGCCCGACTAGCATCAGCTACTCGTACCGAGCTGCGAAGAACGATACCAATTGAAGTATTGGAAAGTCGGAGCATAGATGAAAACTTGACGATGAATGTTATTACCTTTGATTTAGGACCATCTTGGATGGATCCCATCAGGATATATATTGAAGAGGGAGGATTGCCAAAGGATAAGCTCGCTGCTAAAAAATTGAAGTATAAAGCTGCTTGGTATGTATTAACTAATGGTATTTTATATAGACGAGGAATTATGGCAGGTTTGCAGAGATGTGTACATCCCTCCGAAGTGAAAGAATTGATTGAAGAGATCCATGAAGGGTCTTGTGGAGCTCATGTAGCAGGTCGAACACTTTTACAAAGGGTAATGACTCAAGGATACTATTGGCCAATGATGAGGGCTGATTGTATAGCCTATGCTAAGAAATGTGACAAGTGCCAACGTTTTTCCTCTGTCCGACGATCTCCACAAGCATTGTTGACACCCATAACTTCCCCTTGGCCATTCGCCATGTGGGGAATTGATTTGGTGGGACCATTGCCGACCACCCGAGGAAGATTTAAGTACCTTGTCGTTGCAGTAGACTATTTTACTAAGTGGGTAGAAGCTGAACCCCTCATCGACATGACGTACGAGAAGGTATACCAGTTTGTTTGGAAGAATATCATCTGTCGATATGGTCTCCCTCATGCCTTCATCACAGACCATGGAACCCAATTTGATAACGAAAAATTTGCTGCTTATTGTCATCAGTCGAACATTTTGAAGGTCCATTCAGCACCAGGCCATCCTCAAAGCAATGGACAGACTGAAGTGAAGAATAGAACACTGTTGAATGGTCTGAAGAAAAGGCTAAATGAAGCTAAAGCTAACTGGATTAACGAGCTACAATCAGTATTGTGGGCTTACCGAACAACTCCCCAAGCAGCGACTGGAGAATCACCATATATGCTGGCATTTGGAAGTGAGGCTGTAATACCTGCCGAGTTAGGTCTCCCAACACACAGAGTGCTGAATTTCAATTCCCCAGTCAGTGACTTGATGAGAAGACTGGATTTGGATATGCTCGAGGAAGTAAGAGAAGAGGCAGCCATTAGGAATGCTGCTTACCAACAACGCACAGCTCTGTTCTACAATAAAAGGGTGAAGAAATGCGATTTAAAAGAAGGAGATTATGTGCTAAAGAAGGTCATTCAGAAGCACAATAAATTGGAAGCAAATTGGCATGGACCTTACCGAGTTACATAATTCGTTCGACCAGGAACTTACCGAATAGCAACTCTAGAAGGAGAAGAATTCAAAAATGCTTAGAATGCTGAACACCTTCGCAAGTATTATCAATGATGTAAAATGTACAACGGTTCCATCAATATGAATAAAATGATGATGTTTTCACCATTTTCTTCTCCTTTGTTTGAAAGTTTTTCGGGGAATACTAGTGTTGTACACTACGCTGCTCGACAACAAAAAGAAGACGAAAGTTCGAAAGAACCAAAAAATATACTCCTTTGGTTAGGAGGCGTACACTAGCGTGACCAACTAAGGTTGGTAAGATAACTAGTGGACAAAAAGTTCGAAAGAACCAAAAAATATACTCCTTTGGTTAGGAGGCGTACACTAGCGTGACCAACTAAGGTTGGTAAGATAACTAGTGGACAAAAAGTTCGAAAGAACCAAAAAAATATACTCCTTTGGTTAGGAGGTGTACACTAGCGTGACCAACCAAGGTTGGTAAGATAACTAGTGGACAAGATAGTTCGAAGGAACCTGATAGTTCAATAATCAACTACGGTTGAGGGAAGAACGATATCATTTTGAAAATAGGCCAACAAGTTGGTCGGAAGGTAAAATCATTCCAGAAAATACAAAGAATTCCAAACTGAACCAAGTATAGTTGGTCGGTGATCAACTATACTTAGTCGACGAGGATAAATTATCGACCATGGTTGGTCGGGCACATTTTATGAAAAAAATTTACCAAGTATGGTTGGTCGGGGATAAAAACCCATAAACTGTAGTTGGTCGACAAACACAATTTAACAACCTTGGTTGGTTGGAAACATTTTAAACATTTTATACTCATTACTTTATTATTAAGTGATTGAGCAACATTGATATTTGTAATTTTGATTACTAAGTTGGTTGATGAACAGCGTCATATTGTTATCTTTTTAACAGATACATATACACAAATGTAAAAATGTAAATATAAACACAAGATAATCGCAATACAAATTTGCAAACAGAAAAGGAAATTCTTTCATTAAGATAAAAATGTATTACAAGCTATACATATGTGCTAATTATTACATTGAAAAACCTATTCTATTGGTTTCTTTCCTTTAGCTTTTGAAACAGGTTCCTCGCCGGCAGGAGGATCTTCTAAGCAAAGAGGAGAATTGATGAAATTAATATCTCTGAGCATTCTGACGTTCATCACAGAAGGTGTATCTAAGAGATGCTCTGGACGAGATAATTCAGTCTGAGAATGAAGACTATAATAGCCAAGATATTTTGAAATTAAACTCCGAGGAATGGAACGAGCTGGGATCCATTCCATGTCCAATTTGAAAGGTGGCACAGGCAAATCTAGTAACCCTGGAGCATGGTAATCCCATAAAAAATGCCCTTGCTCCAATTTCAGTACACCCAAGGCGTTCAACCACCCCTGCTTATAACCTTCATTATTGGCATGCTCAATCCGAGCATCTAAATGAACAAGGGCTTCATTGTATCCTGCCATCCAAAATTCCCTGGGCTGTTTATGGAATTGGAAGGTTAATCTATCCAATTGTTCGTGAAGGCTCCTGGCAAAAACATCTTTATCATTCAAAGCAGACTTCATTGCAATAAGTTGATCTTCCAAAGATAGATTTTTCTTGGACATTTCAGATAAAGCCCGATCTTTGGCGTTTAATTGGTATGCTTGAGTTTCCAAAGTAGATTGAGTGCGAGCCTCTTCAACATTGCGGCTAAGAACTCTTGATCGACTCCGAGCAGCGACTGGAGAACTTTGCTCCTCGGCAACATTTTGAATAGCTCTTCCTCGCCCACGAGAACTTCTTCCTCGTCCCCGAGCAGTCACAGGAATAACAAATTTTCTTAAGTTGTCCAGTTCTTGCCTTAATTTGGCATTCTCAACTTCTAAGAACGAGAACCTTCGTCGGTAACTTGCACTAAAGCAGTGGAAGATGACGCTGCAGATTCAAACTGTGCCAGCTTTTTCTGCAAATTATTGTTCTCTTATTCTAGCAACTCAGCAATTTGCCTGCAAGCCTCGACTTCACCCTTTAAAGTTCTTTCCCTAACATCGTATCCAGCAAGGATCTTTTTATGGCCTGTTTCAGAAGAAAGTTGTTGATATCTATTTTCATATTCCTTGTGCAACAAAGCCATTGATTCATTGTGCCGACCTTGGAGATCCTCTAAGGAATAATGAAGTTCCTCAATCAAGTCATAGTAGGCCACGTTGTTGGCCACAGCTCGGTCGAGTAAATCCTTCAAGTACCGATAAGCCTCAATTGCTTGTTCTGAGGCATCATGGCCAAGGATGTCAGCAATTTCTGATGTACTAAGGTCTGTATGACCAGCCTTATAATATTCGTGACATTGCTGCATCAGCTTTGTATCATGTGCAGATATCAGTTCCATTCTAGCAACAAACTAAGGATGAGAAAAGGACAACAATCAACAAAAAACAAATCATCAACAACAGAGATGAACAAGGATGTATTTTATTAGATCACAAAAGGATTACATTGTTTGATTACAAATAATGAAAGATAGAAATGATACCGAACAACTTCACACCTTTTCCTTATCTCCCAAGACTTTCTCGGGAGGCTGGGATGAGGAGCTTGGTTGCTCGGTGGTAACAGCAACTTGATCTGCAGGAGTTGAAATTTTTTCAGGAGGAGGAGGCATGGAAGAAATGTCCTCGTTGGCAGAAGATAGAGTTGCAGGGACTTGATCACCTATGGCCATAGAAGATTCATCAGAGGCAGGCTCATCTTCTTCTTCTTCTTCTTCCACAATTGGTGGAGGAGGACCAGGGAGGTGCAACTGGAATAGCTCGGAATCATCCTTGATCTTCAATTCCTGTAGGGCAGCTACCCATCCATCTCGGAAGTATTTTAACTTCCCGTATTAAACTTGGGATGTCATCGCAGCAATCCCCTTGTCCCATCCTTTATCCCAGCCTGCGCTGAAGGATTTTTTAACTGCGAGCTTTCTTCTCAATTTCTCTGAGGAAAGCTTCGCATCCAATTCTTCTTTTTTGCCCTTGATATCTCGCAGGGCGGACAATTCTTCCTCTGCCTTCCTCAGTTTATCCTCAAGTTCTCCAAAATTCTTGAGCTTGTCGTCATATTTCTTATGCTCGACCTCTAAACTTTTCACTTTATTCTCCAAACTCTTGGAGATCTCAGCCATCTTCACCTTCTCGGCCTCAACTGTAGACAACTTTTTCTCCCAAACAGCCTTGTCCTCACTATACTGTTGGCGAGATTCTTTCAAGGATTGGGTCAAACCCAGCAGAGCATCCTCTACACCTGACGAGGAGCTTGAAGCTTTAATAGCTTCATCCTTCTTCACGATATTATTGAAACAGTTCACCAGCTGAAAGATGAGAAAAACAGTAAAGTCAGTGAAAAAGTACAAGTATTCAGAGAAAGAAAGAAATTCAGAATGTGAGAAATTTACCAAAGCAAGGTGACGAGTATCTAGGGATGTCAACATATCCCTAGAAATATTTTCATCAATTCCTTGGACCTCGGGTATGATCCACGTTTTTACCGAGCTCATTGCAGAGCTCGGAGGAATGATGGTTGGAACACCAACAACACCAGATGGTGGAGAAGAGACAGTTTCAGCCAAATTGACTGAGGATGATTTCCTCAATCTCCTCAAAGGAACTTCAGCAGCTTCAACCAAGGAAGAACTCTTGGTTGGAGAAACAGTAATCACTTCTACTAGAGCAACTTTCTTGCTCGGAGCCACTGGGGGCTTCTCGGCAGCTTTGGAAGGTGCAACATCCACCTTCTTAGTCCCTTCTGGGACATCAACTTTGCTTTTCTTGGCCCCAGCAGCCGAAGTAATGTCATCAAATAGAGCAGGAGGAGCTCTTTTCTTGCCCATTCTCTGACTTAAAGGAAGATGAGAATCTGAAGAAGAATCCTCTGGAGTTGAAGCTGGCTCAACAGGGCGAGCAGTATAAGAGGTTGTATAACTCTTATACTGTAAGAAATATGATGCAGACCTGATGTGCTCGTCTGCAACGTTCTTATGCAAACCCCAGATAAGTTTCAGATGCTTAATATTAACCTCTGATTCTTTTGGAGTTTTTCTTTTGCTATCAACTGCAAATAAATACATAATGAGATATCAGTCATACATTTTGTCAAACATGATGAAAGCATAATTTCATAAGTAAAATTAAATGAAAAATAAACCTATCCCATTGCCATATGGGGGGCATCTGGGACCGTTTTATACTCCATCTCCAACTAAAGGGGCATATTGCTAATTTTTAATAACCAACCCATGTTCAAAATAATCTCTATTTGAGTCAGGGAGGTTAACTATAAGAGCCCTATTCAGAAACCTAGTTTTTAAGTAATAAATATTATCTAGAGTGGCCCATTTATAGCAATACATAATTTCAGGGATCCCTATACGAGTCCCATGAGTTAGATTTAATTTGTACACCCCATTAATTATTCTCCATGAATTGGGGGCTATTTTTGCAGGGACAAGATCAAAATACTGACAAAACTCAAGACATAATGGGTTTGGTGGAAAAGAAAATCCACATTCAGCAATGAATAGACTGGGGAACCAATGTCCCTCAGCCAATCGAAAATAATCTAAAGGCTCAGAAAGAACCTCCAGAGTTACCCAGGAAGGAATAGAAAAATCGGAACGAAATTTCTCAACAGACTCCACAATATAAACCATACCGAATAAAAGAGATACAGAAGAAAGGAAGAAGATCTTACAGGAAGAAAGGAGGTATGTTGACAACGAACGAAAACTAGGATGAACGCACAAGAGAGAAGGAGAAAATAGAAAGCTTGAATGCAGGAAATTGGAAAAAGAAGAAGACGGTATGGTTACCTAAGAAGTTTAAATACTTTGCCTTGGGAAGAAGCGAAGGAAATGATTACAAAAAAGAAACTATTGAACTTCCGACGGCTAAAAGGAAAAAAAGGTCACTAAGATCGAAGCGCTCTTAAAAGTTCGAAAAAAGGCGGATTCGTTGAATTTGGAAATAAATTCAAATACGATGCTCCTAAAACCCAGGAAGATCATTCAATATTGCCATAAACCGAGAAAGAATGTTCCATAATCCTCAAAGTTCAAAATATGAAACATTGGGGGCTTCTGTTGATACCAAAATTAATATGCTGATGTGGACAAATCATACGAAGACACTTGTCAATCTACGTGGTAAAATAACAACGAGGAAGTTCATTTCCTCGACCAACTCATGTTCTCCCCGAGCAAAGAGGATATACCGAGGAACTGCAACGCTCTGAGGTACTCTAGCGCTCCGAGGAACTCCTGAGCAACGAGCAACTAAGGCGATCCGAGCTGCATCTCGGCTGTAGTATTAATTGCCAGAATGTCAACAGTTCAACTATTCATTGAATGTTTATCATCTTGACGCACACGCTGCATTAAATGTATTACCCTTTCATATGTATATCATTTAATGTATTAACCCATTCATGTACAACCTAAGGGCTATAAATACCTTGTATCACCCTCATTCAAAGGGACAAGAATTTCTTGACTAAACTTGTAATCGAGAATTCCCAAACACTCAGCAATAATATAACAGTGGACGTAGGCCATTCTTATAAGGCTGAACCACTTTAAAAATATTTGTTTCATTTCATTTATCTGAGATTGAATAATTAGAGCGATCTAATTTTTTACATCAACAGTAACCAAAGAGCTAAACCGAGTATGTCCCACTGGCCATTAGAAATGAACGTGTGTAGGGGGCAGCTAGAATATGAGGAGAAATATGCGGGTAAAGATGATTGAAAGAATCCTTCCGGAGTCAAATATGATTTCCAAATGAAATAGAGCTGGAACCAAGTCCCCATTTGATACTAGTGGCAAAGGAAGGGATTAAAGCAGAAACTTTTTTCCAGAACCACGAGTTTGTAGCCTTACTATGAGACGCCAATAAATTAGTGTGAAAAAAATATATATATTCATAGTTTGAGTCCAAAGGTTGTGTGGCTCAGTAAAACTTTTCCAAAGTAATTTAATCATGTACGCTTTATATAAAGTGTGTAAGTTTTTAATACCCAAAACACCATATTGTTTGGGAAGGGTAATCGTAGCTCAATGGACTGCGGTTGTTTTATGAGAAAGTTTGGAAGCGTTCCAGAAAAATGATTTAAATTTATTAGATAACGTAGTAAGAATATGAGGAAGAATCGGATATGCGGACTTGTAATAAGATGGAAGTGAAGTACACCCTGCATTAATTACAGTGCTTCGACCAACATAGGATAAGAAATTATTAGAACACACATGTAATCGCCGGTCGAGAGTTTCCCTAAGATCAGAGAACATTTGGCGCGTAATTCGACCTGTAATAAGAGGTAATTCAAGATATTTATCCTGCCAATGAGCCCCGTGAATTCCCAGTTAGCGAAAAGCATCTTGTTTAACGGAACACAGAGTAGAAGGGCCGAAAGTAACTGTAGATTTGTCTTTGTTAACGGTCTGACCCGAAAAATAATCAAAAGTAGTTAAAATATGACGAAAGTGAGCTACTGAAGCTGGCGTAGGTTGGAGGAAAAAAATACAATCGTCAGGAAAAGCAACCCCATGTGGCCATTAATGAGCGTGGTGAACGATGTAGAAGATATACGTTCCATAAGTTATCCAATCCAAACATCTGGAAACCCATGGTTTTGGAGAACCCATTTGATAAAAAGCCATTCTATTTGATCGTAGGCTTTAGATAAATCAATTTTAATGGCACAACTACCTTTTATAGGTTTAGATTTATGCATGGTATGTAAAATCTCATAGGAGATTAGGATATTATCCTGAATATGACGAGAGGTAATAAAGGCATTTTGATAAGGGGACACAAGATACTGAAGGATGGGTCTCATGCGAGCAACCAGGATTGTAGAGATAAGTTTATAAATAACATTACATAAACTGATGGGACGAAAGTTTTTAACTTGAGTAGGGTGTGAAATTTTTGGGATAAAGATGAGAAGGGTTTTATTAAGGGCACGGAGGAGTCGACTGAAGGTGAAAAAAAGCTTTAACTAAATAAAGTATAGAGGGTCCCAAAATATCCCAATGGTTTTTGGAAAAACACGTAGGTTAACCCATCCGCTCCCGGACTCTTATTCTTCTCTATAGTACACAAGTTTGTCCAAATTTATGCATTTGTGATATGTTCTAGTAATCGAGTAACGTCACCAGATTTAACTTGGATAAAATTATCTTCAGACGACGGATAAGGGGGATTGGTGGTAGTAAAAAGGGTCTCGTAGAAGTGTTGGAATTGACCATGAATATCCTGCATAGTAGTATGCCATCTAGTGTCCATATTGAAAATATCATGAATCGAATTATTACGCCAGTGTTGCATGACATAAGCATGGAAAAATTTAGTATTATAGCCCCGTATAGAAGCCACTTATTTTTATTCTTATTATGCCAGTACTGGCTTTCTAAATTCATACAGTGCATAAGTTGTGATTGTAAGTGGTTCTCTCGGGAGACTACAGGGGATCCGGATTATTGTTAATACAGATTCTGAGGTTATGAATCTCCTGTTTTAAGGCAAATATTGAATGAGACATATTCCCCAAAACAAATTGCTTCCACCGCCAAACAGTCCCACTAAAATATTGCGTCGTAAATGAAAAGTAAAAAGCGTGCGATCCCTGGATCGAAAGATTCCAGTGATAGCGTAAGAGGTTAGTAAAAGGCAGATATGATTCCCACTTAGGATAGTAAATAAATCGCGCTGGGGGTTTAGAAAGGGAAGGGTGAGTGTCTAAAAATAAAGGATAGTGGTCAAACCCAACATTTGGAAGATGAGAAATTTGGGTAGTCACTACAAGAAAAATGATCATTTATCTCAGTAAAAAACTGACATAAAAGACCATTTATGTCAGTTTTAGAATTTTTCAAAACTGACATATAAAGCCATGACATAAATATTCATACAACTGACATAAATAAGATCATATTTATCTCAGTTTTAAAAACACATATAAAAACTATATTATTCACCATGTTTTTAATCACATTTTCTAGAAAAACTGACATAAATAACATCACATTTATCTCAGTTGTAGTAATTTTATGAGAGTTTTATGAAAACTGACATAAATGTTGATATAAAAAAAATTCATTACTCCATCAGTAGACAACTATTATTTTAGGTTAAATTAACCCCTGTAAATAGATAATAATCAAGGTCATAAATATGACAAACTTGATAAATATTATGATACTTACAATAAAAAAATATTGATGTGAGCTACATCATATCTAAAAACTAACTAGTGTGTGAATTACGTGATGACATCCAAAAACTAGCTAATGTCTAGTTATTTACGTGATATTATCCTAAAAATAGTGACGATACATTACAATATCTAAAAACTAGCATTGTGAACTACATCATAAGATCCACAATCCAAACTAATACTCAAACTAGGATGTTGTCGAACGTAATACTTGATCAAGTTTGTTCTCAATGCTATCCAACCCAGAATGAGTAACCCTGCAATGAAATATAATCAACATAGTTTTCATCATAACACAATCATCTCAACAAATTGTTATTACGACATAACAAAATACAGTTATTCATAAGTACCTAATGTATATAATCCGTAATGAACTGAATGAACTTCATTTAGCTCCTTCAACATGTACATCATTTTATTGGGCAATCTTCTTATCTAAAAAATTGAAGTTAGAAATGAATTTATTATTACGGTATATAATAGTTAATAACTACACAATATTTTATATAATATGAGAAAAAGAGAAAACAATGGTAACATACCTTTGTTTCAAAAAGTATGGAAGGATCCTCCATGAAGCCCTTCATGAACTTCAACACAAAATATCTGCAATGAAGATTATGATTTCCTTGCATTGGGCACTAGTTAACACAAAACATTATTACCGGATAAACAATAAAACAATACAAGTCGAAAAGATTTTTTATACAACACAAATAATTATAAAAACTTTAAAAATCTTGGGCAAAGTTTCCTCTCTTTATTGGACTATCCACCCAGTTAAAAAATATAAAATACTCCAACAACAAAACTAGTAGTTCTTAACAACAATTCCAATTATCTGTAAAGGTAGAAAATGTATAACCGACAAAAAATTATAACAATCAGCACGTATTTGTTATAAGTGCAGCACAACAACAAGCAACAGAATGAGCTAGTCTCATCAGGTACAAAAATAGAAACAAACTGCTGCTGCTATTGCTATATATATATATATATATATATATATATATATATATATAGAGAGAGAGAGAGAGAGAGAAGTCTGACCTCAAGAATCAACATAAAATGTCAGTCAAAATATACATTTCAAGTCGTAATAATTAAAGTAGATGAGTAAGAAAGAAATCTAAAATTTCCATCTAATCTTAAAAGTATTGGAAAAAACTATAACTTTAAAAAAAGAAAATAATAACACAAACTCCAACATATACAAACTACAACTTTATATATATTGGAGCCTGCCACATATACATGCTCTATTACATAAGTTGTATCATGCCGGCTAAAGCTTGGTGGACATTCCTTTGCTACATGAGATCCCCCCCCCCCCCCGATCTTCCAGCATACCTACTGTTGCCATGGCTTGATCTGCTACACTTGTACGGTGGACATGCCTTTGTCTTTCTACTGCTCATTTATTACTTTGAGGATTCATACCTTGGATGATTAGTTTCTGCCTCACTTGGCTCAACATTTCACCTATTATTCTAAGATAAAAAATAATCCAATAATGAACCACAATAATGAACTTAAATCATATAAGGAAACAATGTTCAACATAAAACTTGAATATAACATCACCTTAAGCACATGCAACATAGAGCAACCAAAACAGATTCATTATATTTAAGAATTAGTTAATTTTAGAATAGATAATAATGATTCCACGTTTTATGTTAAGTATCCAACGATCCAACATGAACTATGCCACTGAAATAAGTCATGGTATTCTACTACTAAAAATTATCAACCATACAGAGCCATATTCCTCACCTCTATCACAAACAAACATTATAGATCCAACAAACAATACAGAGCCACCCATCAAACATAAATCCAAGCATTGTAAAAACTAAAGTTAACTATTATCAAAACAAAAACTAAAGAAAATTTTATTCTTTAGTGACTTCCATAAATTATAAAACCTCCAAATGACATCATTACAGGTTAAGGTAACATCTCCAACCAATATCATTATAGGACAAAGATCGGGTATTTTAACAACCATAAATTAAGTTTTTGAACTTATAGAGTGAAAATATCTAAAAAAATATATACCCATAAAATGAACGACAATTAAGAAGGAATTGAAGAACATAAACAACACTTGGGTGATATTGTAAAACCAACTGAACTGAAAGATGGGGTCTCTATGGGGCATTAAAAATTTGTCAAGAACAATATCTGGGATATCGATCGGCAGTAGATTTTGGAGTGTGAAGGAGTCGAGAAAGAAATTGTATATACCAGATTTCTATCTTGATTTGAAGAATCAAATGGAGAGATAAAAAAAAAGTAACGAACAACCCCTATACCCATTGTATTTTTTGCAAAACAAATCATAATATTTTACGACCTGAATAAAGTAGGGATCTCAATATACAACTTTGGTTTGTACATGAATCGAACATAGTCTAGTCCTTATGGTAACTTACATTTGTGAGGAATTTCCCATTCTCATAAAATTCAAGATAAGAATCTACAATTCAATATCACAACATTCAGTGATGGTATACGTGAGATACTTATATGAACGAGACATGAAACCTAACATTTTACTTCCAGCAATCGTTGTTAGGTGTATGGAGGCACCAGAGACCATAAACACTTTTTCCATTTTAATTCTTTCACTTGCAAAAGGTTTAAAAAAAGTAAGGAAAAAAATACAAATGTTATAAAGCATCAGTATGGGAGAGAAAGAGAGTTATGTTCATAAATAAAAATGCATTAACAGAGAGTTTTTTACTTAATTGATTAGCATATGCAATACAAATTAAACCGAAATTGGAACACTTTTAAAAATATAGTTATAGCAGTTGTTACTTGGGAAGTCTAGAACAACTCTTAATTTCACATATATCAAAATGGTATATTTCACATCTAGATATTAAAAGCTCTAGCAACTGTTAATATCAGTTCTCGCTAATATAGTCTTTAAACAACCATGTGGTTCGAGGCACTAACACTGTCATTAAGAAATCAACATTTAGAGTTAACGACGCTCACTGTCAAGAAAAAGAACAAATAACTAAACCAATATAAACATTAATATTAGATCCATCACCGATTATGATCATAAAATAATGAAATAATCACTAGACGTTTAAAATTATTGGATTTATCGATCCAACATGGTCACATTTATATGGTCACCGTGACAATGAAGCCTATAAACACTCACTTCAGTACACTACATGATCCAATACAGATGAGCCATACCATGTTTGAACGACAATAGATAAAATCAATAGAGTAAGGTTTCTTTGATCATCACCATTAATCTAAATCCCCAATTCATCAATATCATTAGCATAAATGACGATCATTGTATTATATTCATCTAGTATTATAATGTATCCAAAATAATGATGGTGCCGGTGATTCTAATTGTGATTCAAGTGATCATAATAGATCAGTCGATATTGTTTACACTGGTATCTGTCATAGATTGAGCACTGAGTATGGTGTAGATGGAAATACAAAAAAAAAATCAATAGTTATTAAAGTAACTTTAATAAAATTCACAATAGAGTAAACAATTAAAACACTATCAACTGAAATCACAATGTTGTGATTAGAAACTAAAATTAACTTAAGAAACAAATTACATACATGTTGAGCACCTCCAATTCAATAATTTCCAGAAATCTGGTGTTCTTTTACAACATAATCAGTAGCAAAATAAAATTAAGTGAAAATACAATAAGGATTGGAAAAGCCATTCAGAATGTCAATAATTAACTTTGAATCGGATTCAATATGAATAGAGTGAAATCCCATCTCTAGGCAAAGACTTAGTCCCATTTCCATAAGCTCAATCAAATTACTATAACCCTCTTCTAACTCTGTCCAAGAAGTTCACTGCAGCAGCTATCAACGATAAGGAAGATCTAATATTTTGAATGATGTTTAGAGCAGACATTGAAATCCCTTTAAAGAAATTGTTATTACTAGCTTTTAGTAACTCTTGGAATACTAAGAGAGGAGTGATTGAGAAAATAAATTTAAAATAGTCTTGTCTAGGACTTCTCAAATACCAAGACATAAACATGGAAAGGCAATATTTCTAAATGGGATTAATTCTCAACTAATTTGTAAAATAATTCCACAAAGTTGGGCAGTATTTAATATGCTTACCAACTAACTTATGAATCTCTCTAATTCTTTTGATTGTGTTGGAACCACCAAAACCAGTAAGAAGTTTCTTTTTGTATATTAGTTTCATGAAATTAGACCAAATGTTGTATTAAGAAACTAAATTCCACAAACTGTTCATGCTTTCAGCCTTATCTACATCTTTCAGAGACCTACAGTTCAAACCACCTTCTTCAGTCCATATAACAATCGATGTTATATATATATAACCTGGAATAATGATTCAAAACTGCGCAGTCACTGATAGAACAAACTTGCACTAAGAGGTATTGAAATTTAAAACTTACTTGGGCAGGTTGTGGAGAAATTTTTGAAGAAGTGATCATATAAAGCAGAGAAATACTGGAAGGAGCTTCGAAATCACAGAACAGGCTATTCAATATAAGTTTGTATATCCTAAAGAACCAAGACATTCCCATGAGTGAAATTGCATCTATAGTCAAAATATTCGAGCAACTTAGTTTCTACATACAATGAATCATACATAAGTCACAATGAATTGAGATAAAATTAATATTTCAAGAGAAAATTAAGCCAGTGCAATGATAATTTCTCAATTAAATTAAGATGGAAAAGGTAAATGAAGATAGCCAGTGGCTAAAATTCAAGTTTCCAAGGTAAATTTCTCTAAACAAAAATAATAGGAATCATTTAAAGTTTCATAAAGAACTAGTAGTATTGGTCCATAATGAGAACACTTTGAAGATATCAAATTTTTATGCTTGTACTCAACACAATTATTCATCACATACATATCCATAAACGAATAAAAATAAATACCATTTATCAAGATGGTTAAAATTGCATTCTAGAGTGGTGGTATTCCCTTTGTAGGAGACATAAATACTAACTAGATATACTCATCTTTCTGATGACACTAGTAGACTTAAATCATGTGAGGCATAACCTTCTATGTGGAGACATGACCAAATATATTGCTTATTGTGGTTAGTTTTACACTAGTCGAGTCTTCAAGCGAGGTGGATCACTAAACAATCCAAATATAACGTTATAGGTTTGGATAAGTCCAATATATAACTTATTGTAGCAGCGGTTGCAGATTCAATCAATGGCAGACATGGGAGTTATTATAGAAGACATTTTACAAATTCTACGTGAAACTCAAGATCAAGAGTCTATAGAAACCGAGATAATCAAACACATTTCTGAAATTAACAACTTAATAGATGAATATATCAAATTTATTAAAAATGGTTACAACAAGTTCTATTTGCTTTGGGATCCCTTTTTAAGCCTTTGTTATTGTACTTATAAACCTATGTTAGTAGTCTAATCCTGAAATATGATATGAATAAATTTGAATTGCGAAGAAAATTACATTTTGTTGTCCTTGTACCCAACCAAATAGATATCAAAATTAACCTACAAAATTAAACTGTGATAAATATATCCTACAAAACTTATTTATGTCATTTTATATTTGTCTGACATAAGGTGAATTTTTAAACTGACATAAATGATACTTTTTCTTGTAGTGGTTGGGTACAAGCACATCCAATGCTCATTACCAAGTCCCTGGTCAAGTTTCTCTCTAACATGGTGCCCGAGAACACTATTGACTTTCCATGTGAAAGTAAGCCCAGTAAACCCTAGATTTTGGATATTGCATGAATGCATAAAATTCTTAAGATGATGTTCACGCGTAGCTTGGAATGGACACCCCCCTATTTTTCGTGTTGGCCTAAACTAGCATTAAAATCTCCCAAAAGAAGCCAAGGATGTTGGATAGAAGTGTGGGTGTGGTGAAGGGAGTTCCATACCTGGGTTTGCTCAACAGGTTGGGGTTGCATATAGATAGTAGTAAACTCTGTAGGAGCCGCTGCAGGGTCACGTTGATTGAGCATATGAATGAATCGATTGGAAATAACGATGTCAGGAGAAACTATCAGATCATCAGCCTAGAGAACCCGAATACCACCTGATTGACCTAAAGCCGGAGAGATCACATGGTTTTGGTAAGGTAGCCGAAAAATATCAGTTGATATTTGGTCATCCATTTGAGTGTCCAGGATAACCAATATGTGAGGCTGATATGAACGAACACATGTCATAAGTTCTGTATAAAGATGTGGCCTACCAGCCCCTCAAGCATTCCAAAGTAGAATCTTAATGAGGTGTGCAGATGGGTGAGCTCGCCTTTAGTTTCTCCCCCGATCGCTATATATAAATTCGTATATGCGATTGGGGTTGGGTGTACAATACTCGTCATTTGGGGTGGGGTGATTGCGAAGCATGTAAATCAATATTGTGACTGTGATCAACCAGACCCTGACCTGATCTACTGCGAAAGTTACATGGGTTCTTAGTAGCTGGTGGTTGGATCTGTTTAGTGTTTTGAGGAGAGGATAGAGGATCCAGTCTCCTAGACCTTGTAGAATAAGCCTTTATTTTTCAGGTGGGAACTGCTGATTTTTTTGTGGAGTTTGACCCGTGCTGGTTAGGGCACCTCAGAAGCTGTTGAGTAGGGGAAGTGAGAGACCGTGGGGATGAAAATTCGAATCCTGGTGGTAGGTATGGTTCTTGAGTTGAGGGGTAAGGGTCATGGTGTGGGGGTGTGTGGTATTTCTTGCTCTCCGTGAGTAAGAAGTCCGGAGTGGTGTTCTTTTGGAGGGAGGTTCAGTGGTTCACAAGTTGGATCAGAGACTACATTGTTGGAAGGAGGAGAGGAAAGAGGGAGTATAGCAGTCTGAGGAGAAGTAGGTACTACGGTAGGGGTAATACAAAAACATGAGGAAAAGCTGAATCAGGGTAATCGATTCCTTCACACATAGTTGGGCAGGTGTCCTTAATAGGATACGGTGGCTTATACATGGTGGAGACTTCAATCACTTGGGATGTAGTAATCGGGGAAGAGACCATGGGTTGAATGATATGGTAAGATATGCCTGGGCTGTTAGAGTGGGAGTGAACCAGAGGGGTTGATGTGTTTCTCTCCTCGTAGTGTGTACTATACTCATCAGTTTGGCGCTGAGAATTTGGCAACACGTCATATTTTTTTTTCCAAATACGCCACTTGGTGGAATGTGTCTCAGGAAGATCATTTTCAGGTACATGGGTATTTGGGTCATAATGAGCAAGATGATGACTAGAATTATCTATGGTTTCAGTCTTCAATGCACTATATCGACGATGGGGAGGACGTCGGGTAATAATAAACCATTGTTGCTCCAGATGAGGTTGTTCAGAAGTAGGGGTGGAGGTAGATTTCTTGCAAGGACAGTTGTGAAGATTATGGCCGACAATTCCACATGAGAAATAAATCTCAGTTTTTAATTCATATACCAAAGAAGGGAGTATGCGACCAATCTTGATTTTCTGCGAAAGCGGTTTTTCAATGTTAAATTCCACATAGATTCGAGCATACCTGGCCCGTTCCACTAACTCAGTATGAATGTGAATCTTGAGTGGTTTTCCCAAGGATGCTGCTATACGATGTAAAATATTCATATCATAGTATTCCACTGGTAATTCATGAATTTGAAACCATAAGCTCATATGTTTAATAATTTCCTTATACAGTCGAAAATTCTTTTTCATCTTTGCACTGATAGATAATGCTCCTCTAGAAACCATGGACATCCTAAAATTACGGACGTGTAATCTTTTTAGGAAGCAAATTTAACAAGAAAAAATTATTTCCCAAGTCCGTAATAAAAATTACATTTTGTAATTTCCACATACGTGACAGGAGAAGGGCAAGAAATTAGAAGGATAAAAACATACCAAATAATTTTATGATGAGGGTCGAGCACCATTTTTGTTTGAGGATTTGAAGTTCCTGATTCAAAATGGGCACAGTAGGAATACTGTCCATATTCGTGTCCTCTTACAAAGCTTTGTCATCAGAGTCGTATTCATCGATAGTTGGATCCATATCCCAAAAAGGTAAAAGAACATGTGACTGGGTGGGTGGTGCTTGAGCTGGAGTTTGGGTGACAGGTATCCCAGTCATGGGAGCGACCGATTCTGTGGAAGGGAGGTTAATTAATTTCTCTTTGGATGTCGACAAAGGTGGCAGGTTGAATCAGGTAGCAGGTGGATGATGGGGCGAAGTAGGTGCAGGTATGGTCAGATGGGAGGGAGGCAGGGTGGGTATAGGGTGAAGGGGTTCAGGCGGTGGAAGTAGCAGTGGGAGAGAGAGGGCGGCGAAAGGGTTTAACCCTATGTTGATCATATCCAAAACTATGTTTCCTTTCTCCTGCTGGTTCCTTCAGTTCCCAAAAATGAAACGTTGTCCAACACAATTGGCATGCGGACACGACAAACCAATTATCGCAGTCCATCCTCGCAATAATTGGAATGGTGCGAAAAATATAAATAGTAGTAAGAAAAAAATTCACACACACACACACACACACACACACACACACACACACTAAGGCTTCCTGCGACATTCCTGTAGCCACGTGCAGTTATCGCACCAACCTCTCTTATTTTGCTTCATGAGAGACAAAATCAGTAGCATTTTCCTAAACAAAAGTATCTATTTGTTAATTGCGCTAGAGAGACAAAATCACAAAATGGATTAGCAAGAATGGCGTTTGAAAATTTTCTTGATTGCCTTATAGATGGTCTAACACACTTAAATAAAGTTAAAATGTCAAGTAAGTTAGGAGTCAAATACTGGTGTTATTCCGTTTAGGGTTAAATATATGATTAAAAAATTATATATTACACCTATTATAAAAGCCAGAAATTTATAAAAGAAAATTCAAAACAAAAACAGGGTGAAATATTTTGTGAAATAAATATAACACCCTCATGCAAATTAGAAACTAATAAATAAAATGTGACATTTTTTTAGTTTAAATAAAATTGTGCACATGCGTAAAAGTGAAATGGTTGCAACACTATTTACAAGTCAAAGGAAAATATTAATCCAAACAAAAACATATACTTAAACCTGGTCAACTGGATTTCAAAGAGTTTACTATTAGTCATTATTCAGTAAAAATTGCAAATTTGAATAGAATAACTTATTAGTCAAATACAAGACCACTTGTGTGAGATTATCCGAGACCTATCTCGCTTGTTCTTTTTATTTCAAGAAAGAAGTTGTAATAGATCTCGAGAGATATTAGGAAAGTTAGTAAGTACGATATTAATATTCCTATAACAAGGTTAATTATACTCACCCCAGAACTTTGCCCCTATTTTCATTTTCTCACTTGATATTTTATTTCATATTAAACCCTCTTAACTTCCAAAACGACTTCAAATA
This sequence comes from Sambucus nigra, assembly GCA_949130495.1. Classification (NCBI taxonomy): domain Eukaryota; kingdom Viridiplantae; phylum Streptophyta; class Magnoliopsida; order Dipsacales; family Adoxaceae; genus Sambucus; species Sambucus nigra. The sequence goes on along the minus strand of OX422207.1, from coordinate 788,361,240 downwards.
ACCCCATAGTGTTAATACTGTTATTGTTTTTGGACAAAAATTGGTCGTGTGAATCCTATGTGACTTTTTAAAAAGGCATTTTAGTATTTTTAACACATTTTAAATGTTTTTTATAAGTAAAATGTCATTAGAAACAATCCTCCATTAGGGGTGAAATATTGTATACGAGAAGTATAGCAAAACCCATATAGGGCTGAAGAAAAAAGTCAAAACACAAACAAAACCCACGCTACTATATCTATGCAAGTCCTTCAGATGGTCCCTAAAGAATTGAAGCAAAGGTGAAGTGTCCTTCTTGTGCCAAATGAGAAATCAACTTAAAAACACATATCTAAATCTATAATTTGGTAATAAAGAATTTAATTAATCTGGAGGGTTTAATTAAATTGGTGAATTAAGATTAATTTAATTCGGGTTAATTTTTAAAATTTCATGTGTTGTAATTTGAGGCCGAGATTGGATAATTTTACTAAAGTGACTCAGATGTCGATTCTGAGTGCACGGTTGAATCTGAATAGGTCAAGATGGTAAGAAAAGAGTACCCGTGGGTAGTAATTGGGTCTCGAACCATTTTTAGGCATAGTCGGGCTCACACGGGGGTGTTTGGGTCGTTTTAATTTGGTCCATAAGATTAATTTCGGGATTAATGATACAAAACCTACATTAGGGAGTTTGTGGCAAACACAACTCAATAATAAAACCCTGGTTTGGAAAATGAGAAAAGAGGGAGAAATTGGGAGAGCTTTTGAGGGCCAAACTAAGAAGAAATTTATGTGTTCTTCATTAAATCTTCATCTACAACAAAGAAAATCAGACCCTACGAATTTATCCATGCAAGTAGTTAAACTTTATTTCAATTTAATTGCAACATTTCAATTCATATAATGGTAGGTGTAATTGGATTCCATTTTTGGGAGTTGGTTAACGTGTAAAAATGGGTTTTGAGGATTTAGACATGTTGTATTAATTTGAGGTGCAAATGATTCTATAACCACTTAGTATTGATGGAAATCGAATGATATTACAATCCTATTAGTTATTGATGATTCATTTAGATTAGAGAATTGACTGTATATGTAACATCGGGGGAAAAACTGTGAATAACCCATTTGGGGATTTGATAACCGTTATTGTAAATTTATGTCGTTTAAAGGATTAACTCATGATTTGAACCTAATTAAGAGAGGGGTTGTATGTTGGGTATGGTCGGATTAAATCTTGATTTGGAGAAATATAACTTGGAGGTTTAATAATGGCTGAACAGAAAGCCGTGGAGAAGAAGAACTAATTGATCGGTCAATTGGCCAGGGACACCGATCGACCGATGATCCTGGATTTCTGGCAGATCCTCTTATTGTTGTTATGTTATCTTAACTTCATTTGGGATATTTAAGGAAGATTTAAACAGTGGAAATTAATATATGACTTGTTACTTAGGATCTTGGAAAAATGATATTAAGGATGTTAAAACTATATGGGGGGTTTGAATCTCATTAAGGAAATTTTATGTAATAAATTCATAGTATTTAATTACGGGCCAAGTGAATGTGTTCGGGTATTGTAGTTCAGTGACACTACATTCATTAAATTAATTAATGTGAAAATAATTGAATAAATAGTCGGGATATATACTTGGATTTTTTTAGGCTAGTGCCACGGGAGTTAGGCACGAGTTAGTCGAATTTAATTAAATTATATGTATACGATGATGGTGATAGTATATATATTTGTGTGAGCCATAATTATTAGTGTGAATCATGAATTAAAATAATTAATGTGAGATTAATTAAATTACAAGTCGGGATATGGACTTGGGTATATATTTGGTCTAGTGCTATGGGTGTTAGGCACGGGTTAACCGGACTTTATTTAATATACGTATATGATTATGTGTGACAGTATATATATATATATATATATTGTGCTCTATAGATATCGGTGTGAATGATATTTATAGGAATACATACCCCTCTAGTGCTACCATCGGAGGTTGCGCAATGTGGGTGAATCCCCTGGCTTATTGTGTGATTTATTTTCGAGGTGTGATGTCTTGGGTATTATTCGGTCTCATTTTCAGGGGAATATGACCGCCTACACTAAGTTTGTGATATTTTTTCCCAAGTTTGATGTGAGATAGTTCGATTTGAGGTGACCAGGTTAGAATGAGCATGCCTGGGACATGATATCATTTTAGAGAAAGCATCCGGTGAGTTATTACTGGGGAATCGATGGATATTATATGAGACATGTGTGTGAATTTTGTAGTATACTAGTACGCATAAAATATGTGAAGATAATTATATATGTGATTATTACATAAGTGTGAATGTATCTCTTATATAACTAGTGTGAAAGTTATATGATTTAACAAGGGAATTTCTTATATAACTAGTATGAAAGTTATAAGATCAAAAGGTGTTACTTATATAACTCGTGTTAATGTTATATGATTTAATAGAGTTGAACTGATTAATAAGTTAATGAGAAGATAACTTAATAATCAAAGTAAGAGTACTCGGGTTAGAGTAGCGTTGAAGAAAGAGGTGTGATACGGCTAGTTTGGTGGGGTAGCTTAACTAGGACGGTTATCAAGAAAGCATTAGGTGTGCACATTAGATGAGGGGTGAGTTATACCTCAAGATAGTGCAACACTAGCTTAAATATGAAGAGTGTGCATGCATATTTAATTATAGAAATTTAACTTCTTGCTAAATATTTTTAAAATATTTTACTTGGGCTCTGGCCCGTGTCAAAATCTTTTCCAAAACCTTTTAGGTGTCCAACCACAGGGGCGCCCAACTTGAGAATTCTATCCAGAGATTTGTAGCTTCAGCTCATGTGGAAGTTGCAGGACTTTGCTATAGACATTTCATTCATTCATTCCTAGTGTAGGGACTTTATTTCAGTACTCATTTGAGCATGCCGTCCTCAGATTTAGTATTCAGTTATTTATTGACCTTGTGTATACAATTTATTGTTGGATTTTATTGTTGAACCTATAGTGATTCGGTCATCTTTATTCATACTATTCATCCGTGTTGTATTCAGTTACCAGGCTATGTGAATCATTTAATTATTATTTACTTTCGCATGTTGTTAATTAATGAAAGATAAAATTTAGCACAAGTCTTTTTAATTACTAGGTGGTTAGTAACTTTAAAAAGATTTTTGACAATGATGCTAAGAATGAGCCATATGAGACCAATGTTTTATTTTGATCACGGTCTGGCCACCCGGTATTTTAGTAGGCGGGGTGTCACATAAACTCACACATTTGAAACACCTCCTATTTATCTCTAGTCATATCATCCAAAAGATGCAATGGGGTACCACCTTGCACACACTCCTCTCGGCCTTCAGGAAATTACCATGTTTTTAACAAGTCACTTAATGTTCCCGTCATAACCCATTGAACCATATTAATAGAAAAAGGCACCCCATAGCCCCCTCATCATCCAGCAAGGCATATATAATGCCTCGAGCCGGGTTTGGGTCACCGCTGGATCAACCCGCACCGAATCAAGAAGTTAAAGGCGAATGGAGAAAGTACAATTTTATTATTTAAGACAAATCCTTTAATTGCATCATTTATTAAAGATTAAATTATAGATTTTATGTTTGGAAAAGGAGTGCCAACTTTATGTACTTAAGTGAATTTACAAAGTTCATTCATAAAAATCGGATTTAATCCACAATGCTAATTCAATGAGAAATAAATCATAATCATCCCTTTCTTATTAGAAACCATGGCCCAAGGACCATATAAAATGTTTAATGCCTTGAATTACCAATGTTCCAAAACATAATTTTATTAACATTACAGAGCCACTAACGACGTTGATTGTCCTCTGGGGCCTTACTGATAACCTTCTCGATGTCCGTACTCGAAGTAACTGGGGTGGGGGTTTTCACTTAAAAAGAACGGGGTGGGAAAATTCTCAGTAGGGTGGGTTATACTAAGTTGAAAGTTTTCTACAGAAAATACTATTCTTGTAACATGTATTTTAATCAATTTCAAAAACATTCAACAATTTGGCTAGTATTAATTCAACTACTATGCAATGCACCCAAGCGAGGAGCTCATTCTCACACTTAACCGTTTCGTGCCACCCTTTACCTAGGCTAGAGACTATTAATGATATTTTATTCATTAGACTCCTTTTTATCACATTTCATTAGATTGTCTTACTTTCACATTTTCAAGCACAACCATTACTATTTCCCTTTTCCAATATCTTTTCTCAGAATCTTCCAATATCTTTATATTTTAACGGGCTCCACACCTCCGAGTATGCTACCATATTCTCTAACTAGTGATTTTGGGTCTTTCACCCCTGGCTTTGAGCCCTTCTTAATTATTTTTGGTATCATTCGAGTCCATATTAATGCGTTTTAAAATTTTGGTTAATGTCCACATTATTCCACCATTTTACCGTTTTCATCATTTCTACAGTTTATATCATTACTTCATCTTGTCAACGTGCCATTTTATCCATTTTCACCAAAAATCAACCGATAAGGTCTAACGACGAAATTCAACCACTAGGACCCGCAATTTTGTCAAAATTACCATTGTGGTATTTCTTTCATCATAACTTTGTGAAAAATATATTTAATCCATTATGGCACTAAAAATTAATATTTTCTTTCATAACATCATTTTTATGATTTTATATCCAAAATCATGCCTCATTATTTCATGTCTTGTACATAAAATACATTCAACCATTTAAAGACTATTATAGCCAAATGTCCCCTTCTTAGCCCTATTATTTTATGTGACTTCAAATATCACTTTTCTTCATTTTAAAAAAATTTATAACACATATTTAGGGCAGTTTTTCTACATTTAATTATTTTCTCATAAAATCCATTTCGACATGATTTATCAAGTCTAAAATCCCATTTTCTATCATACTATATGATTCTACACATGATAAGGAGGATTTCAAGCCTAGAAATTCCTCAAAAATGAACTAAACAAGATATAAATCAAGAGTTTATATTTTTTATGATTTCTTACCATGTTCCAAGGTAAAAAAGCCATTTATTCATAAAAGACCCATTTAGGGGTTGTCTTCTTTATAAATCCGTTTATGCAAGACTTTAATATATTAGTAAAAAATCTTATTTTTGGCATTAAATATCATCTAGCATGCATCCTGGACATTTTTCCATAGCTAGAAACCTTGAAATATTAGGAAGAGGAAAACCCTACCTTATGGTTTGAAGAGGAGACAAATAAGAAGACGAAGACGGAAGTTTCGAGCTCCAAATACTCCAGAAAGCCCTCCAAAATACTCCAAAACTTCCCCTAGTTGCTTGACTCTACCCACTTCCACCCTTGATTAATCTTGAGGATTAAGAACAAGGATTGAAAATGGTATATAATGGTGTATTAATGTGGTGGCAAGGTGGAACTATGGTGGAAAATGGTTGGGGAAGAAGATGGACTCTTGAAATTTAGAGAGCGAGAGGAAATATGTTGAAGAAAAATGGTGGGGAAGACCCACCCTCACTACCTCTTCTTACATCCCCAAATAACCTACAAAAATGATTTAAAAACTAAAACCCCGCATGTTATACACATTTTTGGCCAATAGGTGTTATCAAATGTCGACACATCATCAATCCAATGGTCTAAAATGTGACTACACATAAGGGACACTCGATTTAAATAATATCTTAATAGATCGTTCGAACGATATCACATATCATTCGAATGAGAACACGAGTCTCGTTCGAACGACTGTGACACCCCGCTTAATAAAATACCGGGGGATCAATTATGTACCAAATTAAAATATGAGTCTCATATGGTTCATTCTTAGCATCACTGTCGAAAATCAATTTAATTACTAATAACCTATTAGGCTGGCGTCAATTTTTTTTTAACTAATCTTTTTAAACAAACCATTCAAATAAAACATTCACACAGTTTATATATAAGACTGAAAATGAAATAAAATAACCGAACACTTGGTTTAACAATAATACAACCCAATCGAATGCCGCATTAAAAGGCGGTAAAAGAATAAATAAATGCAGTTGGGTTATTAGCCTGAATGTTTATACAGTACCTACTATCTATATTACAAGGATATAAGCATCTACAGTAAACTTGCATGCATCCACAGCTCCTGCAGCAGACGTTTGACTCGAAGGAATCGTCATCAAAGCGTCCCTGTGTCTGGACACCTATATATATATATATATATATATATATATATATATATATATATATATATATATATATATATATATATATATATATATATATATAAAGAGAGAGAGAGAGAGAGAGAGAGAGAGAGAGCAAAAGAGAGGAAAAATACTTAAACGGGCCTGAGCCCGAGTTGTGAAAATATTTTGCAAGTGCATAAATGCTTTATTTTTAAAATATGATTTCTCTCATATTTAAACTAGTATCGCACTCCCATGAGATACCCCTGACCCCTCTTATAATAGTGCACATCTATCGCATCCCTTAAGACAACCTAGTTAAGCTACCCTGCCTAACTCAACTTGTTCCACCTATTCTAAAAATTCGAATTAACCCGAGTACTAAGGGATAAACTTCTCCCCAGTCCCAACACTACGCTATGTTCGTGCGTGGGGTGTCTCGCGAAGCGAAATCCAAACAAGGAACCCCATCGATACACTACTATCTGGAAATGTCGATCGTCGAGATCCATTAGGCCCTCAGTACATAACGTATATATATATTCATATAAATATATAAATATAATACTCACTTTAATATACAAGCCACAATTTAAGTCCGGATCAAATATCCCCGAATGAGGATAAATCTTCATTCATTTATCTCTTTACTCTAGATTAAGATATATGAAACCTGGACCTCATATACAGGTAATATACTATACACACAAGTATAATAACCATCCCAACGAGCTATAACTCAAGTATGCGGTCTCTCGATGCTATCATATTCCAGGGATTCACTCACATATCATCCTGGGTACCAGCGGTCGGACTCTCGCACCCACTTGGTAAAAACCAAATCACAACGTATGGGGAGCGATCACAGTTTCTCCTCAGAAATGAGACGAAACATACCCACCACGTCTCACCCCTAATAAAAAAATCACACAACATAAAATGGACACTATGACCTGGGGACTACACGCTCCCTGCTGCTCAAGCCAGGGGCCTCACCCACATCATGCAACTTCCCATGATAGCATTAGAGGGTGTATGCTTCATATAAATATGTTATTCACACACACACACACACACACACACACACACACACACACACACATATATATATATATATATATATATATATATTCTACATCACCTTTCCAATATATATACGTAGCTATAATTGCCAATCTCATATATGGTAGTAGTCAATCACCCCGAATGTTCCCATTCGTAATAGTATATAAGTATTCGCAAACTTAAAACACTAAACCGATAAGTATTCTCTCACTTAAAATATGACTCGCATCGTAATCACGTTTAAGGATTTATATATTTTCTCCAACTATACCAATTCATACTAAGTAAATAAGTATATTCTCAACTTATTTGAGTTTCATAGGTATCGCATTACCTATACTAACAGTCGTCAATAGACGTATCGGATAACCGCTCAATCATCCTAAGCCTATATCCCAAATTCATTCTAGTCGCCTTGCAGGATTTACTCAACCATAATCATTATATAATTACATTTTTGTAACAACCCGTCCTTTTGGAGATGATTAAATTCCATGATTGGGTATAAATTGGAGATTTGAGGAATTTCTCGAAATAGTAATTTTTGGGATTTTCGAGGATTTGATGATTTTTAATGGGTGGTATATTTACTTTTGGTACTAAGAAAATGAATTGGAGTATTTTAGTTTTATGTCACAGTTGAGTAAAGTGACAAAAGGTAAGAGTTTAGTTGGAAAACCCGCGGGGAGATGTATTGGGTTAAAATAGGGGGTTGTGGTCAAGTACCTTGGATGGGAATTTTGACTGCGCATTGAGTCTCGGAATGGCCGAGATAGTCGAAAAAGAGTGTCCGATTGTCGAAATTGAGTTTCGGGAAATTTTAGAGTTAAAAGGGCTCGAAATTGAGTAAACGAGTCGTTTTTGGGTTTTAAGGGGTATAAACCCTTTTCTCCTTATATAAGGAGGGAGAGAGGGAGAGAATAGAAAGAAAAGAGAAAGAAAAGAGAGAAGAGAGAGAGGAAGGAAGAAAAAGAGGAGAAAAGGAGATTTCGGGCCAAACTCCACTAGACTCGACTCGGGATCGTCGAATTTTATCCACGAGGCAAGTGTTTACTTGCTTTATTTACTTTTGAGCATAAATCTCATATCTTAGTTTGGTATTAACAAACCCTAAAGATTTTGGGTTGGGTTTTTGTGGATAAAACGGGTTTTCGAGAGTCAAAACGAATAAACCCTAATAATTTTCTAATCGGAGAAACTTAGAAATTAAATGAAATTAATTGTTGGTTTTGGGTTCTAGGATGTTTAGAACCATTTTTATATGATTAGGAGTAGTTGGTTGAGGTTGTAGGACATTGGGAGAGGAGACAAAAGCTTTGGAGAAGATTTAATGGCCGAAAAATTCTCGGAGAAGACAATGAACAGTAGCGAGCGTGCTTGCCGAATCGATTCGGCCTAGAGGCGAATCGATTTGGCTCCTGGTCAAAAAATGAAAATTGTAGATATTTTTGATACGGTCACGTGGGTGCTAACCGCGTATTTTTCTGATTTGTTTTGGATTTATAGTGATTTTTCTACGGAAAGGTGTCCGAGATCGAAATCGTTAGTTAGAAATCAAACCTAATATTGGGAGAATTAAGCCTAGAATTGTTTGTAGATAAATATTAGGGGTTCCTAAATATATAGTGGGGACCTCTAGATCACTATTTGAGTAACATGTAGTCCTTGGGTTTATGGGAAGGAAATCCACAACCTATTTAATTTAAGGGTATTCGGGGGAGAATAATCCCTAAGATATTTCGGTAGGGCATTTAGGCCTATATAATTATGCGCGTAGGAAAACATAATTACATTGATATTGGTTGAGCGAATCCTACGAGATTATTAGGATGGAATTGAGAATATATGTATTCACTAAGAGTGAATCAGTATATTTGGAGAAATCCGCTAAATCTTCATAAGAGAATAAGGTATTTATTATTCATAAAGAGAGGAAATACTTTGGGTATAGTATCATGCGTATATGAATTCTCGATTATGATTCTTTGAGAGAATCTTTGGGATTATTGGTCATCGCTAGATGTGATTGGCAATTATGGCCACACACACACACCCACACACACACACACACACACACACACACACACACACATATATATATATATATATATATATATATATATATATATATATATATATATATATACTATGTGATTAAAGTATATATATGATATGATATACATGACTTTTGAAAATGAACAAAATGATTGTTTTCAAATGGAAAAAGAAATTATTTTCATAAATGATAATTTATGTATACACACCTCTTTAAATCGCTATCATAAGGGAAGTTGCACGCGTAAGGTGAAGCCCCCTGGCTAATGAATGCAGGGTGGATATAGTCCTAGGCCATATGAGCGATTATTGTAAGTTTTATGCACTGGTGAGGTAATTCTGGGTGTGGTTATGACTCTCCCATAGGCATATGGCCGCTTCCCGACGTCTTGCGTTGTAGGATCCCAGGTTGTCTTGATTGATAGGCCCTGGAAGATGATAGCCATTTAGGGGCGCGCACAGTGGGGAAACTCGGACGGACGGTCTTAGAAGACGTTATATGATATGTAATATAACTATTCTCAATAATGTGGGACATTATTAGTGTTAATGCATTTTATGATAATAAAATGGTTTTAAATACATTTCCTGGATGGAAGAAGGGAAATGGGAAGTTAAATACATTTCCTGGATGGAAGAAGGGAAATGGGATGTTATGAAATGAAAAATCATTTTTATGATAATAAAACTTGCTTTCAATATATTTTCTGGATAGAAGAAGGGAAATAAAAAGTTTTGAAATGAAATTGAATTGGTAAATATTTTGTAAATGAATACTCAGTCCGGGAGATAGATTCGGATGTGTATTATAAAGATGAATAGAATAAACCTCAGTCCGAGAGATATTATCCGGATGTATATTGAATTGTGTATATTAGAATAAGTATGTTATGTATATCTTTACATAGTATGTATATACGTTGTGTACTGAGGGTCTAATGGATCTCGATGATTGACCTTGCCGCGTAGTAGTGTATCGGGGGGTCCTTGTTTGGATTTCTCTCTGCGAGAGACCCCACGCACAAACATGGCATAGTGTTGAGACTGGGGAGAAGTCTAGCCCTTAGTACTTGGGATAACTTGGGTTCTTAGAAGTTTGGATAATAGACTAGTTAGGCAGGGTAGCTTGACTAGGGTACTTTGTTAGGATGCGATAGGAGTGCACTATTAGAAAAGAGGTGAGGGGTATCTCATGGGAGTGCGATACCAAATTTAAATATGAGACAAATCTATTTTTTTTAAATAAAGCATTTATGCACTTGCTAAATATTTTCAAAACTCGGGATCTGACCCGTTTATCTACTTTTCCTCTCTTGCTATATATATATATATATATATATATATATATATATATATATATATATATATATATATATATATATATATATATAGGTGTCCAGATGCAGGGACGCCTGGATGACACTTCTTTCGAGTCAGACGTCTGCTGCAGCAGCTGTGGATACAGGCAGGTTCTCGATAGATGCTTCTATCCTTGTACTCTAGATAGGAGGTACTGTATAAACATTTGGGTTAACAATCCAATTACAATTATTTATTATTTAACCGCATTTTAGTGTGGCATTAGATTTGGTTGTATCATATTTGAACCGAGTGTGCGGTTATTTTATTTCATTTCAGTTTCATTCATATAAACTGTGCGGATGTTTTAATTTAGTAATTATTTAAAAAGAGTAGTTAAGTAAAAATTTTGACGCTAGCCTAATAGGTTATTAGTAATTAAATTAGTTTTTGACAGTGATGCTAAGAATTATCCATATGAGACTCCTGTTATAATTGGATATAGGAGTGATCGCCCGGTATTTTATTAGGTGGGGTGTCACAGATGGTATCAGAGCATCAGGTTCTAGTGTCCTTAGGAATCTGTGCGGATGTACTACGCTTTCAACGTTGCTCTCGATTTGATATAGAGCCTCAGGATTGGGATTGTTGGTTTCTCTTGTGAGATTTCGTTCTTCTGCTATAGTATAAGATTATGTAAATATTTTGAGTGCTCATTTGAGATTCGTGTGCGGGGCTGGGACGACAGCAGGAGGTGGGGCTTGGCTGGAGCAGCTGGTAGAAGTTGGGAACGAGGACCGTAGTAGAGTTCACTCCCTTTGTGGAAATTGTTAAGGATTTTGGTTGTGACTACTACAGTATAGTAGTTATGAGTACCGTAGTACCGCCACAGTAGAGAGTGATACTAAAGTTGAATTTCCCAGTGACGATAAGGGTTCGAAAGGGATCTTACAGATAGTTTTAACTGTGAGTCCCCATGATTTAGCAGGATTGAAAAGATTGTTGTTTTGTATTATTCACTTAAGTATCGGCCAGAGGCCGACGGTGGATAAAGAGTGATATGGAAAATGTGTATGTTTGAGGATCCCATTGGTGGACATCAACCTGGGGAATTTATTGAAATAGGGTTGAAGCTTGTAGTGGAGTTTCCTTTTAACGGAGAAGTTAAGAGGACTAGTAAGATGATTGTAAGGAGCAAGGCAAAGTTATTGTTATGAGTTTCACCTCAGAAGGAAGAGGTATAATTGGCGTGGCTAGATAAAGTCGCAGTGTTCATTAGACCTAGACTCGTGTGTGTAATTTGAGTTTTGTGGCGGTCTCGATAACATTATAATGTAGGTCTATGTGCTTTTCCGTGGTAACGGAGTTATATTTTCTTCATTCACCATAAACGCGGGTATTGATATTTTGAAAATATATATATTTATCTGGCTTGTGATACTCGTCTTATATGTTTATACGAGTATGGTAATATTATGAGTATAATATGTTATCGTATATTCGGAGCAGTAGTAGGCTAATGATGGCAAGACTATCGTGTCTGCGGTTCCAGGGTGGAACGGGTTGTTGTTGCGATTTCTCACCTGGATACAGGTTGAGTTCGCCTTTATTGTTATGGGTAGATGGAACTTCGATGAGTAGAGGTTCCATTATTATGATGTGAGTATGTGGCGACCTTATAGATATGATTTAAGATATGCAAGGATTATTGTTGAGCTGTGAGTTTAAGATCACTATTGATTGCGCAAGGACTGAGTGTGGTGTGAGCGCTTAGTGGTGTGGCTCCTGGATAGAAGAAAGGAGTTCAGACCACATTCTATTAAGAGAGGGGATAGGGTATCCCGGTTGCATATGTGTAGGTTAACGGACCTCCACGACCGACAAAGTTAAGTAGTAGTGTATGAAGGGGTTCCTTGTTTGGATTTCGCTTTGCAAGACGCTCCATGAACGAACCTTAACGACGTCGGGAGTGGGAAGATGTTATAGGATGCGAGGATATTGATTTTGTGGAAAAGTCCTATAGTGTAGATGAAACACTATAAACTATGAGCCATCTAATAATGGTATGCTTATGGAAATAATGTGCTATGGAAAAGCACTAAAGTGGTCATCTCACCACAAGTGGGTGGGTGAAGTAGAACTTAGAGAAATTGATTCGAGGATTATAGTCAGGCCGTAATGAAAAGGCAAATTATAAGGAGGTATGTTTTGGGTATGATGTTCGTGACGCTTTTACAGAAAGTGGGCACTTCGATTAGTTAGATTTTCCTTTTCGTATAGGTGGAAAGTTAGAATGGTAGAAATGAGTTCGTAGGTTAGTGATATAGGAATTAGGATGTCCCGCTGGTGTGCCTTAGGTAGCTATATCTCGATGATCGACAACGCGAGGGAGTAGTGTAACGGGAGGGTTCCTTATCTGGATTTCGCTTTGCGAGACGTCCCACGCATGAAACCAAGAAAATGTCGGAATTTGAGTGAGGCCTTGGGGACTAGGGATACTTAGGATTGTACTTTTTTCGCTTAGGTAGGGTAACACTTAGACCGTAGCATTGTTAGGATGTAAGTTTACTAGAGTTAGTGGCGCCGAGGTAAGAAGAATTAGGACTTCGCGGGTTGGGAGGACCCATGTGTGAGTATTACACCGAGGAAATGAGACCTTTATTTAGAGAGAGTGTTACGTGTTGAGCGTTCACAATGGATGTGCAGATGTACACAGTTTAAAAAGGTGTATGGGCACCTTAGTAAGTTGGTTTTATATACTTCCTAAAGTAGAAGAGGTTTAGTGTATAAAGTTGGAGTTTATGCCGTAAGGAAGTCACGAATGGGTTTAGAGGGTGTGAGATGGAACGTCGTTATTGTGCGTTAGCAGGAGGGAATTTAGATGATCTTGTGGTGAAGCTAGTACATTTGATTACACCTTGAGATAGGTGGAATATGATTAGGAACCATCATGTTAACACCTTTTGATTTTGGGGGTACTAAGATGTAGTGGAATTGGTGGTCATAGTTTGGTGGCGTAGGTTATATCCGAATTTCAAGGACGAAATTCCATTGTAAGGGGGGGGGGGGGGGGGGGGGAGTATGTAACAACCTGTCCTTTTGGTGATTATTAAATTCCATGATTAGGTATAAATTGGAGATTGAAGGAATTTCTCGAAATAGTAATTTTTGGGATTTTTGAGGATTTGATGATTTTCGATAATGGTATATTTACTTTTGGTACTAAGTAAATGAATTGGAGTATTTTAATTTTATGTCGCAGTTGAGTGAAGCGACAAAAGGTAAGAGTTTAGTTGGAAAACCCGTGGGGAGATGTATTGGGTTAAAATAGGGGGTTGCGGTCAAGTACCTCGGATGGCAATTTTGACTACGCGGTGCGTCTCGAAATGGCTAAGATAGTCGAAAAAGAGTGTCCGATTGTCGAAATTGAGTTTCGGAGAATTTTAGAGTTAAAAGGGCTCGAAATTGAGAAAACGAGTCATTTTGGGGTTTTAAGGGGTATAAACCCTTTTCTCCTTATATAAGGAGGGAGAGAATAGAAAGAAAAGATAAATAAAAGAGAGAAGAGAGAGAGGAAGGAAGAAAAAGAGGAGAAAAGGAGATTTCGGGCCAAACTCCGCCGGACTCGACTCGGGATCGTCGAATTTTATCCACGAGGTAAGTGTTTACTTGATTTATTTACTTTTGATCATAAATCTCATATCATAGTTTGGTATTAACAAACCCTAATAATTTTGGGTTGGGTTTTCGTGGATAAAACGAATTTTCGAGAGTTAAAACGAATAAACCCCAATAATTTTTTAATCGGAGAAACTTAGAAATTAATCGAAATTAATTATTGGTTTTGGGTTCTTGGACGTTAAGAACCATTTTTATATGATTAGGAGTAGCTGGTTGAGGTTGTAGGACGTTGGGAGAGGAGACAAAAGCTTGGGAGAATCTTTAATGGCCGAAACAGTCTCGGAGAAGACGATGAACAATAGCCAGCGTGCTTGCCGAATCGATTCGGCCTAGAGTCGAATCGATTCGGCTCTTGGTCAAAAAATAAAAATTGTATAGCTTCTCGATACGGTCGCGTGGGCACTGACCTCTTATATTTCTAATTTTTTTTTGGATTTATAGTGATTTTTCTACGGAAAGCTGTCTGAGATCGAAATCATTAGTTAGAAATCAAACCTGATATTGGGAGAATTAAGGCTAGAATTATTTTGAGATAAATATTAGGGGTTCCTAAATATAGAGTGGGGACCTCTAGATCACTATTTGAGCCAAATGTAGTCCTTGGGTTTGTGGGAAGGAAATACATAACCTATTTAATTTAAGGGTATTCGGGGGAGAATAATCCCTGAGATATTTCGGTAGGGTATTTAGGCCTATATAATTATGCGCGTAGGAAAACATAATTATATTGATATTGGTTGAGCGAATCTTACAAGATTATTAGGATGTAATTGGGGGTATATGTATTCACTTAAAGTGAATCAGTATATTTGGAGAAATCCGCTAAATCTTCAGAAGAGAATAAGGTATTTATTATTCATAAAGAGAGGAAATACTTTGGGTATAGTATCATGCGTATATGAATGCATGATTATGATTCTTTGAGAGAATCTTTTGGATTATTGGTCATCGCTAGATGTGATTGGAAATTATGGCCATATATATATATATATATATATATATATATATATATATATATATATATATATATATATATATATATATTCGAGGAGGAATATATGGTTTATATATACTATGTGATTAAAGTATATATATGATATTATATAAATGACTTTTGAAAATGAACAAAATGAATGTTTTCAAATGGAAAAAGAAATGATTTTCATAAATGATAATTTATGTATACACACCTCTCTAAATCGCTATCATAAGGGAAGTTTCGCACGTAAGCTGAAGCCCCCTGGCTAATGAATGCAGGGTGGATATAGTCCTAGGCCATATGAACGATTATTGTATGTTTTCTGCGCTAGTAAGGTAAATATGGGTGTGGTTATGACTCTCCCGCAGGCATATGGCTGCTTCCCGGCGTCTTGCGTTGTAGGATCCCAGGTTGTCTTGATTGATAGGCCCTGGAAGATGATAGCCATTTAGGGGCGCGCACAGTGGGGAAACTCGGACGGACGGTCTTAGAAGACATTATATGATATGTAATATAACTATTCTCAATAATGTGGGACATTATTAGTGTTAAAGCATTTTATGATAATAAAATAGCTTTAAATACATTTCCTGGATGGAAGAAGGGAAATGGGAAGTTAAATACATTTCCTGGATGGAAGAAGGGAAATGGGATGTTATGAAACGGAAAAGCATTTTTATGATAATAAAACTTGCTTTAAATATATTTCTGGATAGAAGAAGGGAAATAGAAAGTTTTGAAATGAAATTGAATTTATAAATATTTAGTAAATGAATCCTCAGTCCGGGAGATAGATCCGGATGTGTATTATAAAGATGAATAGAATAAACCTCAGTCCGGGAGATATTATCCGGATGTATATTGAATTGTGTATATTAAAATAAGTATGTTATGTATATCTTTACATAGTATGTATATACGTTGTGTACTGAGGGTCTAACGGATCTTGACGATCGACCTTACTGCGTAGTAGTGTATCGGGGGGGGTTCCTTGTTTGGATTTCGCTCTGTGAGATACCCCACGCACGAACATGGCATAGTGTTGAGACTGGGGAGAATTCTAGCCCTTAGTACTTGGCATAACTAGGGTTGTTAGAAGTTTGGATAACAGACTAGTTAGACATGGTAGCTTGACTAGGGTACTTTGTTAGGATGCGATAGGAGTGCACTATTCGAAGAGGGGTGAGGGGTATCTCATGGGAGTGTGATACCAAATTTAAATATGAGACAAATCTATTTTTTTTAAAATAAAGCATTTATGCACTTGCTAAATATTTTCAAAACTCGGGCTTTGACCCGTTTATCTACTTTTTCTCTCTTGCTATATATATATATAGGTGTCCAGACACAGGGACACCTGGATGACACTTCCTTCGAGTCAAACGTCTGCTGCAGCAGTTGTGGATGCAGGCAGGTTCTTAATAGACTATTCTATCCTTGTACTCTAGATAAGAGGTACTGTATAAACATTCGGGCTAACAACCCAATTGAATTTATTTATTCTTTTACCGCCTTTTAGTGCGGAATTCGATTTGGTTGTATCATATTTGAACCGAGTGTTCGATTATTTTATTTCATTTCAGTTTCATTCATATAAACTATGTGGGTGTTTTAATTTAGCAGTTGTTTAAAACAAGTTGTTAAGTAAAAATTTTGACGCCAGCCTAATAGGTTATTAGTAATTAAATTAGTTTTCGACAGTGATGCTAAGAACGATCCATATGAGACTCCTGTTATAATTTGATATAGGAGTGATCGCACGATATTTTACTAGGTGGGGTGTCATAATTTTCTACGCGCACAATTATATATGCCTAATCGCCCATCAAATCTATCCCAAGAAATATTCATCCCCAAACACACTTAAATTAGATAAGTCGTGGATTCCATTTTCCACGAACCCAAGGTCTACATTTATCTCAAATAATAATTTAGAGGTCCCCACTCTATTTTTGGGAACCCCAAATATCTAATTCCTCAATTTATTCATTTTTTTCAAAATATACCTTTAGTGCCACAAGATTATAGCACCCTCCTAGCCCCCCCATAAATTCCTCAAATGGCTAGATGTTAATTCCCTAAATGAATATTTATTTCCTCAATTAAATAATCTAGAAATAATTAAATTTGGAATTTATTCAATTTACATAAAAGAATTCAAAATTGTCAAATTTTCTGAAGGGTCGATCGATCGACCTCTGGTCATCGATCGATCAATCGATCAGGGGGTCTTCTTCTCCGAGACTCTGTTTCGGCCATTAAAATACCCTCAAGATTTTTACTCATTCTCTCAACCTTATTTAACCACAACCAACTAATTTTATTCAATGGAAATTGGTTCTAATCATCCTAGAACCCATAATCAATAATTAATTTCAATAAATTTCTAAGTCCCTCGAATCGAATATTATCCGGGGTTTACCCGTCAAACTTCCGAAAAACCCATTTTAATTCACAAAAACCCATCCCGAAAAATCTTTGTGGTTTTACACAACAATTATGTTATGCGATATGCATTCAAAAGTATAAAGCAAGTAAACACTTGCCTCGTGGATAAAATTTGACGACCTCGAGTCGAATCCTACGGAGTTTGGTCGAAAATCCTCTTTTAGTCTCTCTTTTCTCTCTTCCTTTTTCCCCTCTTCTTTTCTCCCACTCTCTCGTGTCTCATAGGGCAAGAAAGGATGGTTTATTCCTATTAAACCAAAAAATGACTCATTTACTCAATTACGAGTCCCTACTGGTCCAAAAATTCCCGGAATCGAAACACTACTCCTGGCTAATCTATTTTGACTATCTCTGTCATTTCGAAACAAATCGCGCACTCGAAATCTCCATCTGAGTCACTTAACTACAATTCACTAATTAAAACCAACACGTCTCAATACGGGTTTTCCAATTAAAATATTATCCTTTGTCGCTTTACCCGACTGCGACATGTACTTAAAATAATCCAACTCATTTACTTAGTCTCAAAAGTAAATGAAACACACACCAGTAATAATCAAATGTTCATAAATCCCAAAATTACTATTCAAAGAATTTCCCTTAATCTCCAAATTACGCCCACTTATGAAATTTAATTATCCCTAAAAGTACGGGGTGTAGGGCTGTAAAATGAACCAAGCTACTCGAGCTCGGATCGTGTTCGTTCGAAAAAAAGTTCGTTCGAGACTAGCTCGTAAAATAAATGAGCCAAGCTTGAACAAAAATTTAAGATCATTATCTTATTGAGCTCGGTTCGGATTCGGCTCTATCATCGATATCCATATTAGACTAGTGTAAAATAACCAAGCTACTCGAGCTCGGCTCGTATTCGCTTACTTAGAAGCTCGTTCGAGCTTGGATCGTAGGATAAATGAACCGATCTTGAACATACTTTTAGGCTCATTTACATTTACAAACCAAGCTTTAGCAGTCTTAAGCTCGGCTTGGCTCACCTCATTTTCACCCCTAATGGGGTGTTACATACTCCCCTCTTACAATGGAATTTCATCCTTGAAATTCAGATATAACATGCGCCCCCAATCTAGGATCGCTAATTACACTACGTTTTAGTACACCAAAGTCGAAAGGTACTAACACAACAGTCCCTTACCATTTTCCACCTATCTCAAGGCATATTCTCTAACGCACTAGCTTAACCACAAGCTTATCTAAATTTCTACATGCTAACGCAATAACTCAATCGTAAGGTTAACTCTAACGATGATGCATCGCAACTAGTGCTTCCATAACCGCCTATAAAAAGAACGAGCCTATAACTACGGCTCTAACATCTCGAAAATCCAATACTCTTGCTAACATTCTAAGCATCCGCTTGTCTACAGAAGGACAACTGGTCTTCCTTAAAAGGAAATTTCACTAAGGCTTGACTACTCCCGTTAGTCTTTTCTCTTACTTTAGGTGCGCAAACTCTTGTTGCACCTCTACAATTGGATTATCGTGTGCCTTCTACGACGTTCCATTCAATAACTTCAATCTCACTTATAACCTCCTTATGGCACAATCTTCCGTTTTATATACCACACCCCTTTCTATTCCTGGAGGTATATAATAAATCGACTTACAAAAGTGTCCATACCCGTGCACATTAGCACAACTATTGCTAACGTCACACACGTAACATTCTCTCTAAATATGGGCCTCACTTCATCGGCCTGGTACTAACACCTGGGTTTTCCTAACCCGAATAATTCAAAATTCAATTCTTCCTATACCCGAAAGTCTAATCCTTCTTAAAGTTAACCCACGAATCTTCTCGTGGTTAACTCACCATAGTCTCCTGATATCGGTGACACTAATCCTTCTGACCTTATATCATAATAATACTACGATTGATGTGTTTCCAACACATGTAAAATGAGTAGTAACATAACTATATCCTTAGTTCCCAAGACCTCTCTCAATTTCTGACATTTGCTCGGTTTCATGCGTAAGACGTCTCACAAAGTGAAATCCAGACAAGGAACCCTACTGTTACACTACTTTCTCGAGATATAATGGTCTAAGGCACACTAAAGGAATGTTCTAAAATCCTATCTCAAAATCGTACTAACACGCTTCTCTCTTTATGTCCTTCCCTCTTGGCGAAATGGAAAGTCAGGGCGCCTACTCTCTGCGAAAGTGTTATGAACATCCTACCCAAAAGACATTACCTCTAAAATTTGACTTTTATGAGGGCCTGGCTACGAGACTTGAATCAAATTCCTTTACCTTGCCTCACCCACATACTTGCGATGAGAAAACCATTTCAGTGCTTTTACTTAGCACTTCTAGTTCCATAATCATGTAATCTTTACACTGCTCTCAGTCCATAGAGATTTCTCCACACTAGGTAACTTATCATAAAAACTAACTTTCTTGCATTCCATAACCTCTCTCTACTCTCGACGTCGTTAAGGTTCATGCGTGGAGCGTCTCGTAAGCGAAATCCAAACAAGGAACCCCTCCTATACACTACTGCTTAACTTTGTCGGTTGTGGAGGTCCGTTAGCTTCAAACATGTAACTTAATAACCCTATCCCCTATTTCAACAAAAGGTGGTCTAAACTCCTATTTCCTCCCAGGAGCCATACCACAAGGAATTTGTACTAACACTAAATATTTTACGCAAACAACCATGAGCTTAAACTCATAGCTTAACAAGAAATCCGACATGCCTTAAATCATACATATAAGGTCACCACACACTAAAATTGAGAGAATGAAGCATCTACTCATTTAGGTTCCATCTAAACATATATTAAAGGCGAGCTCAACATGTATCCAAGCGAGATATCACAATAAAAACTTGTTCAGCGAATGAAAGAAAACAGATCCTTGCTATCGCGAAAAAATACATAAATATACACTATATAATGTTATCGATACTAGTAGTAAACTCGAATCACACACGAATATAGGGCTAATAAAATATTGTGACTCAATCTTATCACACAGGATATACCTCCTTTATCTGAGGTGAAACTCATAATAACAACTTCGCCAATCTCCCTAGCTACTCCGAATGGTTTCCAGACATGATATACTTGCCCTAACCGAAACAAAACTACTTTAATCGATGCCCCACGTTGGCACCCTATTCTTGTCCTTTCACTCCTAACGGGCAAGGTCAAAGCGCATGGATCTACATTCTACATTGTAACTTTCCCCATCTCTGGCCACCATGACCAGGTTAAGGTTATTAGTATCCCGGACTCTATAGCCTCGATCCTGACAATCACCTTCTTAATCCCTTTAACTTCTTCATTAAAAGGAAACTCCACTACCGACTTCAACAACCCTATTTTAATGAATTCCCCAGGTGGATGCCCACCGACGGGGTTTCATGAACATAATTTCTCTATAGTGTTAGCAACACTTACTAATGAGCCTGTCATTCCTCTGAAGGACTCTCCCTTCATTGTACCTTCTCAATTCGGCACAAAGTTCACTTATACCTATCACTCTTTATTCACTTCCGGCCTCTGATCGATCCTCATGTGAATAGTTTAGGAACTACATTAGATTCATTTCCGATAAATCAAAGGAACTAATGGTTAAATCCATCCGTAAGATCCCTCTGTGAGCAAGACATCCTGCTCCCCCGAACATGGTGACCACCATTCCCACCATTTCAATATTGCTCCCACGAGTGAAAAATTTTCCTCAAATTTTCACATATGGGTATTTCCATACCCTGCTCTAGGCCAAAGCTTCTGAGTCTTCTACATCCACTGAATCACGTTACACTGACTCCGTATAACTTAACTTCAACGTATGGTCCTTATCGAAGACCTTTCGAACCTTTTTCCCCATTTACTTGACTGGGTAATTCAAGTTTAGCACCACTTCCTACCACAACGGTACTTGGATACTCATAACTACTATACTCTAGTCGTCATTGCAATAGTCCTTGATAATACCACAAGGAGATTAACCTTTGCTACGGTCCTAGTCTTTGACTTAAATAACCGTTTCTGCTACCCTTGTAATAGCATTATGTGGCCGTCCTTCATCGATCAGTACACGAGTCTCGAATGAGCATGCAAAACATTACTATAATCTTATGAAATGGCAGGAGAGCGAAATCTCACAAGAGGAATCAACAATCCTAATCCTAAGGCTCTATATCAAATCGAGAGCAATTCTGAAAGTGTAGTATGTCCTCACAGATTCCTAAGGACACTAGAACCTGATGCTCTGATATTATCTGTGACACCCTACCTAATAAAATATCGGGCGATCAATCCTGTACTAAATTAAAACAGGAGTCTCTTATGGTTCATTCTTAGCATCACTGTCGAAAACCAATTTAATTACTAATAACCTATTAGGCTGGCGTCAAATTTTTTTTTAACTAATCTTTTTAAACAAACCATTCAAATAAAGCATTCACACAGTTTATATATAAGACTGAAAATGAAATAAATAATCGAACACTCAGTTTAACAATAATACAACCCAATCGAATGCCCCATTAAAAGGCGGTAAAAGAATAAATAAATGCAGTTAGGTTATTAGCCCGAATGTTTTTACAATACCGCCTATCTAGATTACAAGGATGGAAGCGTCTACAGTAAACCTGCATGCATCCACAACTGCTGCAGCAGACGTCTGACTCGAAGGAATCGTCATCCAGGCGTTCCTGTGTCTAGACACCAATATATATATATATATATATATATATATATATAGTTAAAGACAGGAAAAATAGATAAACAGGTCAGAGCCCCAGTTGTGAAAATATTTTGCAAGTGCATAAATACTTTATTTTTAAAATATGATTTCTCTCATATTTAAATTGGTATCGCACTCCCATGAGATACCCCTGACCCCTCTTATAATAGTGCACATCTATCGCATCCCTTAAGACAACCTAGTTAAGCTACCCTGCCTAACTCAACTTGTTCCACCTATTTTAAAAATCCTCATTAACCCGAGTACTAAGGGATAAACTTATCCCTAGTCCCAACACTGCGATACGTTCGTGCGTGGGGTGTCTTGCGAAGTGAAATCCAAACAAGGAACCCCCCCGATACATTACAATCTGGCAATGTCGATCGTCTAGATCCATTAGTCCCTCAATACATAACGTATATATATACTCTTATAAATATATACATATAATACTCACTTTAATATACAAGTTTAAGTGTGGATGAAATCTCCCGGAATGAGAATAAATCTTTATTGATTTATCTCTTTACTCTAGATAAAGATATATGAAACCTTGACCTCATAAACAGGTAATATACTATACACACAAGTCTAATAACCATCCCAACGGGCTATAACTCAAGGATGAAGTCTCTCAATGCTATCATCTTCCAGGGAATCACTCACATACCATCTTGGGTACCAGCGGTTGGACTCTCACACCGATTTCGTAAAAACCAAATCACAACGTATGGGAAGCGGTCATATTTTCTGCCCGAAAATGAGATGAAACATACCCACCACGTCTCACTCCTAATAAAAAATCACATAATATAAAATGGACGCTATGACCTGGGGACTATACGCTCCCTGCTCCTCAAGCCAGGGGCCTCACCCACATCACGTAACTTTATATGATAGCATTAGAGGGGGTATGGTTCACATAAATATATTATTCACACACAGATATATATATTTATGAATAACATCCCATATTTACTATATATATATATATATATATATATATTATACATCACCCTTCCAATATATATACGTAGCTATAATATTCAATCTCACATATAGCTGTAGTCAATAACCCCGAATGTTCCCATTCATAATAGTATATTAGTATTCGCAAACTTAAAACACTAAATCGATAAGTATTATCTCACTTGAAATATGACTCGCACCATACTCACGCTTAGAGATTTATATATTTTCTCCAAGTATACCAATTCATACTAAGTAAATAAGTATATTCTCAACTTATTTGAGTTTCATAGGTATCGTATTACCTATACTAACAATCTTCAATAGAGGTATCGAATAACCGCTCAATCATCCTAAGACTATATCCCCAATTCATTCTAGTCGCCTTATAGGATTTACTCAACCACAATCGGCATATAGTTACATTTTTTACACTCACAATTATATATGCCTAATCGCCCACCGAAACTATCCCAAGAAATATTCGTCCCCAAATACCCTTAAATTAGATAAGTCGTGGATTCCATTTTCCACAAACCCAAGGTCTACATTTCACTAAAAGAATAATTTATAGGTCCCCTCTCTATTTTTGGGAACCCCAAATATCTAATTCCTCAATTTATTCATTTTCCTCGAAAATATACCTTTAGTGCCATACGATTATAGCACCCTCCTAGCCCCCCATAAATTACTCAAATGGATAGATGTTAATTCCCTAAATGAATATTTATTTCCTCAATTAAATAAGCTAGTAATAATTAAATTTGGAATTTATCCCATTTAAATAAAATAAGATAAAATTGTCAAATTTTCTGAAGGTTTGATCGATCAGGGGGTCTTCTTCTCCGAGACTCTGTTTCGGCCATTAAAATACCCTCAAGCTTTTTAATCCTTCTCCCAACCTTATTTAACCACAACCAACTAATTTTATTGAAGGGAAATTGGTTCTAATCATCCTAGAACCAAGAATCAACAATTAATTTCAATAAATTTCTAAGTCCCTCGAATCGAATATTATCCGGGGTTTAATCGTCAAACTTTCGAAAAACCCATTTCAATTCACAAAAACCCATCTAAAAAATCTTTGTGGTTTTTCACACCAATTATTGTATGAGATATGCATTCAAAAGTATAAAACAAGTAAACACTTGCCTCGTGGATAAAATCCAACGACCTCGAGTCGAATTCCGCAGAGTTTGGCCAGAAATCCTCTTTTCTTCTCTCTTTTCCCTCTTCCTTTATTCCCCTCTTCTTTTCTCCCACTCTCTCGTGTCTTATAGGGCAAGAAAAGAGGGTTTATTCCTATTAAACCCAAAAATGACTCGTTTACTCAATTATGAGTCCCTATTGGTCCCAAAATTCTCGAAATCCAAACACTACTCTCGGATACTCTATTTTGACTATCTCCGTCATTCCGAAACCAACCGCGTGGTTGAAATATCCATCTGAGTCACTTAAATACAACTCCTTAATTAAACCCAACACTTCTCAATACGGGTTTTCCAATTAAAATATTATCCTTTGTCGCTTTACCCGACTGCGACATGTACTTAAAATAATCCAACTCATTTAATTAGTCTCAAAAGTAAATGAAACACACACCGGTAATAATCAAATGTTCATAAATCCCAAAATTACTATTCATAGAATTTCTCTTAATCTCCAAATTACGCCCACTTATGAAATTTAATTTTCCCTAAAAGTGTTGGGTATTATAACCATATACTAATGAGGATAAAAATCTTAAGCAGTGGAGGTTTATTCGATCATCATTAGAGGCGTGTTTCAAACGAGATGGACTTCTCATTCGAATCAAAAGGATCTTCGTTCAAACGAGATGGGGATATCGTTCGTACGACTCCCATTTTAGTTTGAACCTAAGAATTCTTTTAAATTCCAAATTCTCCCAATTAATAATTAATAAACTCCACAAGGGCCACAAGAATATTTAATTACCAACAATAATCCATAAAATATGTTGATCTATATCCCAAGGGTTTTGTATAAATACAAATTTAGATGAGATAATAAATAAAATCTCGGGCATGAGTATTACATTATCCCCCCTTAGGAGATTTTGTCCCCGAAATAAGAACAACCGACTAGGGAAAGAGTTCTGGGTGCTTCTCCTTCATCTCTGACTCGCATTCCCAAGTTTCACCTTCTACACCCTAAAACTCCTAAACAACCTTCACTAAGGGAATGACCTTATTGCGTAGGACCCTGTCCTTACGGTCCAAAATGAATATAGGTTGCGTGGAAAATGTTAGATATTCCTCTAACTTGATGAGGCTCTAATCGATGACGTGTCGGGGATTGTGAAGATACTTCTTCAACATAGATACATGGAACACATTATGAACTTAGGACAACTGTGGAGGTAGCGCTAAGCGATACGAAACATCCCCAATTTTTTCTAGGATCTCGAAGTTACATATATACCGTGGGGCCTACTTTCCTTTCTGCCCGAATTGTTGACTCCCAATCTGTGCCCTTACTTTCAACATCACATGGTCACCCATTGTGAACTCCAAGGGAATCCGATAATTATCGATGTAATTATTTCGCTGACCTTGTGCCGTCATGATTCTCTATCAAATTATATGAACCTTTTATGTCATTTCATGGATCAATTATGAATTGGTGAGATGTTTTTCCCACACCTCATCCCAATAAAATGGTAAACAACATGGCCTCCCATAAAGGGCCTCATGGGGAGCCATATCAATTCTCGCCTGATAACTGTTATTGCAGGACAATTCGAGTGCAAAAGGTATCAACATATACTCCATAATCTAGATGGTTCGTTCTGACTCAATGTCGAGTGCAAAAGGTCTCAACATATCCTCTATAATCTGGATGGTTCGTTCTGACTGTTCATCTATTTCAGGGTGATATGCCGTACTCATATTCAGTTCGTTACCTAACTACTATTGAAACTTCTTCCAAAATAAAGATACAAATCGTGGATCCTTGTTCGAAACAATCGAGAGTGGAATACCATGAAGTCTGAATATCTCTCGAACGTACAACATCACCAGTTTAGCCACGCTATCCGTGACCTTGATCGATAAGAAGTGTGCGGACTTCGTGAGTCGATCCACTATAACCCACACTACACCATGGCCACGTTTAGGTCATGGTAAGGCTGTGATAAAATCCATCATTATATGATCCCACTTCCATTCTTCCAGGGGTAGTGGTTGCAATAGCCCTACTGGCTTCTTATGCTCAGCCTTTACCTGCTGAGAAGTATAACACCTGTCTATATACGTCGCTGATAATCACCCAAAACTATACATTTTATACCTCAAATAGACGTATTTTAGTTGCTAATTCTCGGCAATTTGGGTCTTATGCTCTTTATTGTCTATTTTGTAGGTCGAATGTACGTTGCAGTGTTCAAATGCGTATTTCAAGGCAATTGTGCGCAATATGGAGCTAATTAACCTTGTCCCGTATCCTAGCCTACCCTAAACCTACCTAAACATGTCCCGAACCGTGTGTGTTTAGGTTATCCCATTTTATTTTATTTGTGTCATTTTATTTTTAGGATTTATTTTATTAGTTTATTTTATTGAGTCATGTACATATTTTTAGGATTTTAATAATTTTAGCGCATCGTGTATTAGTTTTTATATTTTCTTTTATTTTCTTATTTTTAGTTAGTTTAGTATTATTTCATTTTTTATTTTATTTTATTTTATTAGTTTTTATTTTTATAGTTTTTATTTTAGTTATGTTTACTTATTTTTAGAATTTTTTTAGTGTGTCATGTTGTGTCATTTTTATTTTACTTAATTTTTATTTTTTTATTTTTATTTTTAGTTTAGTTGAATTTTTATTTTGCTTTTTTAGTTTTAGGGTCATAAGTTAAACACACACACAACCCCTCACACCTTTAAACCATATACACACACATACACCCAATCTCACCCACACCCTCATTCTACTCACATACACCCTCACCACACCTAACCATTTCCCTTCCCATCTTCAACCTCACACTAACACTATCTCTCTCCCCGCCCCCCCATTAACAACCATACACACACCCATCTGTGTCTCTCTCTTACACCTGCCACCGGCCAGTCACCCAAATCTGACAGCCCCCACCTCCAAAACCGACCCAAACCCCGGCGCCCTGCAGCCCAATCCCTCCAACCCTCCTGCACCTTAACGCACCGACGACCCGCTCCTACCTTCATCCCAACCTACCAGCTACTTCCATCCACCCAAACCCGAAAACCTCCAACCCGAACAGCAACCCAACCCTGACCCTGCCATGTCTGGCCACCCAAAACCTGAAAGTTGACCCATATCATAAATCCACCAACTTGTGACCTTCCCCAAACCAAACCCATTTCTCCTTTTTAAGCCACAATTTTCAACCTGCATAAAAACCCTCCAAGTTAATCCCAATTACCTTACTATCCCCACATATTCATTTAGCCCCCAATTCCATAAATACCCCTCAAACCAAATCTGATTTTATCATCACCACCACACTTCCCACATGCCCTCACCTCTTACCCATGAACATGTGTGCATAATTCCCTAATTAACCCTCACTCACACCTTATACAGCCTCTTCCACCTTTATCCTCCCATTTTTACCCCCATGCTCCATACCTACTACTTAAAGAATGGAAGACTCAATTTGAAGAGAGTTTTAGAATAGGAATTGGTAGAGAGAATTTTAGAGAGAGATAGGTTAGATTAGAAAATAAATTAGAAAATTATTTTTGTACATATTTTTTATTTTTATTTTTAGAGATTATTGAGTGATAAATTGTGAGTAATTCAATTGAGTATTATATTGAATTGAAGATTGTTGGATGCTCAATTGGATAGATAGTGCTTGATTTCAAGGAAATAAGAGTTCAATTTCACTTCAAGAGATTGAGTTTGATTGTTCTCTTCTCTTCTCATTTATTTTATGCCTTTGATTATTAATTTGTCAAATCTCATACCATGTTAGGCTAAATCCCCTTTTAAGGGGTGGGGGGAAACCCTTATTTGATGTTATTTTAATTTAATTAGTTTGATTACTTGAAAATTCCCTTCAAATGTTAATTTTGACCCCTCACCCTTAAATTAACGCCTCGAGAGAGGGTAAATGATTTTCGAGAGAAAATCGAAATTCCAAGTTATAATACCCATTTTAGATTCGAACTAGAGATAGGGATTTCTTAAGTGGGTTATTATTACTTGAATTTCAACTCTATTTTTATTTTCTAAGATTTACATAAATTTTAATTGATCGATCCTAGCGGGTGATTAATTAAAAGGAGTGCAGATCTATTTTTCTAGAGTTGTGGGGTGTTAAATTTAATATTCTAAAAGGTTACTATTAGAATTACATTTGCAGTGAGAGTTGATTTGTAAGTTTGATATTAAGTTGGGAGAATTCATTTAATTAAATTAATTAGTTAGAATAGCTAAAATTTGCGGTGTAATCCCACTCCTTGACTGTTCTCACATTTATTTACCTCATTTACCTCATATTTTTGTGTTAGAGTTTATTTTTCATTTTAGTTCAATTTTTAGTTGTAATATGATCTTCCATATAGTTTAGTTTAGTTTAAATCCTCATCTCACTAAAATTGTTTTAATATTTGAAAAAGATAAAAAAAAATAGAAAAAGTAAAAAGCCCAAAAAGAAAATAAAAATTAAATTACAATTGTTTCCCCTCACTTCACTCCCTTGAATTGGATTGATACCCTTACTTACCTCTACACTTGAGATTGTTATATGTTGTAGGTATTTTAAGGTTTTGATTAACTTGGCTTCAACAGCGACGACACACAAAAAGCAAGTTATCATAAAGCAAGTTATCAAGTGGGGTATTAACTTGGCTTCAACAACGACGACATGGTGCGACACATCCTTTTTCATGCCACACCACAAGAAATTCCTAACATTTCTTTATAAATATTTATAGAAATAGGATGTATACTGAAGCGCGAATGATGGGCCTCTACCATCACCTCATCCGAAAGTTCGTCGACAATAGGGACAATCAACCGACCCTTGTGTCGCACCAAGTCGTCTTTATTTATGGTAAGAGTGTCAAACACTTTGCCATTATGAATACGATCACGATATTAAAAAAACTCGAGATCACATGACTAGGCATCTAAAACTTTCTACTGAATGAGTGGCCTAGCCACCACACCTAAAGGTATTCCCTATCGTAAGCCCACTGGACATCCAGATAAAACTCTTACAACCCATAAAACATCTTCACCTGATGACACCTCATTGTCACAAGGGTGAGACTAGATTTCCTACTAAGAGCATCAGACACCACATCGGCATTGCCAGGATGACACTATAATGAGAAGTCATAGTCCTCTATTAATTCCATCCACCGCCTCTGACGGAGATTAAGATAACGATGCATGAAGATGTACTGTAGGATCTTATTATCGAAAAACACCTCCATACAGATAATACCTCCATCTCTTAAGTGAAAATACCATAGTGGTGAACTATAAATCATAGGTGGGGTAATTCCTCTCATGTACCTTCAGATGATGGGATGCATAAGCGACTACCTGCTCATTCTGCATCAACATTTCACCAATCCCTGATCCCAAAGCATCACAATAAACTGTGTAACCCCTGCCATGTTCTGGGAGGATATGTACAGGCGTAAAAGTAAACCTAGCCTTCATCTCCTGAAAGTCTGACTCACAGTCCTCTGACCACTCAAAGTGTACATCCTTTCGAGCCAGTATGGTGAGTGGCAATGCATCCCTCGAGAATTCTTTCATAAATTTATGGTAGTAACCAGCAAACCCAGGAAATTAAACACCTTCTTGACTGTCCTTGGCCTATACCATCCTAAAACGACCTTCACCTTAGAAGGGTTAATAGAAACTCCTTCACCAGAAACAACATGGCCAAGATACTTAACCTCCTCCTTCCAGAATTCGCACTTTTTGAACTTGCATAAAGTTGGTTCTCCCTAAGCACTTGGAAGGTGTTTCTCGTGGTCTACCTTTGATTTTGAGTAGACTAATATATAATCTATAAAGACCACCACAAATCGATCTAAGTAGGGGTAATAAATACGATTCATTAGATTAATAAACATCGTTGGGGCATTGGTCAAATCGAAGGGCATCATTGGGAACTCGTAGTGCATATACCAAGTTCAAAAGGGCATCTTAGGAATGTCTTCCTCCCTGACGCACAACTGATGGTACCCAAACTTAAGGTTAATCTTTAAAAACTTTCCCTCCCTATACAACTACTCAAACAAGTTGTCGATACAAGGCATATGGTATTTGTTCTTCATTGTCACCCTATTTTTATGCCTGTAGTCGATGAAAAGCCGCAAATAATTGTCTTTTTTTAGCAAAGAGGACTGGATCTCCCCATGAGGACACACTAGGGTGAATGAAGCCTTTGATAGTTAACTCGTCCAATTGGACCTTTAGCTCCTACAATTCCACTGAATCCATCCTGTAAGGTGAGAAAAATAGATGAGAGAGACACCTTGGTGTACCTTTATGGAAAAACCCACCTCCCGATGTGGAGGCAATCCAAGAAGATCATCCGGGAATACATCGAGAAACTCCCGCACCACTTGATAGTCAAACATGATACCGTCTGGATATTACTATTCCATCATTTTTCTTAACCAGTCAAAATACTGCTTCTACTCATGTACGGTAGAAAACTTTCAAGGATAATCAATCCCTTTCTCGCTACTAAAATGATGGCGAGAGCTAATTGGAAGTGATACCAAGACACTGTGTTGATGGCATTCGATGGTAGCTTCGAAACATGACAACCAATCCATACCAATGATCACCTATAACTCATTCATGTCCATAAGGATTAAATCATACTCCAGAACATAATCTCCAACCATTACCACACATCTATGGCAGACCCTATCAAGAAGTACACCATCACCAACTGGAAGTCCTAGGAAGATAGGATGACGAAACTAACTACCTCTAGTCCCAATCTGAATGCCAATGAACTCTTAATGAAAGAATGCAATGCGTAAGAATCAAATAGTGCCTTAACCCTTGTACTTTACAAAAGAATCATACCTTCCATGATCGATGGATATTCTAAAGGCGCAGCAAACTGTGACATGTCACATGCTCGTCGAGGGTTAAACCTACTGATGTTGCCACCGGGCACTTGACTTGGATCATGGCTACTCTTCCCCTGACTTGGACAAGAACCATCCACACTATTCCTCACAAGATGTTGATAGCCCGAGGAGAATTATTGCTACTACTACTACTGGGTGGGGCCTCTGTAACTAGAACTCTGGCCTGACACAAAATTGAAAGTTTACTGACTACCATACTGATTGTAGAAAGCTCATTGTGGGAAATATCTCTTAATATGATCGGGGGACACACACACAAAATAAGTCTTCTCTCTGGGGGCTATAGGACCCTGATCGATGGTGCACTGTGCCGATGAAGAACCAACCCCATGGAGACCTTTAGTTTCATAAAAAAGCCTCGAGCTCTACCCCAGGACTTCGTGTGACCGCCACCCTGGGACCCACTGGGATCCCTCTTCTTTTCCCTGATGGCCTTTCCATCCTCAACATCTAACTCCAATCGTATATCCTTATTCACTACCTTTATGAAGTTTGTAATATCCATACCTACTAGATTCCGCCGAATCCCCAGGTTGAGGCCCTTAACAAACAACCTCGCCATCTCAGTCTTGTCTCTCTGGACTGAGTCCACATATTTACAGAAGCTTTAAAACTTTACTAGGTACTCATTCACGAAAGGCTTCCCCTATACCAGATGAAGTAATTTATCCTTCTTGGCATCCTTAAATGCCTAGGGAAAGTACCTGTTGAGGAAGGCAACCCTAAAGCTACCCAATTCTATAGTCTAAGAAGTACTAGCAGAGTAGGCGCTCTATCAACATTGTGCTTTCTCTGTGGGATGGAACGTAGAAATTTTGAATTTGTGACCATATGTCAAGTCAATAATATCCGTAATTTTAGTGACTTCATCGAGCCAATCTTCTACAGTAGTGAGCCCAACTGCCTCATTAAATGTGGGTGCGTGTAACCTCCTGAACTCCTTTAAGATGGAGGCGGAGGGAGTAATTTGAACCATCCCACTATGATTATCCCTTTGCTGCTAAATGGGGGAGTCGGTAAGTTGGCACACAATTTGCTCGATGCATCTAATTTCTCTATTACCAGAACCACTAGCGACATCACGATGTGAAGGCATATTTCGCCTCTTCTCCTTACCACTACTATAAATAGTTCATTATAGCCCTTAGCTGGAGAACAATTGAAAAAATGATGTACACATAACCCTAAAGAGTTCTTGAGAGCTTGTAATCAAACCCTAATACTTAGTGACATTACACCTGTGGATGTAGGCACCATATTGGGCTAAACCACGTAAAAACTTTTATCTCTCTCTTTATCTCTCATCTCTTTTAGTCTAAGTTATCTCATATTTTATCTTTGGTACCTAATTATTGCTATAATCATGTGAAGACTAATTATGATCATCGTACCCATTTTAAACACCAATATATGTAGTATTTTTTAACCGTGAAAACTCCATTCGTACCAAGATGCCATGTCAACTCGTACTCCCCTCCTCCCGAGATTGGATCCATTTCAAGTCAGACAAAAAAATCTTTCGCCTCCTCTAATTAACAATCCCCCACTTTCCTTATTAACATGGGTTCCAAACAATATGATCTCCTATAACTATCCTATGAGCTTCCACCCTAACCTCCTTCTCTCCACCGACACTAAACATCCCTGGAAAGATCTCCTCTAGGGTGCCCTCTGTTCCCCATCTATCTTTCCAAAATATAATTTATATCTCATTCCCTAATTGGAATGCTACGTGTCTGGAAAGTTCTTCCTATCCATTCTCTATATACTTCCATAACCCTACCTCGTACAAATAGCGACCCACATCCAGGCCCCATCCGTATCGGTTGACTCCTCCCCTTGCCCCCACCACCTTCCTCCACATCCTATTGTCCTCTCTAAGAAATCTCCAAGACCATTTACCAATCAAATATTTTTTGATATTCTGTAGGCGTTTCACACCCACTCCCTGCCTTAATCGACTTCCTGAACTCTTCCCAACTAACTAGACTATGCTTGAAATCGTCTCAGTTACCTACCCACAAGAAATCCCTCATTATATTTTCCAACATCTTCCGTATAGAGGAAGATAAAGGCAAAATAGACATAAATTGTGTTGTCATGCTCAAAAATTACTTTTGATTAATGTGAGCCTTAACCATTTAGAGAGATGATAATTCTTCCACATCGCTAGTCTTTTCTTAACTCTCTCTATGATAATATCCCATATTACATTTGATTTTAATTAAGCCCACGACGAGAGGATAAGATGTGATGATGGAAGTGAACCCACCTTACACCCTACCAACTCAGCCAAATATATCACGTTCTCTCCTCCCCCTATCGGGATTATCTCTCTTTTCCTTACATCAATATGGAACCCCGACATAAGTTCGAATAATAACAACAATAATCTAAACACCCTCACTTGATTTTCATGCACGTAAAAAAATAAGATAGTTCATACACAAACAATAGATGAAAAATTCGAACACTATTAGAGCCCGGGCCACCAATCAAAAATCCTCTAATCATCCCGGTCTCTATCACTCTAGCCACTATTCGACTAAGCACCACCATCACCTAGATGAATAGAAAAGTGTGAAATCAATCAAATAATTTATTAACTAAAATTAATTTTTAAACCTCATTTTGATTGTCCGAATAAAATATTTGTAAATATATAAAACGAGTTAACAATTTAAGATTATCGGTTAACCAGCTTAAAGAAATAATCCTTATTAAGCCGTTTTAGCATAACTAGTTTTGCAAGAATTAAGAAACGAAAGCAGTAAAGTACACATGATATTTTTTACCTGGTATAATCCCAAATTATGGTAAATCTCCACGATCACCTCTATGCCACAAAAACAAAAATCACTACAAATAGAGTACGACTGCCAGGTTAAAAATATATAATGAGATTAAGAAAAATAAGAAATATACCTATTCTTGAGCCACACCTTTAAGGTACTTCTGTTCTGGCCACTCCTAACAGTTGAGCTCCTCCTTCTCCTTTTAGCTTTATGACTTCTTGATCAAATAAATATCTCTCTCAACAACACATTTTTTCTACGTGTAGCGTGCATGAGAAGTGTAACGTGTGTGTATTTCTAAATATATGAAACTACGAACACACTCACAGTTAAATATTACAACTAGTCCTACAAATTACATAGAGTGACTATATGCCCTTGTTTTAAAAAGGTCAAAAATTACACTTAACGACTCAAGGATGTTTTAAATCTTCTTATTTTAGATCTAGAAAAATAAACATCTATAATCTTATTTATATACAAAAAATTTACAAAATCTAAAATTAAGTTTCCAAGGTAGATATAAGACATGCAAAACCTTTTAAGTCTGTTTTTCAACTTTTCAAAACTAAAGAAAATGAAACTGAAAATTTTGAAAGTATTTTTACAAAGATCCACAAAGAGATATTTTTACCTACTAAATAAAGTAGCAATTAAACCAAATAATCAAGACAGTGTAAGAAATGTATCACATTATCGAAAACTAAAATTTCTAAAATTATATCGAGATTCTCAATAATGTGAGGTTATTAGCAAAGAGATGAGTTATCAGAGGGTAGGTATTGTAATTTTTCATTCAAATCGCACTCTGACTAAACTCACAGAAACCCTAAAAGTTGAAACTCAATTGAAACGGTTCTTAGAAGTGCTTTTGAAAACAAGAAAATAGATCCTTCCCTTTTTTGAAAAAAAACTAAACACACCTCTTGTAACGAAAATATTTTCAAATAATTTGAAATTTCTTCAGAAAAATCTATTCTCTCTCTTCTCTTTACTCTCTCTATACTTGATAAAAGTCCCAAAATGAGAAGACGAAGTCTCCTTATATAGTAAGCTATGAAGGTTCTGGAAGTTGTGAAGGAAATCAAGGGCCAGGATTGATTCTACCAGTTTGATGTAAATCCTAAGGCCGATAATGCACCATCCAGGTGTCATCCAATCATTTATAACCAATTATAAGTTAAGCCATATGATTGGTTGGTTTAGGTCATACTGGGTTTAAGCCAAGATGGATTTTAAACCGTTCATAAATTTTGATCTACGACTGCAATCGAACATCAGGTATGCGAGTATGATAAACTACATAATGAACTAATAAAATTTGGCAGGTGTTGGACACGTGTTGCACCAGAAGCTTTGAACAAATGCGTGTTTTAATGTTTAAAAACTTCAACTTTCTCCCACATAATTATGTTGTGGTTTTATATTAGGTCCAAAAGGTTTCTGGGGAAGTCTTCAAAATTGTAAGGACACAAATTTCCAATTGAGTCCCTTGTTGTTTTGGCTCAATTCCAGACAAAAACGTATGTGTCATAGGATAGAATACTTGGCCATCCTTTAAGCCTATGACATATTATAGTTGAAGACGTAGCGACTAAGACTTATAAAGTATCATCATTGTCTAGTTTCAAGTGCTATGTTTCTACGTCATCAACATCATATTCCATAGTCTTCAAAGGTATGAATGCATTTCTATATCTATATAGGGAGAGTTGGAATAAGGTTATATTGGGTGTACTTTTATTTTAAATTAAGGTTTATTTTCAGAAGGAT
Organism: Sambucus nigra; assembly: GCA_949130495.1. Taxonomy (NCBI): domain Eukaryota; kingdom Viridiplantae; phylum Streptophyta; class Magnoliopsida; order Dipsacales; family Adoxaceae; genus Sambucus; species Sambucus nigra. The sequence continues at coordinate 788,325,139 of OX422207.1, read as the reverse complement.
TCTTTTAAACTTTAAAATAAAGTTTCTGGGCTAGAAATGGAATTTTTAAGCTTTTTATCTCTTCGTTCGAAATTGCCATTCGAACGAGCATATCGTTCGAACGACAATGTCGTTCGAACGATATGTGCCAATGAATTTCCACCGGAACCTCGTTGGATAGTTCGTTCGAACAAAATCTCGTTCGAACGAGATTTCAGTGGGAACAGTTTTTGGCAGTTTTTTGGCACTTTCCCACTACTTTGTCCCACTATTCTTTCACAGAATTTAATGAATTCGGGAACAAATTTTTTTCTATGAACTTTTTCCCTCTCTTAGTGAGTGTTTGAGAGCTTAATTCATTCATAAAACGTTCCCTTGGTGTTTGTTATCCAAATTGATATATTCAAAGAACAAAACCAAGTTTACACCCAATTAACATTGTTTTAATCCAAGTTTCTATCTATCTATCTATCTATCTATATATATATATACATCTTGCTTGAAGAGTTTGTTTTGGCACCATATTCATTTCTACCGTTAAAGAGAGTTTGGGCTTGCTTCTACATCCCATAAAAGAAGAAGATTGTTTGCTGCGGCATTCTCGCATGGTGAAAGGCACCATGTGTGGTTGACGATATTCCTAATGTATAATTGGTGAAGTCCAAGGTTTCGGTGGAGTTCCGGGGTTGTCGACTAGGCGAAGGTGTTTACAAGAAGACGCGTCAAGGCTTGAAAGGGGTCGAGTCGAGGAAGTAAGTCATCTATCTTGTAATTGTAAAACCATATTTGTGGACTTAAGGCTAGGGGCGTCCGAGGTTTTTTCCCGTTGTGGGTTTTTCCTCGTACATCGTGGCATAGTGGTTAATTGTTTATTTTATCTTTTGCAAAATCACCTAGAACGCATGCTTAGGTAAAAAGATAAAATTGGTTTGAATCACTACTTATTCAATTTGGTGCAAAATGAAATTGGGTAATGTTTATGTTAATTTAATTCAAGTCATCACTTAATTTGATAAAATTGGTTTGGCCTAATTTGGGAATATTGAAAATATAACTTAGGCAAATTTCTAGGACTTGAGTTAATATGTTAAAGTGAAAAATTCATTTGTTAATTAATTTAACTTCACTTAAGTTTTGTTTAATTTTAATTTGCAAAGAAATTAAAATTAGTTAATTTGTTTAATTGAACCATCTCGCTTCTGCATATTTTAAAGGAAATTATCTTTTTGTAGTAAGGACTTTAAAATTGGGGGCCTCGTGCACCATCAAAATTATCTATTAGGACCAGAAACATTTAAAAGCACATTTTGATTGGTAAAAATTAATTTTAAAAAGTTTTAAAGATTCCCAAGTGTTGATGTCTAAAAATAGACTGGGTCCAAATTTATAATCATAGATAAAATAAAGATAACCAAGCAAGATAAACATGCAACAAAGTGGTTTTTAAAGTGGTTCAACTATGAGAAAAAGCCTACATCCATTATTTTTGGTATTTCTGGTGGTTACAATAGCTCAGGGGTTTGTATGTTTGTGCCCGATTGAATCGTCCTTTTGAGCTAAGGAAGATAATGTATATATAGTAGTTATGAACCCAAGAGATGGAATGCCTTTATATCTTCAGATATTTACATATGTATATAATAAATAAGAATGTTGACATTTAGAGGTACGCGTATAAGACATATTAGCTATTCTACTTGAGTGATTTTTGCTATTCTTGAGGTTGTTCGGTCGGTTGGCTGACCAAATGTCTCTGGAGCAGACCAAGAACGTAAGTGTTGTGAGAACTGTCACGTCAGAGGACAGGTGTCCATTTCTCATTTGTCCACATAAATGAATAATTTTTACATACAACAAAAGCCTCTAATGCTCCATGCTTGATGGTTGATCGAAAGTATGGGGTATCTATTCCAAAATCTTGCTCAGCATTCTATCTGGCAGTTGGTCGGCAGCCGACCTCCTAGACTTGTAATTTTTTTTCACCAATTTAGCAGGTGGTGGTATTTTTTTTAAATAAAATTGAAAAATAATGAACAGCCAAAGGGTACGATAGTCCTTTCGCATCTTTGGGAGCCACGCGGTAACCACCAGTTCAATTGTTTATTCATCTCAATCATTTCATTTCTTATTTTTAGGTAACTAATAAAAGGACGATTGTTTCCCTTCATTTCTTTTTACCTAAAACTTTATAAGCTTAGGCTCTCCCTTTCTCCTAAAGATTTCCTTCTTCCTTCACTGTTTGCTCTTTATCGCCATTTCTCAATCTCGGTAAGCTTTCTTGCCTTTCCCCTTTTTGATTTTTCTGTCTTTTAATGGTGGTGTACATCGTAGAAGAAAGATCTTTAGAGGAATGTAGGTAAAGAAGGAAGATTCCCAGTTGGGTAGGTTTAGAAATAACTAGTGGGCCTATTGATGTGTTATCACTGTCTGAGGGTCACTGGATCCTAACTTTTATTATTACTAAGTGTGGCATCACCTTTTTCCCAAAAAAAAAAATTCTTCAATTTTGCCAGTATTTTGATGCAGTCCTGGCGAGAGTAGACCCTAATACATTAAAGGTTATAAATGGGTGAATATGTTAAATAAAATCCATGGGACTCGTATTGGGATTCCCGAGTTGAGGTTCTGTTACACGTGGGCAACCACTGGTGATAATAACTATTATATGAAGACTAAGCATGCTAATAAGGCATTATGGTGTTGTATTAAAGAATTATTAATATGCCCCCTTATTAAGGGGCCAATATACACTGGACCCAGATGACCCCAGGATGGGTGTAGCATAGGTCGTACATTTATTTGATTTCCAATTTCTTCACCTGATTATTGACTATTTGATGGTTTATCTACTAACTGCTTCATCTGGTTTTTATGCAGAGGAACACAAAAGGAAGTGCGTAAAGGAAATTGAGGTTAACATTGATGATCTCAAATATTTGTGGGCCATACACCAAAGAGAAAGAGAGGAGCATCCCCGAGCAATTTTTGTCCTGCTGGAATATAAGAGTTTTGTTACTTTTTTTTTTTCCTGACCAACAATCATTCTGCCGCAGTCCCCTATCAACTTGGGCGAGGAACTAGTTTTTACCTCCTCTCCTCTCGAGCCAAATGGAGTAGAGAGATAGCTTTTATAAGGAGGAAATTTATCTTCCTTCGAATCTCTTCACCTTATAACCATCCCCACTTCACCCACTACATAAATGGTGAAGAAAAGAATCCCTAGCCTGTTGATTGGATATTAGTCACCTCCTCCTGTCAAGATGAATACTGTTACCAACAAAAGGCCTCAAGTCCTCCATGCTGAAGAAGTAAGAACTATTGAGCCTCAATTCAAGAGGATGAAGGAAAGTCTTCGCATCCACTAAGAGTTGGACAAGAAAAACTTAACCACCTAAGGCAGGATTAGAGATGTTTTTGTGGAAATTAACACTGTATTGGATAGGGGTTTGATAAAGCCTGGAATCCTTCCATCAGATAGGTCGACAATAAACCTTATGTACATAGCCCAGTTTGATGAGACATCTAAGCAAAACTTAGCCTTGGCAAGCACTTAAATATTATGTTTATCTTCGATAATGTTTGTTGGATGACTTTTGTACTGATGCTGAGTATTTCTTATTTTGCAGTTCTTGGTTGATTATAACCAAATGTTGGAGAAGGATGTCCAGCTAAAGGCTTCCTTGGCTGATATAGTGGAAGATTTTGAAGGCTTTCAAAAGTCCTTACAAGCATCTGTTGAGGCCTTAGATAGAGAACGAGAGAGAGAGAGAGAAACATGGCAGGATAAGCTTAAAGCGACTGAGGATAGAGTAACAAAAACATAAAATAAAATAAAGGCTATCGATGATAAAGTGAACCTTACCGAGCAGAAAGTGAAGGAATCTAAGAATAGAGCAAAGGTTACTGTGGATAAAACTTCCAATGTGAACACTGAACTTACTGCTCAGAAGGACAAGAGCAAAAAGAATAAGGAGAAGGCCGCTAATAAAGGATGGTACAAGGCATTTGATGCTAAAGCCATAAAAAAATGATTATGATAAGAAGCTCTCCTATAAATATGGCTAGTCGGATGCCTTAAATGAAATCGAAATGCAAGCAGACTGAGAATTATATCAAAGGCATGAACCAAGAACTCCTCCCAACTTGGATGATGGATTTAATGATGATTATGAGGGTTCTAGAGAATATTCCTAGTGACTATTAATGCTGCCAACCTACCTCCTCCTGAGATAGCAGATGGTCAGGAGAAGGAGAAGGAGAATGAGAAGGTTTAGCTCCATTTAGCTAGTTTTTACCCTATTTTTATGTATTTTTATTTTCTTCTTTCTTCATTCTTTATTTGTAATGAAACTCGATGTAATCCTTGGTTGATCAATGAAATGAAGAAGTTTTGTACAATCTTTTCAGTGATCCTGTGACATTTTTCTCTTCTTTGATTATTGTCGTTTATCCTCCTTAGCCGGACATAGGTTCTTACACTTCCAGTTTGATGCAAGGAAGAATATAATAGTTTTTGTTGAATTCGACCTGTCGAGATGTTGTAAAAGTCTTATTCAAGGAAGGTTCATCTTCACTATCTTTTTGATAGGGCTGTAGCGAATAGTGCCACCTATTATGAGATGATTAAGTAACTGCAAGAAGATCACAATCTTTCTCGAGCATTGCTACACTTTGACAATGAAGCTAAGTACAAAGCCTTGATCTTAGGTTGGGGGTTTGATAAGAAATTATAATAAATCACATCTTCCTTGAGGAAGAAGGAAATTATGCTAAATAAAGAAAAAAATGCTGCTCGGGAGATTATTGCACTCCTCGAAAAAGAAAATAATTCCTTGAGGAATTAGCTAAATAGTTTGAAGAAGAGAATTGACACTGGGCTGAATAAGGTGCCTTTTCCTTGGAGATAGAGAATGACAGACTGCTGGAGGAACTAGAGAACTTGAAGAAGAGAAAAAAATAAGTCTGAGCAATCTTCTAGGAAGATTGTGGTTGCTCGGCCAACTGTACATGAAAAGAGAACTAGGAAGACCTTGGTCTACTAAGAAACATTGTTGCATGAAACCTTGACTCACTTGGATGAACACATGGAAAAAAATCAATCGAAAGGATATAAATGGAGTTGGTTGAATTTGTTGGGGTTATTGAAAACACCCAGAAAGAATGAAGTGTGGTACTGGCATAATCTAGGGATGTTGGATTACCCTGACCCCCCCTTTAAGATTAATGTCAATTGGATTCTAACCAACGCTATATCTCAGAGATTAGTAATAAAGTACATTGAGGATTATGGTCTTCAAGGAGAAGATGAATATGTTCTCCACCCACCTCTGTTTTGTCAACCGAGTAGCGATAGATGTAATAAGCCAACATATTTCATATCTATAACCTTGTCGAGCTCCTATGATGAGCCTCCTGCTGAGATGAGAACAACTGAAGGAAACATCCAGTTTAATAGGCTTGTATTTCATGCTTTTTGGTTTTTTTATTGTAACACAAATATGTTAGGAATAAAATAGACTTTGTTTTCCTGTATGTATATATATATATATATTTTTAATACATTTTTGCCTTTATTTAAGGTTATGATTAGTTTAATCATCTTGCTAACTAGATAATCTACCTTATGATTAGTTAGTTAGCTTACCGACTAGGTAATATGTTTAAATGAAAAGTGCTAGGTCCAGTGTTGAATCTTATTGTAATACCCCATAATTTTATGGCTTTTAATTATGAGATTAATTAAATGAAATTGCTTTTAATTGTGGGATTAATTAAATTAATTTGGGATAATTAATTAGAAATTGATTCGGATTTAAATAACTAGCGAGCCGAGAGTTAGTATTTAAATATGATAATAATGTTGTATATTGCTGAGTGATTATGGCAATATGTGATTATTGAATTTATTAAAATTATCGTGAGTTAAAAATACGACAGTTTCGATAATTTAGTTTGGACACGCGTGTCAGTCGTGTCAGGACCCAATTTAATGAATTTAAAAGTATTTTATTTTATGTCATCCGTATGAGATTTTGAGTCCGTCAACGTGTCCGGAAGGGTCAAGTTAGTCCGAAAACACTAGTCGGGGGTTTAGTTTGAGTCCCGGGGCATTTTTAGGCCTAACCGACAACCCGGGAGGGCATATTAGTCATTTTCATTTTTGGGGAATAGTAACCCACGAAATTTAGGGAGCTTTATCAACCAATAGGTTAGATCCTTAGGGTTTCCATTACCAAGATTCACAGATGGACATTAGAGAGGAAGTGGAGGGGGTTACCAATGGAGAACCACCATCTTTAGAAGCTTTTGCACCACCGTCACCACCACCGGATAGATCGAAAAGCAAGGATCATCCCCATACCGTCTACTTCATTGGATCAGAATCTCTAATTCAGGCAAGTGATTTATCTTGTAATAATTTATGGCATATACTTTACATGATAGCTTAGGTTTGATGTCAATTTATGAATAATGGCAAAAACCTGAATTTGGAGACTTAATAATTGATTTTGGATAGGTTTGCGTGAAGTGGTTCTTCTGGAAATGTTTGATGAACGAAACTATAAATTAAGGGTTAAGAATCACGAAATTTAATTGAGGATTATGACAATTATGGAAGAAATAGTGAAGAATTAGGGCTGTAGTGAAATTCATGACTTTTAATCCAAGAAGACAATGTTCTATGATAGTTTGATGATTCTTGAACGTTAAAACTTGTATAGATATGTTGGTTTAATGATTAGTAAACTTTCTTGGGATATTGGGACGTTATAATGGAGGATTTGGGATGTAAAAATTGTAAAACCCGTAAATGTTAAGAAAATTCTGGGCAAATACCTGCTCGATCGATCGACTCAAGAATGTCGATCGATCGACGATCAATCGATCGACCCCTTCCGATTTTTGGTAATTATTTTCTTTTAAGGTTTAATGACAATTCCAAAGCTGGTATTGATTCTTAGGGTGATTATTATAATATTTTGGGACATAGTTAGGGTAAGTAGGTTCTTAGTTATTGCCTGGAAAAATATTATAACTTATGGGATTGAGCGTTATAATTAAGAACGATTATCGAATGAGGACGATTTGAGATCTTTTGATTTTGGGACTGAGAGTGGAATGAAAGATAATTTAAGGGATATTATATTTACTGAGATAACCTTAGGAAGAAATGGGAGACCTAGTATTCACTTGGGATATGTATAGGTACCCGAGTCCGTATGACAAGACTTATCGTGTTAAATAAATATTACGTAGAATATCCGAAATGTAAATATTATGGGCGAGACTTATTATAAAGGGAAGGAGTATACCTATATTGAAATTATATATATACTGGTTGTGTGATTTTCTAGTATATGGATTATTGTGTGTATAACATACCTTCCATACGTGCTATCACTGGAGGTCGTTCGTAAGAGGATAGTCTGGTCTCTATGTGACCTTCGGGGGGACTTAAGATTGATACCTAAGAACATAGGACTTGGAAGGGCTTATCGCTGAGTCGATAAGTCTGCTGACCATGGGAGCATATGTATGTGTGTGACCAATGGGTATGTGAACTATGTTTGCCTCTACTATGTTCGGTTTTTATAGAAACGGTTCCTGAGTGATTCGAAACTTGTTATCCTCACGTACGTGATGTACTGGGATTCGATAGTAGAGTATGAGATCATCGTACGTGCTATCCTTGTGGGGTTCCTGATTTGTATATGAGATATTATACGGGTGTATATACATATACTTGTGTTAGTTCTGTTGTGTTTCTTAGTAGATGTGAATAACTAAGATATTTTAATGGGCTAAGAATATAAAAAATTTAATTAATTCTTGAGATAAGTAATTTAATGAATGTGAATATGAGTTATCAATATAAATTATTTGGGTGTTAATTGTAGATACTCTATGATAGAACGAGAAAGCAGGAGTGGTACAGACTAGTTAGTTAGCGGTATAACTAGGATGGGTTAAGGGTATACGTTAGGTGTGCACATTAGTTGAGAGGTAAGAAACTCATGTGAGAGTACGCAACTAACATGTTTATAACATGTGTTGTTTAATTGTAATTTAAACACTTGCAATATTTTTTAAACTGTTTTCACCTCGGGCTCTGACCCGTTTGCTTCCAAATATATCTTTTTGTAAAAACCTTTTTAGGTGCCCAGACACAGGGACGCCAAGCATAGGAATTCCATTACATTGGCGTGATGTAGCTGCTGTGGGAGTTACACGATCTCGGTATTAGACGCCTTCAAATTCTATACTTGATTCTACTCAGAGTTACTCATCTTTTAGGGCATGGCGTCCATTTCCATTTAGAAATAGCATTCTCAGATTTGTAGTTTTATTTTAGATGTTGGTTTAATTATTCAGACTCTTGTATCGGGATTTTATTTTACTCTGGTATTATTATTGGAGTGTTTACTCCAGACTCAGTTTATTTCATTTCGTTGATTATTCATATGAGATTGTTTATGCGATTGAACGTTGTTGATTTAATTACTTGGTTGTTGTTAATTTAATTAATAAAATTTGATATCTCTTTTTTAAATATTAGGTGGCTAGTAATAAATTAAATGTTTTCGACAGTGATGCTACGACTGAACCAACTTAATATTCTGTATTAATTTCATAAAGGAGTAGCTACCCGGTATTTAATTAGTCGGGGTGTCACAGGTGGTATTAGAGCATCAGGTTCTAGTGTCCTTCAGGATCTATGCGGCTTATTATGCTCCCAGCGTAGCTTTCTTTGATGTAGAGCCCTATCTTTAGGATTGTTGATTTCTTTGGTGAGATTTGGTTCTCCTGCTATAATAAATATCATAGTGAATCTTATTTGTATTCGGGAGTATTCGTGTGCCGAACAATGAAGTATGTAGTGCGAGTTGGGCGGACAGCAGGAGGCAAAGCTCAGTTGAGGTTATAAGGTATATTCAACAATGGTGACCGTAGTTGAGGTCACCCCTATTATGGCACGGAAGGCCAGGACAGTAAAGGCAGCTTGGACACAATATGACTTCCATAAACCACTATAGTAAAAAGTGGAGTCAAATTAGACTCACCCAGTAAGGTTGAATTGGGAGAGAGTCAGACAAAACGTTGAAGAGAACCAAAAGTGGAAATACTAGAAAGGAAAAAATGGCATGTGTTAGCCAACGAAGATAAATATCCAAAGGTTTGAGCATATGCCGGAGTATGGCTAATCGGGAATGAAAAATTTAGGGTAAAATTTTCTTGGCTCATGAGAGCAGAGTTACAATGGTGAGAGACAACCACCTCACATAGAAGTGGAATGTTTTGTTAAAAGAAGGCGCATACGTATGGTTTAACCATAAGTTCCTTTATCAGATGTTCAGGATAATATGCGAAAGTGCTTCTGAACTCACACAAAAGGGTCGGATAGAAGTCACTTTGTGAAGAGAAATTTAATCAAAAAACGAACCTTACACCGAATGAAGTAGGTGCAATGGAGAAAAGGACATCAGAGGGGAAAATTAACTTACAAGAAGAATTACTAGCACTTCTGGGGAATTTTTCTTGGATGGTCAATGCAGATGATGAAAATGTTACGTTTTGTTAATATGGAGGTAGACGCTTTCTTGTGTGGGAAGCTACAAGAATCGAAGAACTGAGATAGAGTAACACTAAGGGAAATGGTGTTGGAGAAGCACCACAAGGGGAGACCCATCAGGGGACCCATTTAAATGATTTTGATAACTAAATTGTTTATCGAGCGATGGTGATTTCAGTAAGAGTTGTCGAAGCCAGTAGCGTGTTCCTTAGGGCCATCAAAGCTAAGGGAACAAAAAAGTTAGCCATTAAAGTTGAGACTACCAACGTCCGAAAGAAGGACAAGCATAATATGGTCAGTGTGACCGGTGATAAGTGAAGTATGTGTAGAGGTATTTGTGGGGAGTGAAACCCGTGCGTTAAATTTTTTCCCAAAGCAAATATAGAGATAAGGGTGTGGTGCCTAGCAAGGGCAATAGTTATTAAAATTTTCGGTTTAGTACGTACATATGTGCTAAGTCCAGGAACCATTTGAGCAGCCATGACGATTGGCAAGATAGAAGTATGAGTTATATCCTCAGATGATGTTGCATAATCTATGTGTCAGAAATAAGTTACTACATTTTTATTATTACTATTTTTGCATGAGATACGAGTTTAGTGAATATCTCAGCAATGTTATTATTTACGTGAGTATTTTTTCCTAGTATAGAGGGGTTACCTTTAGTGTTATCCGTTGAGGATGAGTGGGTGTATATATAGTAGTATATAGCTTATTGAAATTTCTCGTTTTAGTGTTGTGTTATATGAGTATGATATTATCTTAATTATGGTTGTAGGATATTGAATAAACCGATAATGTACGATTACTACAAGTCTATCGGGGTTACTACGTTGGTGTAGAATGTTTTGTTCTGGTGAGGCCCCATCTACGAGAGGGTCGGGCTCACGTTTATATATTTGTATAGATGTATATATATTTTTGTTGAGACTTCAAAAAGTATAATGGTTTCGAATATTGGTTCCCGGTATGTGTAGGGACTTTATTGATGTAAATCGAAGTGTATTTGATCTACTGTTCAGCGGAAAGATCTAGCTAGTTATATTAATTAACGCCCAGGATGTGGTAATAAGAAGAGTGCATTGTTATATCACCCTTTAGAGACGTGGGAGTTAATACTCATAGTTGTGTGTCTGGGGACAAAATTTTGAGAGCCCGATTATATTTGCATGATATTTATGGAATGTGATGACCATAAATGTTAAGACACGATGTCTTTCAATAGGAGTTCCTTGTTTACGTGTAATTGCGAAGGAGATGTAACTTTATTGTCAATATACGGGAATATAGGGGTACATGCTATAAACTGAGGGCCTAACGGATTCTGATGATCGACAACGTTAGGTAGTAGTGTATTGGGGGGTTCCTTATTTAGATTTCTCTTTGCGAGACACCCCACGCATGAAACATAGCGGAAGGTTGGTAGTAAGGAGATGTTTGGCCATTTTTCCATAGTTTGGGTACCTCGATCATTAGGGAAGTATGTAGTTATAACTAGAAGTTAAAAGGGGAAAGTACAATATGGTCAGTAGAGCCAGTTGTGTGGTGAGGAAGTACATATAATTTTGTTTTATCTTAGCGGGTTGAAGGATGAAAGGATGTTTAAGAGGGTTTAGAATTTCAAATTTGGGGTGATTGAGAACGCCCAAGTAGTATAGCCACGTTGCGAATGGAGGGGCAATAAAGAGTTTGGAGGATGTATGAGCGTGTATGATGTTTAAACCCGTATGCGCAATGTATAGGGTGTATGGACACCTTGATTTGCTGGTCTCAGAATCGCTAGAAGAATAGACATATAACGTTGAAATTTTACTTGTGATACTAACATGATGAAATGGAAGTAGTAAAGTGTATTAAGCATCGTGTGAAGGACGACAGTCTATAGATTATGTGCAAACAGAGTAACACGTCAAAAATTAGTTGAAGGGCAGTGGGAAGCCACTTAAAAAGGGGGTATCCCTTGAGAAGACAAATATTTAACTATTATGGGCAATTTGAAGCGGAGTTCCATCCAATCGAAGGTTGAGAGTGGCTTACGCATAAATAGAGTGAGGATGTCAATAAGGTAAAAGAGTCCAGATGTGCACAACGTGGTGAATAGTGCACGGGCCGGAACTTTTGGTATATGCCGCAGGAAGAATAGGGTTATTAAGTACCACTTAATGGGAGGAGTTATAAGTGGAAATCGGTGTTGATCGGGACATAATTAGTAGCCCCCACGTGCACCACTTATAGATAGAAATCGGTTGGAGTATGGGTATCGACAAGAAACTTGGTGTCGAGCCGACGATTCCAGTAGTAGAAGAGTCAAGATGATAAATTTCTTTGATGGGTTGCAGTCATAAAGATGAGTAACGATTTCCTTCGAATGTGTGGAACGAATTGTAAATAAGGAAAGAAATTGTTATATTTGTGGGTGATTTACACTATTAGATAGTGACCGTGCCGGTATGTGGTCCTACCCAGTATTATTCTGAGCTAGGATGAGATCCCCGAAACCCACCTTCAATATAGGGTATAAGGAAGTAGTGGGAAAAGTTTCGTTTGAGAAAGTTGTATCACCGATAACCCGAGGAATAGGAGCAAGATGATTAACGACTCGTGGAACAGTACGAAAGTAATTTTGGACTCATTGAGACCATTTCTTTGCCACTATGGATATCGCTAGTAAGTGAAGTATAGTATGGTAATGGGGAGAGGATATTACTAATATGAAAGTTGTGAGAAATGACCAATACCAATTTATAGTGGACAAGGTGCTTATTGAGGTTTGTGTGGATAAACCTTACTATCCTTCCTCTGGATGCTTAGAGGTACGGTATCAGAGTTTTCGATCAGTCAAAAGTTGGAGTCCGATGACTATAATGGGTTAATCACTAACCGTCTGAAATGGCTTTCTCTTGTGAACAAAGATTCAAAGAATGGGCAAGAGTAGTCAGATGTTTTATGGGTTCTCCCAGGATGGGAGTTGTGTGTTTAAATAAACCTGGAAGTGATGCGAAGTGAGGTGCGAACTCACAATTAAATTGAGAAAACGCGGCCAGTGATGTATAGGCTATTCTTATTCGAATGTTGTTTAGTATGAGAACAACTTGAGGTGTATTTATTAAGGTGTAACCCTATAACTGATAAGTGTGGAAAGTGTTCAACAAGCTTCTTGTGAAGCGAGGGATGTAGTGATTGAGCCTTTCTTTGTATTTTGTATTGAGTACTGGAGGATACCTAATTTTTCAGGTATGCCTACTTTTCTGAATTTCGGGATGAAATTCCGTTATTAGGGGGGAAGTATGTAATACCCCGTAATTTTATGGCTTTTAATTATGAGATCAATTAAATGAAATTGCTTTTAATTGTGGGATTAATTAAATTAATTTGGGATAATTAATTAGAAATTAAATTGAATTTAAATAACTAGCGAGCCGAGAGTTAGTATTTAAATATCATAATAATGGTGTATATTGCTGAGTGATTATGGTAATATGTGATTATTGAATTTATTAAAATTATCGTGAGTTGAAAATACGACAGTTTCGGTAATTTAGTTGGGACGTGCGTGTCAGTCGTGTCAGGACCCAATTTAATGGATTTAAAAGTATTTTATTTTATGTCATCCGTATGAGCATTTTGAGTGCGTCAACGTGTCCATAAGGTCGAGTTAGTAAAAAAATACTAGCCGAGGATTTAGTTTGAGTTCCGAGGCATTTTTATGCCTAACCGGCAACTCCGGAGGGTATATTAGTCATTTCCATTTTTGGGGAATAGTAACCCACAAAATTTAGGGAGCTTTATCAACCAATAGGTTAGAGCCTTAGGGTTTCCATTACCAAGATTCACAGATGGCCATTAGAGAGGAAGTGGAGGGGGTTACCAATGGAGAACCACCATCTTTAGAAGCTTTTGCACCGCCGTCACCACCACCAGATAGATCGAAAATCAAGGATCATCCCCGTACCGTCTACTTCATTGGATCAGAATCTCTAATTCAGGCAAGTGATTTATCTTGTAATAATTTATGGCATATACTTTACATGATAGCTTAGGTTTGATGTCAACTTATGAATAATGGTAAAAAAATGAATTTGGAGACTTAATAATTAATTTTGGGTAGGTTTGCATGTAGTGGTGCTTTTGGAAATGTTTGATGAACGAAATTATAAATTAAGGGTTAAGAATCACGAAATTTAATTGAGTATTATGACGATTATGGAAGAAATAGTGAAGAATTAGGGTTGTAGTGAAATTCATGACTTTTAATCCAAGAAGACGATATTCTATGATAGTTTGATGATTCTTGAATGTTAAAAATTGTATAGATATGTTGGTTTACTGATTAGTAAACTTTCTTGGGAGATTAGGACGTTGTAATGGAGGATTTGGGGTGTAAAAATGGTAAAACCCGTAACTGTTAAGAAAATTCTGGGCAAATACCTGCTTGATCGATCGATCGACTCAAGAATGTCGATCGATCGATGATCCCTTTTCTTCCATCGATGATCGATCAATCTACCCCTTTTCTTCCATCGACGCCCCCTTCTGATTTTTGGTGATCATTTTCTTTTAAGGTTTAATCAAAAATTCCAAAGCCGGTATTGATTCTTAGGGTGATTATTATAATATTGTGGGACTTAGTTAAGGTAAGTAGGGTCTTAGTTATTTCCCAAAAAAATGTTATAACTCATGGGATTGAGCATTATAATTACGAACGGTTACCGAGTGAGGACGGTTTGAGATATTTCGATTTTGGAACTCGGAGTGGAATGAAAGATAATTTAAGGGATATTATATTTGCTGAGATAACCTTAGGAAGCAATGGGAGACCTAGTATTCACTTGGGATAGGTATAGGTGCCCGAGTCCATATGACGAGACTTGTTGTGTTAAATAAATATTACGTAGAATATCCGGAACGTAAATATTATGGGTGAAGCTTATTATATAGGGAAGGAGTATACCTATATTGAAATTATATATATACTGGTTGTGTGATTTTCTAGTATATTGATTATTGTGTGTATAACATACCTACCATACTTGCTATCACGGGAGGTCATTCGTAAGAGGATAGTCTAGTCTCGATGTGACCTTCAGGGGGACTTTAGATTGATACCTTAGAACCTAGGATTTGGAAGGGCTTATCGCTTAATGGATAAGTCTACTAAACTTGGGAGCGTAGGTATGTGCGTTACCCATGGGTATGTGGACTATGTTCGCCTCCACTATGTGTGATTTTTATTGAAACGGTTCCTGAGTGGCTCGGAACTTGTGATCCTCACGTACATGATGTACCGGGATTCGATAGCAGAGTATGAGGGCATCGTAGGTTCTATCCTTGTGGGGTGATTGATTTGTATATGAGATATTATACGGGTGTATATACATATACTTGTGTTACTTCTGTTGTGTTTCTTAGTAGACGTGAATAACTAAGATATTTGAATGGGCTAAGAATGTGAAAAATTTAATTAATACTTGAGATAAGTAATTTAATGTATGTAAATATGAGTTATCAATATAGCTTGTTTGGGTGTTGAGAGTAGATAATCTATGATAGAATGCGAAAGCAGGAGTGGCACAGACTAGTTAGTTAGCGGCATAACTAGGATGGGTTAAGGGTATACGTTAGGTGTGCACATTAGTTGAGAGGTAAGAAACTCATGTGAGAGTATGCAACTAACATGTTTATAATATATGTTGTTTAATTGTAATTTAAACACTTGCAATATTTTTTAAACTTTTTTCACCTCGGTCTCTGACCCGTTTGCTTCCAAATATATCTTTTTGTAAAAACCTTTTTAGGTGCCCAGCCACAGGGACGCCAAGCATAGGAATTCCATTACATTGACGTGATGTAGCTGCTGTGGAAGTTACAGGATCTCGGTATTAGACGCCTTCACATTCCATACTTGATTCTACTCAGAGTTACTCATCTAATAGGGCATGTCGCCCATTTCCATTTAGAAATAGCATTCTCATATTTGTAGTTGTATTTTAGATGTTGGTTTAATTATTCAGACTCTTGTATCGGGATTTTATTTTACTTTGGTATTATTATTGGAGTGTTTACTCCAGACTCAATTTATTTCATTTCGTTGATTATTCATATGAGATTGTTTATGCGATTGAACGTTGTTGATTTAATTAGTTGGTTGTTATTAATTTAGTTAATAAAATTTGACATCTCTTTTTTAAATATTAGGTGGCTAGTAATAAATTAAATGTTTTTGACAGTGATGCTACGACTGAACCAACTTGATATTATGTTTTAATTTCATAATGGAGTAGCTACCCGGTATTTAATTAGTCAAGGTGTCACACTTATTTGTAATGCCTTAGATTCTACTAATGCACTTAGATAAAACTGTAAGTAGTTTTGTTGACATAAGTATTTGCATTAGTTGTCATTGGCGACCAAGTGTGTTAGGAATATATATTTATTCCTGTGTTTAAACCAGTCGGGTTAAACTTCATATGTTTAACTTTAAGTCATACATGAATTTTTACTGACTTCTTGTTCTTGACTTGTCGAAGAAAAAATCATACATGAAGTGGAAAAAAAAATTCCAAACTAATATTTTTTAAGATGGAAAAGTTTGAAGTTGGAAAAAATTGAATTAGAGAAAGTTCCAAACTAAACTTTTTTAAAGTTGAAAAAGTTTAAATTTGGAGAAGTTTGAATTAGAGAAATTTCCAAAATAATTTTTTCTTAAGTTAAAAATGTTTAAAGTTGGAAAGGTTTGACTTTTTTGTAGTTGGAAATGTTTGTAGTGAATGTATATCACCGTATCCCGAAAAGAAAACATAAAAAAAGAAGCATAATTGATAGAAAATTGCAACTTCTTTAAATTAAATAAATGATTACATCAAATCAAAATTATTGATAATATTTTCGTAGATGGTGGGCATTCCATGGATTCTTGAATTCTTCCCTTTCAAGTGTTTCCTGGAGATAGGTGCCTGGTCGGATGACTACCAAGATGAGATAAGAACCATGTCATTTCGGCTCCAACTTGTTGCCTTTATGAATCACTTTCTTAAGGACATAGTCTCTTTCTTTCAGGTTGGTCGACTTGACCCTCATGCTATAAAATATAGCAGTCATTTGTTGATAAGTAGCCATTCTAATTGTAGCATCTTCTTTGACCTCTTCAACCATGTCTAGATTTAGTCGTCTCATGACATCACTCTTAGGGGAGTCAAAATTTAATACCCTATGAATCGACAGACCTATTTTGGCTCGTACCACTATCTCAGTGCCAAAAGTGATCATATATGGAGTCTTTCATGTTGTTATTCTCGGTGAAGTCTTATAAGCCCATATGATGTTGTACATCTAATTAATCCCGTTCACCTTATCATCATATAATCTTTTTTTTAACCCGTCAAGAAAAGTATTATTAGTGATCTCTATTTTACCATTGCATTGCGGATGTCCATGTGTATAATGAAGTTTTTGAATCTTGGACCGGATGCAATATTCCACAAACTCCGTATTGTCAAATTGAGTACCATGATCAGTGATGAAAGAATAAGGCATCCCATAACGACATATGATTTGCTTCTATATGAACTAAAAAACCCTTTAATAAGGAATATCAACCAAGGGCTCAACCTCCACCCATTTGGCGAAGTAATACACTAATATTACCAAATATTTGAACCTTCCTTTGGTGGTCGAAAATGGGTTGACCAATTCAATCCCCCAAATAGCAAATGGCTAAGGAGAAGTGATGGGATTTAATGAAGCCCCGGGTCTTCTATGAATATTGGTGAACTTCTTGAACTTATCACACTTAATTGGCAAAAAAACACAATCTATCTTCATCGTCAGCCAGTAGTAGCCTTACATGGTTATTCTTTATACTAATAATCGGATGGGTGAATGAGCTCCACAGGAGCCTTCATGCACCTCCTTGATCAAGTCATGTACATCGGCCGGATTAACACATTGAAGTATAGAGATAGTGTATCCCCTTTTATACAAAATACCTTTATCTATAACAAAACTAGTTGCTTTGTATCTCAACTTCCTGGCTTCTCTCTTGTCGGATGGTAGCCCTTCTTTGTCAATCTAGTATTTGATTGGATCCATCCATGATAGTCCCAATTCCATACTAATAAATTTTACAACTTCCATATCAATGATTCTATGTGTGAGGATCTCTACTCGAATTGTTCGTCTGAGTTCTATATAAGTTATTGAGGCTAGCCGAGCAAGTGAATCTGCTCGGGCGTTCTCCACTCTAGGGATCTAGACCATCCTGACTGCAGGAAATAGAGAGATAACCTCCTTATCTTTTTTCAAATATCTTACAATAAGTTTTCCTTTGACCCCATATATCTAAAGCATTTGATTAACAATGAGTTGAGAATCACTATGTGTTATCACCTACTTGACACCCAATAATAAAGATAGTTCCAAACCCATGATTAATGCATCGCACTTGACCTCATTGTTAGAAGCTTGGAGTTGAAAAAGTAAAGTGTATTCCACATATAATTCATCTGGAGTGTTGATCATAAGCCTTGCTTCACTTCCAGTGGCGCATGAAGATCCATCCACAAATAATTTTCAAATTGGAATATCGTTGTTGAAGTCTTCCTCTGATAATACTCCGTATTTAAATATCTCCTAGCTATGTTCAGCTAATCGTTGAGCTCTTTCTTAAGCAGTTGGTCAACGATAATCTCAGTTTTCATTTGAGCTGATCTATCCTTCGAATAAGTATGCTTGGCAGCCAAACTTAGATTATTGGTCACCTCGGGGTATGTGAGTTCTGTAATGAAATTGTCAAGAGCTTGCCCTTTCAATGCAGTCCTTGTCTCATATACCATCTTATATTGCCCTAGTTCAACTTCCCAAGACATCAACCTTCCTGAATTTTTTAGTTTGCGAAAAGCCTTTTGCAGAGGAAAAACAGTGTACATCACAATAGTGTGGTCTTGGAAATATGGTCTCATTCTCTTGTAGGCTTCAATAAGTGCAAGTGCTAGATTTTCCAAACGTGGATACCTAATTTCTGCTCCTCGAAATGCTTTTCTAGTGTAGTAAACAGGATTCTAAACTCTTCCTTCTAGTAAGATCAAATTCAAATGAAGAGTTGACTTTGTAACAGCCAACTACAAATACAATCCCCCCCCCCCCCCGCCCAAATTGGTCGGTAGAGTAATGGTGGATATCCCAGATACTTCTTTCAACTTCAGGAAAGCTTTCTCACATTCGTCATTCCATTCAAAGGTCTTTTTGAGCACCTTAAAAAATGGAAGACGATAGTATGTTGCTCGAGCCACAAAACGATTGAGGGCTTCTACTCGTTCAGTCAGGTTCTACACATCTTTCTTACACGTAGGAGATTGCATCTCCCTGAATGACTTTATCGTTTTAGGGTTGGCTTCGATTCCCCACTAGTTTATAATATAACCCAAGAACATTTGTTCTTGTACCTTAAATATGCATTTGGTTGGGTTGAGTTTCATTTTATGCTTCTCTAACTGGTCGAACATCAGAGCCAAGTCCTTAATGTGGTCGACATCAAGATTGTTCTTGGTGAGCTTGTCGTCCATATATACCTCCATGTTTTTTCCAATATGCTCTTCAAACATTTTATTCACCAACCTCTTATTTGTTTCTCCAACATTTTTTAGCCCAAAGGGCATAACATTGTCACAGTATGCTCCTCAGCTAGTAATGAAAGATGTGATCTCCTTGTCTTCTGACTTCATTTTAATTTGGTTGTAACCATAAATACGCATCTACGAAGTTAAGTAACTCATGACCTACTATTTCATCTACCTACTGATCAATCCCTGGTAAAGTAAAATGATTATTTGTTCATGCTTTGTTAAGATCAATAAGGTCTACACGCATATGCCATTGGCCATTATTCTTTTTAACAACCCATCATTACATTAGTCATCCAACTAGGATACTTGACATCTTCTATAAATTGATTTCTTTGTAATTTCTCCATTTCCTCTGGGATGGAAATGTTCTTCTCAGGATTAAACACTCCACATTTCTTCTTGATCGAATTAGCTTCTTTGTAAATATTGAGCTTATGGCAGATGAGCTAAGGGTCAATTCCTGGCATGCCATCGTGGCTCTAGGCGAACACATTATTTAGTTCTCTCAAGAATGCAATCAATTCTTATTGTGTTAAGTTCTAGCCAATTTGAGTGGTTGTTTTCAGCTTCTCATTATCATGAACAATGGTATTTTTTGCCTCTATAACTTTCCCCTTAACGAGATCTTCTTCCTCGCAAAGATCTAGAGTGTCGATATAGTAAATGGTAGTGATCTTCTGGACTTCCTAATGGTCGACATAAGGGTAGGCACTCTCATGCTTCCAACTGATTTCCATTCACTATGTTGACTCCATAATTTGTAGGAAACTTCATAGACTGATGTATTATAGACATTATTGCTTCTAACTACTATATCCCAACTCTGTGGAGAATCATATTGTAGGCTGAAGGGATATTTTTAACAAGTACAAAGAAGAAAATCATCTCCTTTCTACTTGATGTCCAAGTGATGACCAAGACATCAACTTGATTGTCCCCAAAGCATAAACTCATTCGCTTGAGAAGCCTATGAGAGACCTATTATAAGGTTCTAGTTTACTTTCTTGTAGCCCTAGGCTGGTTGTGGAAATAGTTATAGAACATGACATCTACCGAACTCCCATTGTCTTCCAAGAATCTTACCACTCAGACATGATGAACCTAGCATGTGATAACCAATGGGTCATCATGAGGATAAATTACTCTGCTCAGATCATTTTTAGAGAAGTCAATCATTAATAAGTCATTTTTTACTATCCTAGGCCGACCATCTCTGCACTCGAGCATGCCAATCTGTTTAATAGAAGGATAAGATTTAACTTCATTTAAATAAGTCTTTCTTTCAGCTATCTCATCTTTTCTACCGGCGTTTCCCTTACAATAAAATGGCAGCTAAGAGAAATCATCCACACCTCAACTTTTGGATCCGTGAGTTCCTTCAGCAGGTCGGGATCATCCTGATAATCATCATTCTGAGCGCTTTTCTTATCATATTTTCATCGGCAATGTGACTCGGACCTTCTCCTAGTGTCCCGACCACCAGCCCAATCAACATATTTAGTCAATTTCCCCCCAATGGATGATATTTTTCACTTCGTTCTTTAGAGAAATGCAATTGTTAGTGGTGTGCCCATGATCTCTGTGAAAATCATAATATTTGGATTTATCTCTCCTGCTGGGATGCTACTTCAGTTTCCTAAGCTAGTTTAACTCTTCGTTTCCCTTAATCCCCTCCAGTATGTGATGGACACCTTTGGTGAGTGGGGTATATTCATCATACTTCTTGATTTTATCAAACTCTTACCTTTTTTATCTTTCTTGGTTAAATTATTCTGACTTTAAGTCTTTACCATTGGAGATTCTTTAGCACCCATTACCCCCTTCACATTCATAATCTTCCCAGCCTTGGCCATCAACTCTGTCACGGTCTTGGGGATATTTTTTGCTACAACATAGTAAAGGTCGATGGCAAGCAATCCACTCATCAGCTTTGCGATGGAAGTTTTCTCTTCATAATCAATCACTTCTAGTTTCTCATTATTGAAACAAGTGTTGTACTCCCGAGTAGTTTCTTCATGTCTTCGACAAACGGTCAAGGGATTAGTGATACTCTTGATTTCCTTTGCCCTAAAATAAAAATTATAGATAAATAGCTCGGCCAACTAATGGAAACAATAAATTTTCCCTGTGGGTAAGTGGTTGCACCATATCTAGGTTGGGCCTATAATGGAATTAGATAAGGACATGTAATACATCTCGTCGGGGACAGAGTATATATCAGAAATAACCTAATATTCCTCAATATGGAGGACTAGATCAGTCTTCCCATCATACTTGGGAATGACTATCGGCTGCTTAAATTTAGAGGGTGTGGAGTATCACACAATTGCCTGAGTAAAAGGGGATCCATTAAAAAATCTCCTCTGCAAAGGGTTTTTATACTTAGCCATTTCTCCCAAATGATCTTCTAGTCAATGGATAGATCCTTTCTAGGAATTTTCCTCTAGTTTAGACTTGACTGAGGAAGCTTTTGTGGCTTTACAGTGCACATGTGCTGAGCTACCTTCCTAAAAATTCTGCTCAGCACGCACATAGCCTCTAATGCTAGACCTAGACCTTATAGATCCTTCTCTTTGATCGCAGGATCAATCTAGCTCTCTATGATAACCTCTGACTGCCCGAGACCCTGGAAAATCAAAGGCATATGCCTTACTTAAGTGCTCAAATGCGCTCAACCGTCCATTGGATAAAGACCGACCATCGTAATATTTCATAGATTGGATTAACGATGTTGCTCCAGGATGGTAAGATCTATCACGAGAGGATCTGGAGTAATTATTTCTCTCATTTATGGATGGAGGAGGTGGCATATCCCTCAAGGATGGTTCAGTGGTGGAGTTATCTTGCAACGTGCAACCTAGTAGATAAACTGACTCTTGCATGGCATTTTACCCTTTAGTATGGTTGAGTAAAATTCCCTAAAGATCATCCACGCTAGGAGGAGTAGACGGAATAGCAGCATTGCCTTCATTTTTAAGGTTGTTTTCTGGGTCAATCATTTCTCTAAGGGAAAATAAATGAAACAAGTGGTAGAGAACAATGATCGAAAAACGTTCCCATGGACGGTGCCAATCTATTAATTTCTAAAAAAGGAGTGGATCCAAATTTATAATCACATATAAAATAAAGATAACCAATCGAGGAAAACACAGAACAAAGAGATTTTTCAAGTAATTCAATTATGAGAAAAGCCTACATCTACTATTTTTGTAGCTTAGGGGTTTGTATGTTTGTGCCTAATTAAATCTTTCGTTTGAGCTAAGGGAGATCATGTATTTATAGTAGTTAGAAACCCAATAGATTGAATGCCTTTATATCTTCAGGCATTTACATCTGTATATAATAAATAGGACTGTTGACATTCACAAGTACGTGTACCAGAGCTGTTAGCTATTCCACCGAAGTGACTTTTGTTATTCTTAATGGCTCGTATTATTGAGGTTGGTTAGCCGGTTAGCCGATGAAGTGTCTGTGGAGACTACCAAAAAAGTAAGTACAATGAGAACTGCCACGTAGGACAAGTGTCCATTTCTCATTGGTCCACGTAGATGAATAATTTTTTCATACAACACCAAGCATTATTAAAAATAAATTCAAACACCCCTAATGCAATATGAGTGAAATGTGTTCCTATAGCATATTGTTTACTACCTTTTGGATTTAAAACCTTGATTAAGATTGCTAGAGTTGTACTTCGATGCTGAACATTATTTTACTTTGAAGAATGGCAGCTCATTTTTATCAAAAGCATTTTATCTTTATATCCAAACTAGTTAAAAAATCCTATATGGCATAGACTCCTAATAAGTCAACCATATAGTGTGTTTCAATCTCCCCCTATGGATATTGGAGATAAAATTCCCTTGAATACATCGGTACTCAAAGGCACAAAAAAATTCTATAATCATATACAAAGTTCTATTCTACCCAACCCATCCTCGAACCAAAAATAAGAGAAAGTAAAAAAATACATAATTCAACTACAATACAGATCATACCCTAATAGAGAATAATGTATGTCAAGATCTATACGAGAATTATTGAAATGGTATGTTAGTTAAATCATATAAATATGTCGAGTAAGGTCCTAAGAAAATGTACTCAAGCCTTCCCCCCATGTTGTCTCAAATAGACAATGGGTAAACAAATATAATAGAGATAAAAAAAAAATTCTACCAATTTAAAGTCACAACTAGGGTTATATCAGGGGTCTCCTACATTAAATAGATAAATGAGGTGTCTATTGTCATTTATCAAACAACCATACCCTTCATCCTCAAAAACTAATTATTAGCAAGATATGTACAGAAGAATATGACTATTAGGCAAATTTTTAATTCAAGAACTATCATCCCTATGGATTTCCTTAATGATTTAAAATGCATATTATCCAAGGGTTTTGGGAATAAATAAGATAACTATTTTTCATTGTTTAAATACTCAATTTTTAGTTCTTTAGATTCTATAAATTCTCGAATGAAGTGATATCTGATTTTAATATGCTAAGTGCGTGAATGTTGAAAAGGATTTTTATAAATGTTTATAAGACTTTGATTATCACTAAATAAAGTTAGTTTGTCTTCTTTAATGCCATAATCACATAACATTTGTTTAATCTAAAGTAGTTGAGCACAATAGCTACTAGTTATGATATACTCAGATTCAGTAGTTGATAAGGATATGAATTTTTGTTTCTTACTACACCCAACTAAATTATTTCCTACATAATAGTAGGCACCAAATGTACTTTTACTATCATCTAAGCAACCTACCCAATCAGTGTTTGTATATCCAACTATATTTTTTGTTGTGTCTTTTGTGTACCAAATGCCATAATTAAGTGTGCCCTTAACATATTTTATGATTCTTTTACCACACAATAAATGACATTCTTTAAGTGAATATTGATATCGCGCACAGACACACACAACATACAAAATATTAGTCTCGATGCAGTGAGATATAAAATACTCCCAGTTGATGTAAAAAACTAGACAATGTCTAATTATTTAATAACAGATAATATTTGTAAGTAAAAGAAAGAGGCAAAAATGTTTTTAAAGTGGTTCGGCTTATGGAGAAAAGCCTACATCCACTATGCTTGTTATTGCCTTGTGTTTCCTTTTAATCACTTGCCTTTGATGAAGGGATTGCAACGTATTTTTATCCCAGTAGGGAGACAAAGAGATGAATGCCTTTATAAATTAGTCATTTACATCAGTACAAAATCTCCATAATGTTTCTGGCTATTGTAATTTTGCTGACACTGTTGGTCAGCCTCCCTACTGTTGGTCGGGATTCCTGGTGTTAGTCGGCATTCTAGTATGATGGTCGGCATTCTAGACCTTAGTTGGTGGTTATACCTTGCTGAATAGGATTATTTCCATAGTGGATGACACATGTATATTTCTTATTTGTCCACGTAAGTGGGTAATTTTTTATATCAACAGAAGCCACCAATGTTCCACGCTTGATGTTTGCTTGAAAGTATGGAGCATTTAGTTTTGGTAGTAGCTCGAGCTATATTTCTGATGATTGGTCGGTTGTCGACTTCCACACTTGTAAATTATTACCTTTGTTTATAGTGAGTACTATATATGGGATTTTTGTAATTATCTAGAATTATAATGAATCGTTTTGGGGCAAATATGTCTTTTTATGCTTAGACGCCAAAATTTCAATCTTCGTTTCACTTTAATCATTACGTTTGTCGGTTTTTGAGACAATCTATAAAAGGCGATAAAATCCCGATCATCTCTTACCTCAAGCCCTCTAAGATTCTGCTATAATTTCTTGAGCTTTCATGCAATCATTCTTCGTATCTTCTATTTCTTACTGAATCCTTAAGTCATCATAAGAATTATTTCTCTTTCTTTTTTTCTTCAAATCGAATCATGGTTTACGCAATTGTCTCTCTAGATGGATTTAAAAAGGAATGGAACATACTAGACTGGGTA
Organism: Sambucus nigra; assembly: GCA_949130495.1. Taxonomy (NCBI): domain Eukaryota; kingdom Viridiplantae; phylum Streptophyta; class Magnoliopsida; order Dipsacales; family Adoxaceae; genus Sambucus; species Sambucus nigra. The sequence goes on along the minus strand of OX422207.1, from coordinate 788,300,012 downwards.
GATTTAAAGTTTCCCAATCCCTATGGAGACGTTTTTTATTTGTCTGAAGGTGATTGGATCCCTTCATTATTCGTTATTGAATGCGGCTTTACTTTTCCCCCAAATCATTTTTGTTAGGAATTTTGTTAATACTTTGACATTATACCTGCTAGAGTATCCCCCCATGCTTGGAGGGTTATGAATGGTGTTCATATGATCAATCAACTCCATAGGACCCACATAGGCACTCCCGAAATCATGTTTTGTTATAAGTGGGTCACTAGTGACAGTACTTACAATTTAAAAACTAGGGTTAAAATAGAGCTTTAGTTATTAACCTTCCTGACTCTAGTAGGGACTACTTCGACCACGGAGTGATTGCCAAAAATTGGCAACATGTACCCTTAACAGGGGGTGAAGTGTACAATGGGCCAAAATGCCCTCAGGAGGGTCATGGGATAGGTTTTTTTAAATTCTTATGTGACTATATTAACAATTTTTCTGCTAAAGTGTTAATTAATTAGTGGTTGTTTATTTTCTTGCAGTTGATAGGAAGAGGAAGTGTCCCAAGGAGGGTGACATCAAGATTGACGAGATCAAGTTTCTCTAGGGTGTTCATAAAAAAATTGGTGAAGAACATACTAGGTTGGCATCATACTTGCTGAAATACAGGATGTCTGTCACCTCCTTTGTTTCCCAACCTTCTACTAGTGTTCCTTACATTGTGCTTGACTTATACCAGGACCCAGTGTCCACTTCATGAGGTAGTGGTGAACTTGATCCAGACCCTTCTTCATCCTTGGACTTTGACCTTCTTTTTGCTGTTGCTATGGGAAAGAATAAATTCCTCAATATAATGGGAGATGTTATTGCTCCTGGCTCCACCAAATCTTCTACTAGTGGGGCCACTAATAAAGAAAATGTTGGGAAGAAGTCCCCAGCTAAGAAGGGTGAAGAGTACTTTCTCAAATGTATAAAAAAGGGTATTCCTTCTAGAGTTGCTCTAGGAACTGCTACTACTACCAACCAACAGAACTTGGCTGATTTGCCTGCTGCTATTACTGGCTCTCCTATAGCCATAGGTCCTGGTCTAGCCAGATAATTGATAAGGTCTGGTATTTTTCCAGATCATAGGGGTGGTGCCTCTGCCATACCCCGTTTGAAAATTTTTGAAAGGGCTGCTCAAAGGCTTTCCTTGGTAAGAATTCTTGCTTTTTCATACTTGTACTTTTTCATTGATTTCTTGTATTAATTTTGCCTCTCCTTTTGCAGTTCATCGTTGATTTCAACCAGGTTTTGTAGAAGGATGATGCACTTCATTCTTCTTCAAATGACGTCGAAGAGGCATTTGAATGCATGGATAAGTCCTTGCTTGACTCCCAACAAGCATTGCCAAATGAGAAGAAATCTTGGGAGAACAAAATAAAAGTTGTTGAGAAATCTCAGAAGAAGGCTACAAATGAGGCTGTTGAAGCTTGGGGACAAGTCTCTGAGTTGAAGAAAAACTTGTCTGCTGAGAAGGCCAAAAGGGTGAAGGCTAAAAAAGCCTCTTTCAACAAAGGATGGGAGAAGGCCATAGTAGTTGCTTCTGTCCAGATTGAATATGTGAAGAAAAAATGTTACATGGATGGTTGGTCAGCAACACTTACTGAGGTCAACAGTCCTCTAGAGTCAGAGCTCTTCCTCAAATATGACCCTAGTTCCCCACCAAACTTAGACGAGGAAGTTGAAGATGATGTGGAGTCAGGGGACTCCACTCTTGTTCTGGATCCTACAGTCGAACAAATGCAGACAATTGCTGAGTCTTATCTTCCCACCACTTTCGAGCAAATCACTTTACCCATTCATGCCTCTAATCATATTGATGCTAATACTGATAGGGAGAAGGTGTAGACTTTCTCGACAATCAACCTTTTTTCTTTTTTGTCTTTACCTCTCCTTTATTTCAATGTATTTATAACTTTACTTCATATCAATGAAAATGAATATTTCCTTCCTCTACATTTGTCATATTTTGATTGTTGCTTTATGCTCTTTATTCTATTATTGATTGGATATTTCTTGACTCTTATAATTCATGGACAAAATGGATCAATTTTCCTCCACTGACTTCAATCTACTCAAGAGATTCAATGATATACTAAAGACTGGTCATATGACTTTATCCGATGAAGATCTATCAAATTTTCTCGGGGTTGATGTTTCAGATCAAGCCAATGAAGCTTAATTATACTTGAAGTGTCTTCTTGATCGGGTAGTGTCTAACAATGTATCTTACTTTAAAATGATTGAAAAGCATTAAGAAGATCAGAAAGAAGCAAAGCCTTTCCTGCATGCTGATTATGAGGAGAAGCTCAAAGCTCTAAGTAAAGCTTGGGGTTTTGAGGAGAAATTAGAGAAATATTCCTCTTCTTTTAGGAAGAAATAGTTTTTTCTCAAGTGTGAAGTGGATGAGGCTAGGGCCATTACCAAGATATTGGATGAAGAAAATAACAGTTATTGAGATAAGCTGAAATCTTTAAAGGTTCCTTCAACTATTGCTACTGCTATTGATGGAGTTTCATTTGTGGAGACTAAAAATGCTAATCCGAACGAAGAACTGGAGGATTTGAAAAAAATCTAAACTTTCTTCCTCCTTCCGATCAAGAATAAGATTCACCGAGCGACGATTGATGAAGGCAGGACTCAACAGACGCCTACAAATCAGGCTGCATAAATAAAGGCCAAGAATTTATCCATTCCTTAGATGTATCAAAAGATCCAAACCCAGGGCAAGAAACTTTCAACCCAGTCCTCCTAACTGTAGGCTAAAGAGGGAGTATTAAAAAAACTGCAACATCAAGTTGGGAGATCTGGACGGAAGGATATAATGAATCTATGGGTCATTTTGATGACCTCTTTAGTCAAGCTCAGTGTGAAGGCTATAAATGGGGTTAAACCAATTTCCTAACAGTTATAAAGGTTGAATGGGATCGTAAACTATGGTATTAGGTTGATTCGGAGCTTGTGGAGTGTCAAGACCCTCCCTTTAAACTGGATGTCAGTTGGATCCTTATAAAAACCATTCCTTAATGCCTGATCTAAAAATACTTAGAGAATTATCGCCTGTATGACGAGCTAGAAATAGTTCGGCCTCCTTATCTGTTATATGCTCTGGGCAGTAGCAATATGAGAATGCTTCAATATTTTAACTTCATTAACTCCCCATACACATTGGATGATCTTCCAGCAAGCATGGAACCAGTACTGAGCTCCTCTAAAGCTGAAGGAAAGCATTCGGTAAAATAATCGTGAGAATAATTTGTTCTTGTATTTCATTTATACATAATATTTATAGGTAATCAACTTATATATAAATGAAAGGCATTTGATTGACTAATCTTGTTAATTTCTGCATGCTTGAATTACTTTGTTGTTTAATTATTTCTATGGATACACTTAGGCATTTGCCTAAATTTACTATCAATTACCAATGAGATTATCATAAGTTCTATTGATATACTTAGATTTCTAAGTTTAATACCAGTTATCATTGATATGGCCATAGGTTCTACTAGTGCACCTAAATTTAAATCCAAGTTTAACACTAATTACCTGTGGTATTGCCATAGGTTCTACTAATGCACCTAAATTTTTAGGTTTTGCATTAGTTACCAGTGGTGACCAAGCGTATGCGGAATATGTGTCTACATTACTATTTAGGAATCTTTACAACGTTCTTCCTCCATTTTGCTTAGTTTTGATAAAACTTGTCAATTTTTATACAGATTTTTATCCCTGCTTTTTCTAGACAAGTACCGAGGACTAAAAATCCTGTTTTGAGTGTTTTGACTTAGGTTTGATTGCTTTGTAGATCAAGTATCACACTTTCTAACAAAATTCGACCAATTACCGAACCCCCGTCGACCAAGTATTGGGGAATGGGGATACATATCACCAATATTCCCAAAAAATCTAAAAGATGGAAAAAACCAACTTTTTATTGATATTGAAGAAAATTGATTACAACAGATATTTCTTGCTACATTACTGGTAGTACTTCCTAAGCTGCTCGGTATTCCATGGATTTTTGAATTCTTCCCCCTCCAAAGTTTTAATTCGATAAGTTCCTGGTCAAACAACTGCTGAGACACGAAAAGGCCCATGCCAATTGGCTTCAAGCTTGTTGGTATTCTGAATCGCCATATTAAGTACATAATCCCCCTCTTTTAAGTTGGTCGGACTTACCCTTTTGTTATAAAAGCATGTTATATGTTGTTGATAGGCAGCGTTCCTTAAAGCAGCATCTTCACGCACCTCTTCCAACATGTCCAGGTGTAGTCTTCGCATCAAATCACTCACCCGAGAATCAAATTTCAACACTCTATGAGTTGGAAAACCTATTTCAGCTGGTATGACCGCTTCTGTCCCAAATGCCAGCATGTATGGTGTTTCTCTAGTAGCAGCTCTTGGAGTTGTTCGGTATGCCCACAAAACTGAGTGTTGATGCAAAAAACTAGACTATATATAATTGTTTGATCACTGATAAATAAGTAAATAAAAGTGACACAAAAGATTTTAAACTGGTTCGACTAAAGGGAAAAGCCTACGCCCACTGTTGTGTATTATCTTGCCTTTGTTTAGGTATCTCGTGTGTCGCCCCTTTAGATATAGGGATTATAATGTATTTATATCCCCTAAGGGTGTACAAGATTTGGAATATTAAAGGATGGAATGCCTTTATAAAATAGGCATTTACATTAGTATAATCTTTATAATGTATACAACTGTTGGTCCTTTGCTGACCATGTTGGTCGGTCTTCCTACTGTTGGTCGGGCTTCTTTTATATTTTGGTCGACTAGGAGTGATGCCATGATGGATGACATGTGTCTATTTCTAATTGGTCAACATAATAGGATAATTTTTGGTATCAACAGAAGCCCCCAACGTTTCATGCTTGAGGTTTTTGGCGAGATTATGGAACATTTAGCTGTTAAAGTTGCTCGGGCAATAATTCTTTTTCTAGGTCGACTACCAACTTCTCATACTTCCAAAATTACTGATTTATCTGGTGGCATATAACACGGATGGCATTTTTGCAATTATTTCCTATTTTAATGAATCGTTTTTGGAAAAATGTGTCTTTTTTGGTTTTAGCTCCAATGGTTCAATCAATGCTTCCTTTAATCACTACATTCTCTAGTTTTCAAGGCCATGTATAAAAAGCGGGAAAAATCACGATTGTCTCTTACCTCAAGTTTTTCTAAGTTTCTTACTACTATCTCTTTGAGCTCTCTGTGCGATCGTTTCCCCTTTTCTTCAGTTCTTATTGAATTCTTAAATCATTGTAAGAATCCTCTCTCTTTTCTTAATCTTCATCTTTGAACATGGTTTACTCAGTAGTTTCTTTGTGAAATTTAGGAATGAATAGAATATCCCTTCATGGGTTGAGTTGGAGTTTCCTAGTCTTCCTACAAACCTTTTTTCTTGCTGAGGGTGGGTTTACTTTTCCCCCAAACCTATTTTTTCTCGAGTTTTGCCAGTATTTTGATGTGGCCCCTGTTAGAGTAGCCCCTAACACTTAGAGCATGGTTAATGGGTTTATAGATTAAATCATCTCTATGGGACCCATATAGAGATTCTAGAAATCACGTTTTGTTATAAGTGGGTCACAAGTGATACCACTTACTTTTTTAAAACTAGGGTTGTGAATAGAGCTTTAGTTATTAAACTTCCTGATTTCAATAGAGATTATTTCGATCATAGGGTAATTGTCAAAAATTGGCAACATACTCCCATGACTGGTAATGGTGAGTATCACGGCCCCAGATGCCCACAATATGGCAGTGGGATAGGTTTGAATCATTTCATATAACTTTTCTTTCTTATTCCATTAACTGCAGACCTTCCTCTTTCTGCAGCCCTGGTTAAGAGAAAGTTCCTTAAAATTTTAGGTGATATTGTTGTGTCTAGCTCCTCTAAACAGACTACTGATGGGGCCAAGAGTAAGGAGGTCACTTGGAAGAAGCCCCCTGCTAAGAAAATTGAAGAAGTCCATCTCAAGTGCTTTAAGATAAAGATTCCTTTTAAACCAGCTCAAGGATCATCAGTCATCTCCGACCAATAAGAGTTAGTTGTTCATCTGATTCTGGTTCACTAGTGGCCATTAACCCTAGTTTGGCTAGACAATTAATAAAGATTGGTACACTGCCAAACCACAAGGGTGCTTCTTCTTTAATGCCCCGATCAAGAATTTTTGAAAGGGCTTCTCAAAGCCATGCTCTGGTAAATATTGTCATTTCTTCTTCTTTACATTCATCTATTTGATACCTCTTGTACTAACTTTTTTTAATTTATTTTTGCAGTTCATGGTCGATTTCAACAATTTACTGGAGAAGGACGAGGTTCTGCATTCTTCTTCAAATGAAATTGAAGAGGCCTTTGATGAGTTGAAGAAGTTTGTGCTTGACTCCTAATAAGTATTGGCCAATGAGCAAAAGAAGTGGGAGAACAAAATGAAGACTGCTGAGGATTACACCGTAGATGCTTAGGGGCAGGTTTTCGAGTTATAGAAAAAATTGGATGATGAGAACGCCAGAAGGTTAAAGGCCAAGGAATCTTCTTTTGACAGGGGCTGAGATAAGGCGATTGGATATGTTTTTACGGAGATTGAAATTTCCAAGAAGAAATTCTTCAAGGATGGTTGGTCGGCATCCCTTATAGAGGTTGGGACTCCCCAGGGCTCTGAATTAGTTCTCAAACATGATCCTGGTTTTCCTCCCAACATGGATGAGGAGGTTGAGGATGATGGAGGGTGAGATAAAGATACCCTCACTATGGGATCTGCCGACTAACCACGATTTACTGGAGTTGACTCTTCAATCCCTCCTACTGGTGACCAATCTACTCTACCTGCTCCTACTTCCAATCATATTGGGTCTACTTCCGAAAAAAAGAAGGTGTATATCTGTACGGCGACCAAATTTTGTTCTTTTCCTTTTATTTTTTATTCCATGTACTTGTAATCGACATTTTATTAATGAAAAGGAATCTTTTTTCATACTTGCTATTTACATTTTACATTATGCGAACTCTTGTTGACTGTATATTTTTCTTGCTTCTTTATAGTTCATGGATAAATTGGATCAATTTTATGCAACTGATTCTAAGCTTCTTCAAAGATGCGATGATCTCTTCTAGCCTGGTCACTTGACTTTAACCGAGGAAGAATTATCAAAGTTGCTCGAGGAGGATGCGTCAGATTAAGCTAGAGAAGCCTACGTGTATTTGAAGTGTCTTCTCGATCGGATAGTACCCAATAATGTGTCTTACTATGAAATGATTGAGGAGCTACAAGAAGATCACAAGGAGACTACAACCCTTTTACATGCCGATTATGAACAGAAGTACAAAGCTCTGAGTGAAGGTTGGGATTTTGAGAATAAGTTAGAATAACATGCTTCTTACTTCAGGAGGAAAGAATTTTACTTAATCGTGAAGTGGAGGGAGCTAGAGAAATTGCCAAGATGCATGAAGAAAAGAACAACAGTTTGAGGGTTGAGTTGAACTCATTGAAGGCTTCTTCTACTACTGTCGTTGCTACTAATGATGGCGTTTCTTTCTTGGAAACAAAAAATGCCAAAATGAGGGAAGAAGTGGAGACACTAAAGAAAACTAAGTCTTCTTCATTTTTAGAGAAAAAAATGAACCTGGTTGAGCTACTGTAGATGAGGCTAGGACGCAACAGACTCTTGGTAATCAAGCTGCTCAGTTGAAGGGAAAAAATTTAGCTATTATTGAGATGTCCTAGAAGCTTCAAACCCAATCTGAATAACTTGCTACCCATTTTACCCAATTATAAGCCAAAGATGGAGTGTTGAAAAAATTGCCCCATCAGGTTGAAAGGCTAACATTCCAATTCCATAAACAGCCTAGGGAGATCTAGATGGAGGGATACAATGAAGCTCTGGGTCATTTTGATGAACGGTTTAAGCAAGCTCAAAATGAAGGTTGCAAATGGGGATGGACCAATTGCTTAATAGTTCTAAAGGTGGAGCAAAACAACACTCTTTGGAACTAGTACGACCTTGGTTTGTTGGACTGTGAAGATCCTCCTTTCAAATTGGATATTGATTGGATTCCTTCTAACACAATTCCCCAGTGCCTGATTTCAAAGTGTTTAGGGGATTATGGTCTTCATGACCAGCTAGAGATTGTTCGTCATACTTATCTGTTAGATCGCCCGAGCAATAGTAATAGAAGAATGCTCCAGGACTTTAATTTTATCAATTCTCCTTACACCTTGGATGATCCTCTAGCAGGCATGGAACTAGTTTCTAGCTCTTCTAAGGCCGAGGGGAAATGTCCCTTAAAATAAGTTTCATTCCTATAATTTAGTTATGGGTAAAATCATGTAATGAATATTCAAATGAATGAAATATATTTGACCAACTTATCTCGTTAATCTCCGAATGTTAATGTTTTCTTGATATGAATACATAGCTACTAGTACACTTAGATTAAAATCCAAGTTTGGCACTAATTACCCATGTGTCTCCATAGGTTCCACTAATGCACCTAAATTTTTAGGTTTTCTGCATCAGTTACTAGTGGTGTGGCCAGACGTATGTGGAATATGTGTCTACATTCCTTTTTAGGAATTTTCACAATGTTCTTCCTTCACTTTGCCCAGTAGGATAAAGATCTTATTTTATCCTTATCTTCAGTGGCCAAATTTGGATTTAGAATCCTACTTTACTTGGGTTTTTGTCCACTGCCGATGAAGTTATGCTTATGACGAACCACATTCGAACATTAAGAATCAACATCTGGTTGCTTTCATGAAGGACATGTTGTGAAGGACCTATTCTGGGTGCGAAGAGCCTATTCTGGGCGCCGACCAATGGTATGGTTGTTATCCGAGCTACTTTTGAAGTTTTTCCAAGCAGCTTTTAACCATCGCAAGTATATAGTATATCATAGTGCATAACACTAGTACTCCCAAAAAATCAAAATAGAAATACAAGAAATTATCATTTTATTGATACTAAAAATTGATAATTGTAACACCCCATAATTTTGAGGATTTAGTATTTAATTAATTTTGGGAGAAATAAGATTATTTAAATTGGAGAAACTTAAATTGATGATTGGAGAATTTATTTGAGTGGGAAGAATTATTTATATTTGGCGACTTTAAGTTTAATTGTTCAAATTATTGTGTGTCGTATTTTTGAGGTCGAAATTTGGAAATGTTATAAAGTATTTCGGACGATAATTGTGAGTACGCGGTTGAGTTCGGAAGGGCCGAAATAGTATTAATCGGGTCTCGAGGAATTTTTGGGCATAGTTGGGAACTTGGGCCATTTTAATTTGGCCCATGCGGCTAAAAACGTGATTAGGGATTATAAACCTAATTGAGGGAGTGTTGAACGGCAAGTAGCAAAATTCTAAACCTAGGGTTTGAGAGAGAAATAGAGGAAACAAATCAAGAGCAAATTGGGGATCTTTTAGAGACAAATCGAGGGACAAATTGGGTGTTCTTCAACAACCCTTTCTCTACACCAACAGATCAGACTCTACGAACAATTAGAGGCAATTCATATTATGGTGGGTGTAAACCGAAATCCGTTTTTGGGTGGGATATGGCATGAAATTAGGTTTTTGTGAAATTGAACATGTGGTGTGATTTAATAGTTCAATTGATATTATAGAAGCATTTAGTGTTAATTGGAATTAGAACTATAATAGAATACTAGTATTAGAGACGAATTGATTGGTATTGTGAAATCGATTTTTGGGTTAATGAATTTAATGATAACGTAAAAACTCGTTTTTGGAATTGATGATATTTTCTAGAAATCGATTATGTTAAAATGGTTAGAGGATGATCATGATCTGTTTTAGATGTGAATATATGATGTAATGATAAATTAAGACTAAAAAATTAGAGATTTAAAAGCTTGAAAATTCGTTAATGGAGGAAAACAGAACCTCGGAGAAGATGACCACCTGCTTGATTGATCGATCTACGCCTGGGGTCGATCGATCAACCCTTCAGGGATTTTGGCAGTTTGGCTTAGGAATTTATATGGGTTATATTTTCTTCCATATATTTAATAGATGAAAATTAAATACGGAACCTTGCACCTAACAATTACAGGAGAAATATAATTGGGTTTAGAAGGATGATAATTTTATGCCACAAAATAGATGAATTTTGGAAAATAGATTTTAGTAGTGAATTCGAGCCAAGGGAAAAATGTTCAGGTATTGTAGTTGAGTGGCACTACACTATTAAATGAATTGATGTGTAATTAATTACTTAGGACGCGGAATATAGACTCGGGTATTAATGATGTTACAGGTCAAGTGAGCGACTTCGTGTATATTGGTTGAGCGACACCAAAGTATTAACTTAATTAACGTGTAAATTAATTAAATTAGAGTCGGACCATAGACTAGGGAATATACAGACTAGTGTTACGGATTTTAGGACACGGTAAAGTCAAGATTTTTATTATATATGTACGGTGTCTGATAGTATGTATATATATTGTGTTCTTATTAATACCAGTGTCTAGATGTTTAATTAAATTGTGTATTCTAGTACTATTAAGGGAGGTTGCGCGATGTTGGTGAATCCCCTAACTTCAGGAGTAGGTCGAGTATATCCCCAGGTCATAGCATCCAGTATAAGGGTGAGGGTATTATCTCACTTTCAGGGAAGGAATATGACCGCATCCACTATGTTTACATTTTGGGCTAGGTTGGTGAGCGATTCTGACTCGGGTAACTAGGTTATGTGAGCACACCTAGTGAGATATCACTTTAGCGAAAATCATCCGGTGAGGGTATACTCGGAAGGATGGATATACAGATGACATATGTGTGAATGTTGTAGTAAAAATAAGTATATAATGGTATTAAATATTATATGCGGGTAGAAATACAGTGTGTGATGTAATTACTTTATATAACTTGTGTCACGGTTATATGAAATTATTTAAAAGGAATTAATCAGTTTAATTGGAGAGATAACTTAAAACCCATGAAAAATAATACTCGGTTTAGAGTAGAAAGGCAAGGGAGGGTTATACTAGGACTAGTTGAACGGGGTAGTACAACTAGGTGGGGTTAGGGTAGCCATTAGGTGTGCATATTAGTGTAGGCGTGAGTATGTCCTCAAGAGAGTGCGACACTAACTTCAATATGAAGCGCATTCATACATTTTTAATTACTGTAGTTAATTCACTTGCTAAATATATTCAAAATGTTTTGGGTTCTAACCCTTGCTATAAAACTATTTTCAAAAACCTTTTAGGTGTCTAGCCACAGGAATGCCAGACTTGATATTCTATTTCAGGGACACATAGCTGCGGCACATATGGATGCTAGCAGGAGCTTGGATTAAACGCATCGTTCATTCTTTCCTAGAGTAGGAATCATCTATCGATTTCAGTTTTACTTAGTTCTTGTCGCCCAGAATTTTCAGTACATTTTCAGATTTATTTATTCAGTTGTTGGATGATTTTTATTGGACTATTTACTTTGGTGGCCGATGGTTTGTTCGGCAAGTAGTTTAATTATTTATTCAGTTAATTTGATTCAGTTGTGGTGTATGGTTTAGATGTATTTCCTCATGTTATTGTCTTGTTTAAATAAAAAGTTAAAATTTGGCCTTGGCTTTTTGGAATACTAGGTGGTTAGTAAGCTTTCAAAAGGTTTCGACGGTGATGCTAAGAATGAAGCAACTGGGATTCCTGTTTTAATTTGATATACGACCGATCACCCAGTAATTTATTACTCGGAGTCTCACAATAATGAGTACAATTGATTACATCATTGACGATACTTTCTAAAATGCTTGGCATGCTATGGATTCTTGAATTCTTCACCTTCTAAAGTCTCAATTCTGTAGGTTCTAGGTCGGACAACTGCTGAAATATGATATGGCCCATGACAATTGGCCTTGAGCATGTTGTTTTTCGATATGACCTTTTTTAGCACATAATCTCCTTCCTTTAGGTTGGTCGGCTTCAACCTTTTGTTATAAAATGGGAAGTTCGTTGTTGGTAAGATACATTTCTCAAAACAGCATCTTCACGTACTTCATCCGGCAAGTACAAATCTAGTTTTAAAATTAACTCACTCAAGGGAGAATTGGAATTCAACATTTTATGGGATGGAAGACTCAATTTAGCAGGTATTACTACCTCAGTCCCAAATGCTAGCATATGGGGAGATTCTCCAGTGGTAGTCCTTGGAGTTGTTCGGTATGCCATAGAACAGAGTGTAACTCATTGATCCAATTTCCCTTAGGGTAATCAAGCCTTCTTTTCAACCCATTGAGAACAATTCTATTTGTAACTTCAATTTTCTCGTTGCTCTGATGATGACCTGAAGTGGAGTGTAGCTTTTGAATATTGGACTGAGCATAGTAGGAAGCAAATTCTTGATTATCAAACTATGCGCCATGGTCCGTGATAAAGGCATAAGGCAACCCATATCTGCAAATGATATTCTTCCAAATGAATTCGTATGTCTTCTCACATGGCATGTCTATCAAGGTTTCAGCTTCAACCCAATTTGTAAAGTAATCCTCAGCGATAACCAAGTACTTAAATCTTGCTCGGGTGGTTGGCAGTGGCCCGACCAAGTCTATACCCCACATTGCAAATGGAGAAGGTGAAGGCTCCTAAAAAGGAATGTAGACACATATTCCACATACACCTGGTCACACCACTGGTAACTAATGCAGAAAACCTAAAAATTTAACTGCATTAGTAGAACTTATGGGAATACATGGGTAACTAGTACTAAACTCGTAATTTAATCTAATTATACTAGTAGAACCTATGATCTCTTTAGTAATTGGTACTAAACTTGGGAAAAAGCTTAAGTGTATCAATAGAAATAATGAAATAAAGAATCCATTCCCATCCAGAGATTGACGAAATAAGTTAATATATTGCATTTCATGAATAATGATTACATGCAAAAAAAATTACAATTGAAATATAGGACAATTACAAGAACGATAGTGAAATATTCTACAAAGTCTAGCAGGTCGGCTGCCAACCACCAGCAATATTTAAAGACCGAGAAAGTATTCCAAGCTCATATTCCCTCATTGGGGGCTTATTTTTCATGTTGCTAAGAAATTCCAAGGAGGGCAAGAAGAATTTATGACATCATCGGCCAAGCATCTGACTAAGATCCAGATCATAACATGGTCGGCATATTGTCCAATCATCATTCAAGAATTATTTTTGCTATCCAAGTTCAGAATTCACATTGAGGAGTAATTTTTGCTATTGAAGAATCAAGAGTTGCAGTCAGTATGTACATCACTGGGATCTCCACTACTATTGTTTCGATGAACACCGAGTAAGAAGTTGTACTTATATCTAGATCCGATACTAGCTCGACACTAATCAAATTGAAGAATGGGGTTCAAAATCTAGCATGTTACCCCAGCGAAGCATTCAGATGAACAAAAATAAAAAAAATCAAACATGTACAGTCAGCACTCAGTTGGTTGTCTCAGAAGATAGTTGGTCAGCCAATCAACCGGCCAATCCACCTGAAGATTATGATAAGCCACAATCTGCATACTATGACAGATCTCATTGTTGCATCCAAAATACCTAGGGTTATACATAGCACAAGTTTTCTCACTGAGCAGAGTTACTCAAAATAAATATTAGCTCCAATGCATCCATCGATCAACCTGATTCATCCGTTGTCCAGGAGATAGCCCACTCATATGTTAAAGAAATCAAGAAGGCAAAACAGTATTATTCATTATATACGAGCACCGAGAAACTTTTAAGAATTAATACTCCATCCTATCAGTAAATCATCAAGTATGGAGCATTGGGGGCTTCTGTTGATGCCAAAAATTCACCCATCTATATGGACCACTAAGAATGGGACACCTGTCATCCTACGTGGAAATATTCACACTTGCTCGGCACATAAGACACTTGGTCATCTCCCGAGGACATTTATTTGGTGTACCGCCCGACCAACCTAAAGAAGACGAATCATCCAAAAGATCAAAAGCCATTGGTATGGAGTAACCGACAACTATTTTACATGAGAAGACCAACAGTTATATTCATTGCATATAGATATAAATGTCTGAATATATAAAGACTAACTATCTCTTGGACTCCCATCACTATTAATATAGCCCCTCTATTGGATAAAGGAGAAATTCATTCCATATTTTTACACATCTTTACACATCTATCTATCTCAAGACAAGAGAAGCCAATCATTCACAGCATACCATATTGTGCTATTGTAAACCCCTGGGAATAAAATAACAGTGGACGCAGGTTTTCTTCAACAACCGAACCACTTTAAAAATCTTTGTCTCTTATACATGATATGTGATTGTTTATCTTCTTTTCATCTTCAATCTCATCTTCATCACTTTATCTGCTGTTGATGCACAAAATTGATATAAATGCCATTTTTTAGTCTTTAATAGATTGGAATCGTCTCTGGGAACGTGTTCTAAATGTTTTCACTCATTCACTTATTAAACATCACTGATATCCCTGAATCAATTGACAGGAATTATGGAATCCCACCTGTTCTTTCTGATCCACTAATGCCCAATTATTTGACTGGAATCCTGGATGGTCTCGCCAGAGGACAATAGGCTATGCAGGATTCCATGAGGAAGTTAGTGCAAACCCTGCAAGCCAGAACACCTTCCTTATCTGCTCATGTAAATATTCCACCATCGCCTCCAAGAAGCAGTATATATAACCAATCCAAAACTACTACAGATACCTCCTATCTCCCTGGAGCAAGTCCTTCTCTCAGAACATCAGAGCCCTATGATGATTGGTCTTTTACTCCTGAAAGATTGAGTGCCTTAGAGAGGTTAAGTCGAGAATCTCCTTTTGATCGTTTGGGACCCAAGGGGTACAAAAATATTCCCAGGGCATTGTCGAGAAATACTCAATGACCAAGAGATCAAAGGGAAGGCTCAACCCAGTCTAGATTAGATGTCTGACAAAATGCCTACACCGAGCAATAATCGTAGGAAGAAAGTTCAACACAAACAGTTAGTAGGAATGAAAAAGCTATAAAACACAGATCTGACGCTGGTAACAATACATGGAAGGGTTCTATCCAGCGATTGAAAGATAAATTAGGAGAACTGGCTAAAGCCAAGAATCCTTTGCAAATAGTCTTTGTGAAAGGATCTCCTTTTATACAAGCTATTGTGGATTTTCCCACACCTTCAAAGTTTAAAGCTCCTATAGTAACACCCAAATATGATGGGAAAGTTGGTCCCATCCTTCATATAAAGTAGTATCAGGCAGCAATTGACATTTATACCATCCCTGGCGAGATGAGATGCAGGGTATTCTCAGGGAAAATTACAGGACTTACTCAGATTGGGTATAACAGTCTTCCTCGGGGGAAAATTTCTAGTTTCCATCAGCTTGTTGAGCTATATATTGGTAACTTCTGCTTTGGAGCTAAACCTGTAAAACGAGTTGCTCATCTGCTCTGTGTTAGGCAAAAGGTGGGAGAAAGTATAAGAGATTACATTACTCGTTTCAACAATGAGAAGTTAGAGGTTATGGATTATGGATTATGAGGAGATGACTTATATAACAGCTCTTATGAGTGTGTTACATCCTGAGAAACTCTGTTATACACTTATTAAAGATCCCCTAAAGATAATGACATAATTGATGTCTAAGGTTACCAAGATCATGAACGCCAAGGATGTAATGGTAGCCAAACAGAGCTCGGAGGTAAAAGTTAAAGGGAAATCTGACAAAAAGGAGCATAAAGATTCCAAGAAGCACAAAAAATCAAAGTAGAAAGGGCTTATTGATCGACTTAAGAAGTTAAACAATTACACTCCATTAACGATGGGTATTCACCATATCTTGGAGGAAATCAAACATAACAAAGATGTACGTTGGCCTGAGAAGTTGAGGAGCTCCTTTATCAAGAGGGATCTGTGAATTTCATAGAGACCATGGTCACATGATAGATCATGGCATGGCTCTTCAAAAAGATATTGAAACTCTTATTCGAAGAGGGAAACTGAACGAGTTTATTGATTGATAGAATAACAAAGGAGCTCGACGAAGGTCAAAATCAATCCTGGACACAAGAAAAAGAGGACTCATGAAGATGATCAAGAGGATGAACTTGACCTACCCAAGAAACCCACGATATCAGAATGTGAGGTATTCATGCTCATTTTTGGTTCTTTTGATTGTCAAATAATTACTGGTGGAGATGCAAGAGGAGAAGATCATATTGCTGGAAGAAGGGCTTACCTCAATGAGGCACAAGCTTCTTCTTATATACAAAGGATCAATCTAGCTGAAGAAGATCGGATGAGGAAGGTCAATGAAGATAAGTTGGTGACCGACTTCTCTAAAAATGACATCTCAGGAGTATTATACCCCCATGATGATACACTAGTAATCAAAGTCAGAAAGCATGATATGATTATTTTTAGAGTACTTATTGATAATGGTAGCTCGATAGATATTATATTCTATCCTTGCTTTGAAAGTATGGATTTTAAGATCAGTCAATTGGAGCCCTGTCATAGACCTTTAATAGTTTTTTCTAGTGAGAAAGTATTCCTTTTAGGAACAATTATGGTGGAAATGTTGATTGTCACATGGCCAGCCGGCCGAACAGAGAAGATACGTTTCTTTGAAATGAACAAAAATGTTCATTCAACTTATAACATGATTATGAGAAGAGTAGGGTTGAATAAGTTCGAAGCTACGCCATCTATAGTCCATCAATATTTGTAGTTCGCAACCAACTTTAGACTAGGCTTTGTAAAGGGCGACCAAAAAGTATCTCGGGAATGCTATTATTCATCATCCAAACAGGAAATCTTAGAAGAAAAAAGAGGAAAACCACTACTTACCAAGTAGACACCTCTGAACTTGATGAAGAATCTAAGGTGGAAACTTTAGATCCAAGGGAGGAAACATAATTGGTGAAGGGAAAAATAGTTGAGGCAACAAAAAGCATTGTGTTAAATGATAACAAGTCAGAACGCACCACTCAAATAGGAACAACGCTGGATCATGTTGTTAAACAGGAGCTAGTGAATTTTCTTAGACCTAGAAAGCAAGTGTTTGCATGGAGTCACGAACATATGCCATGGATTAATCCTAACATTCTTTGCTATGAACTCAATGTTAACAAATAGGCCAAGCCTGTAAAGCATAAGCGAAGAGTGTTCAACCCCGAGAAGAACAAAGCAATAAAGGAGGAAGTTGAAAATCTCCAAAAAGCTGGTTTTATTAATGAAATGAAGTATCCAAATTCGTTGGCAAACATAGTTATGGTATAGAAGAAGAATAATAAGTGGAGAATGTGCGTAGACCTCACAGATTTGAATAGAGCAAGCCCAATGGATCATTTTCCTTTGCCACAAATCGATCAGCTTGTTAACGCTACTCCAGGACATGAACTGCTCAGATTTATGGATGCATACTCTTCTTATAACCAGATCAAGATGAATCCTGAAGATAGTGAAACAACTTCTTTTATTACTCCCCTAGGAACTTACTGCTACAATGGTATGCCATTTGGTATGAAAAATGCAGGTGCCACTTATCAGAGATTGATGAATAAAGTCTTTGAGGAGCAAATAGGTAAAAATATGGAAGTCTATGTGGATGATATGCTAACAAAGAGTAAAAAAGCATTCAATCATATTGCCAACCTCAATCAAACTTTTGACCAACTGGAGAAGCACCAGATGACATTGAACCCGACCAATTGCATGTTTGGAGTACATGAAGGAATGTTCCTCTGGTATATAGTAAACTAGAGGGGAATTGAAGCAAACCTAGACAAAATCAAGGCATTGATTGAAATACAGTCCCCTACATGCAAAAAGGAAGTACAAAGGCTAACTGGATGTGTAACAACTTTGAACATATTTGTGTCCCGAGCTACTAACAGGTGACTACCATTATTTAAAGTAATGAGAAAGAGTTTCGAATGGAATGACGAGTGAGAACAAGATTTTTTGGAGTTGATAAAGTACTTGGGATAACCCCCTTTGTTCCCCCGACCAATTTTGGGAGAAAGATTATATTTATATTTATCTATTTTTGAATCAGTTGTAAGTTCTGCCTTGATCGGAGAAGAGAATGGGGTTCATAAACCAGTTTATTACACCAGTAAAGCTTTTCGAGGAGCAAAAATTAGATACCCACGCCTAGAGAAGTTGGTATTGGCACTGATTGAGGCGTTAGGCGGATAAAGCCGTATTTTCAAGCCTATACGCTTGTGGTGTATACTAATATGCCTCTAAGGCAAGCCTTGCACAAATCAGAGATGTTTGGTAGATTAATGTACTGGGCAAAAGAATTGGGGGAGTATGATGATAAGCACCCAAAAGTGTACATTTTATACCCCGAATAGACGTATTTTAATTGTTAATACTCGACAAATTAGGTATTATGAGCTAATTGTCTAATGTGCAGGCTTGATTGTCATTTGCGGAGTTCAAACGCTTATTACAAGGCAAATATGTGATTTGTGGAGCTAATTCCCTTGTCTCGTACCTTACCTAAGCCTAACCGAGCCTAAACCTACCCGGGACCCCATGTGTGTTTAGTTTGTGCTTTTTAGATTTTTGTTTGATTCGTTTTTATTTTACATTTATTTAGAACTTTCTAGTATTTATTTTCTATTTTTATATTTCTTTATTTCGATTTTGATTTTTTATTAGTTTTTAATTTTTATCTTTATCTTTTTTTTTTTTATTAGGATTAGTTTTTAAGAATTTATTTTCTAGTTTTATTAGATTTTTATTTTTCTTTAGTTTTATTATATTAGGATTATATTTTGAGCTTTAATATATTTTTATTTTTATTTTGTGTCTTTTATATATTTTATTTAGAACTTTAGTTTTTTTAGTTTTATTATATTTTTAATGTTTATTTTTATTTCTTTTTATTTTTAGGATTAATCTTTAGTAGTTTACTAGATTTTTATTTTTAGTTTAGTTTAATTTTTATTTTTGTTTTAGTTGTTTTTATTAGGTTTATTTTTATTATTTATTATTTTTATTTTTCTAGTTGGGTACAAACTAGGGGTGGTCGTGGGCCGGGCCTGGGCAGGCCCGGTCGGGCTCGGGCCGGGCTTGAAAAATTAAGTGATATCCCAAGCCCGCTCGGGCCTAGATCGGGCCTTATTATGTAATCCCAAGCCCGCCCAGATTTGAAAGCTCTTTACCCAGGCCCGCCCGATCGGGCCCTATTATGTTAATTAAAAGATTTTTTTTAAAAAATTAAAATACCTAATTTTTTATTTAAAGACCAATTTTTTTAATTAAAAATCTGTTTTAAACTCCATATATTACAAAGTCCATATATAAAGTTTTTCACTTTACATGAAAAGACTTGGTATACGTTTTTATATTTATAGAAGTCCCCCCCTCCCCAACACACACACACACACACACATACATACATATATATATATATATATATATATATATATATATATTTCGGGCCTCGGGACGGGCCGGGCCTCATCGGGCTTAAGAACTCATGCCCAAGCCCGCCCGAAAAAAAATCGGGCCTATAAAATTTTGCCAAGCCCGCTTTGCGGGCCTATTTACCTTACCCAAGCCCTGTTTTTTTATTGGGCGGATTGGGCGGGCTTGGCGAGCCTCGGGCCTATGGCCACCCCTAGTACAAACTAGTACACGAACACACATTATACAATACACCCCATCACCAAAACAACAAACCACTCACACCTTCATACCCTACCCCTTACTCACCATAACACTCTCACCCTCACCAAACTAACCTACACCTCACTACACATAAACAATCCCACTTCATCTTCCACCTACACATTTCTGTCTCCTCACCCTCTCACTTCCATTAACAAACCCAAACCTTAAACGCATTCTCTCTCTCTTAAACCCCCACTACCCAACATCCATTAACCAAAATTCCAACACTAAACCCAACACCCACAATCCTAGACCCGAGCTCCAACCTTACTTCCTCCCTTTGAACTTGACAACCGGCGGCACCTGTTATCACACTTGCTCCGGCCACCATATTCAACCGAAACCACTACCTTCCCCGGCGGCGTCCCTACGGACCAAACAACCCAGCGCAACCTGCCGGTGCTACCACCCGCTGCTAACACCCCCACCTCCAGCAGCGCCATCGCCGAAAAACCCCATCTCAGCCATAACCCATTTCGCCGGCCATCCCCTGACTCGAAACCTGAGTTCAACCCGATCATCCAACCCGCGACCCCCTATCGACTTACGAACCCAGATCCACTGCTAAATAAACCCCCTTAACCAAATTCCATTCGAATCCAAACCCTTTAACCCAACAACCCAATACCCACTTCTTTATTCCCAAAGAAAAAAACGATTTCCCTTACCTCTTAATTCCAAAAGCTAAAACCAAACTAAAAGACTCACATGTTTTAAAAGCCATTTTACCCAATACCCAAATTACCCCCACCCCCTTTTTTTTTTACAAAACAAATTTTTATTCCCCACTCCTTACCGCACCCAAACCACATGCACACCTTTCTCCTCCCATTTATTCCCCTAGTTCCATGTGTCGCACTATAAATGAAGACCCAAAAGCTCATTTGGATAATCTAGAGAGACTTGGAGAAGAAGAGAGATAGTTAAGAGTAGAAAATAAATTAGGGAGATATATATTTTGTAAATAGTTTTTTATTTTTTTTTATTTTTTTGGAGATTTGGTGAGATTTAATTGTGAGTGATTTGATTTGTATTAACGAAGATAGAGTTCAAATTTCCAAATTCAAGAAGATTTGTTGAAGATTTGTTCGATTTCTCTACTCTTTTATTTTATATGCTTTGATTAATTGTTCATCATGTTTAATATAATATTAGGCTAAATCCCCTTTCAAGGGGTGGGATGATCCCATTATTTGATGTTAATCCATTTTAATTAGTTTATTTACATTAAAATTCCCTTTGATAACTAACTTTACATTCTTACTTTCTATTTACGCCTCGAGAGAGGGTAAATGATTTTCAAGAGAAAATCGAAATTCTAGTTATAATACCCATTTTAGATTCGAACTAGAGATAAGGTTTTCTGAAGTGTGGTATTATTCCTTTAATTTCAACTCTAGGCTTAGTTTTATGATTTAAACTAATTTAATCGATCGATCCTAGTGGGTGATTTGTTAGATAATGTTTGGATCTATATTTCAAGACTTATAGGAGTGTTAAATTTGATTTTCTAAAATCTTCTTGTCAAAATTACATTAGCAACGAGAGTTGATTTGTGATTTTGATACTAACTTGGAATAATTAATTTTAATTAACTAAAATATATGGTGTCATCATATCCCTTGTTAGTCCTTACTTTTATTTCCTCACCATTCTCATTTTTATATTTTTATTTAGTTAGATTTACTTAATATCTTCACTTAGTTTTATTTACATCTTTATTTAGTTGAGTCTTATTTCACCTCGTCTAAAACATTGTTTTAATATTGAAAAGGCTAAAAAAATAGAAAAAGAAAAAAATCAAAAAAGAGAATAATAAACAAATGAATTACATGTCTCTCTTGTATGTTTCATCCTTCGATTTGGATTGATTCCCTTACTTACCACTACACTCTAGTTTTATTATAATTTTGTAGGTATGAAAGGTTTTGATTAGATAGGAGCTTTCAACAACATAAAATTCTGAAAAAACTTTCTTTATCAAATGGCGTCGTTACCAATATTTTAAGCTTGAAGCATTGGAGAGGATTTCATTTTGTGATTCATTTGTAGTTTTCATTTTCGCACCATTTTTTCTTATTTTTGAAGTCTTTTATTATGACTTTATTATTTTGCTTGTCTTGCGGTGCTTGGAGACGCCTTTTATTTTTTATTTTATTCTGTAATAATTAATTGCAAAGAAAAGCGTGATAGGAAAACCGGACAAGGTAGAGAGAGGGCGTCCAAGGTGAGGAAAAGAAGCCTCTCTACTTTGGGTGGGTAGGACTTCCGGGGCCGACTAAGATAGGTGTAATTTCCCCCGGTCGACTCAAATTGTTCATCACCCCACGGTGTAAAAACTGTGGGAGGTACATCTCTTGAACCCTCGCACCTCTCCTGTTAGCGAGTCAATTATTGTGTGTGCCTATATGCTCTTATTTGATTTTATTCTCGCATTTATTTTTGAATGTGTGTGATGAATTAATCAAATTAAGACATATACCCGGTCATTCACGAGAAGGGATTTCATCACCCCACTCACTCGCTTACCATTTGTGTGTGCCACCCTAGCCATCGTTAAATTTAAAATCAATCAACTAGGTAGCCCAATAGGAGAATATTTTTGCAAAGGCGATCACTCATATAATTTCGTGATTTTTTTATCTCCCGCGGATTTAATTAAAATTTGACTACACTTTCACTAATTTTGAAGATAAAAATTGGCTATGTGTTAGTTAGGATTTATCCTTGACTTGTATGTGTCCAATTCATTTTCAGTAGTCAGTTTTAGTGAGTTTGTCAAAATTCAAAGAGTCCAACCATTGTTTCCAATATTTTCTTCCAAAAATCCAAAAATATTTTCTTCCTTTTTTTTCAAAAAAATCCAAAAACTTTTTCTTTCTTTATTTTCCAAAAAATACAAAAATATTTTCTTCCTTTATTTTCCAAAAAAATCCCTACATTCAAAGGGTCGACATAGGAGATACCTGAACAAAGGCAAGACAATGCACAACAGTGGACGCAGGCTTTTACCTCTAGCAACTAGTCTATATCTAATTATTTGATCGCATATATCTAATTATAATATTCACTTATTTATCTGTGATCAAATAATTAGATATAGTCTAGTTGCTAAAGGAAAAAGCCTACATCCACTGTTGTGTATTGTCTTGCATTTGTTCAGGTATCTCATGTGTCTCCCCTTTGGTTGTAGGGATTACAATGTATTTATAGCCCTTGAGGGTGTACAAGAGTCGGAATATTAAAGGACGTAATGCCTTTATAAAATAGGCATTTACATAAGTACAATGTTCATAACGTATACAACTATTGGTGCTTTGCTGACGATGTTGCTCGGTCTTCCTACTGTTGGTCAGGCTTCATTTGTATGTTGGTCATCATTCTTGGACTTAGTCGCGTAGTAAGTCTTGCTGACTAGGAGTGATGTCATGATGGATCACACATGTCCATTTCTAATCGGTCCACGTAATAAGATAATTTTTGGTATCAACATTGAGAGCAATTCATTTATCCAATTCCCTTTAACATCATCAAGTCTTTCTTCAACCCATTGAGTAAAGTTTTTTTCGTTACCTTAGTTTGCCCATTGCTTTGAGGATGACCTGGAGCAGAGTGCAACTTTTGAATCTTGGATTGGGCACCGTATATTGCAAACTCCTCATTATCGAACTATGTACCATAGTCAGTAATGAAGGTATATGGTAAACCATATCTACAAATGATGTTTTTCCAGATGAACTGGTACACCTTCTCATAAGGCATATCCACTAATGGTTCTAATTGAACCCATTTTGTGAAATAGTCAACAACTAGGACCCAGTACTTAAATCTTCCTCGGGTGGTGGGCAATGGTGCGATAAAGTTTATTCCCCAAATAGCAAATGGCCAAGGTGAAGTAAAGAGGGTCAAAGTTGCATGTGGAGTTTTACGAATATTGGAGAACCTTTAGCACTTGTCACACTTTTTTGCAAAATTTGTACAATCTTCCCTCATGGTCGGCCAATAACACCCTTGAGTATTCATTCATTGTAGTAATAATCATCCTGCTATATGTTCCGCAAGTTCCTTCGTGAACTTTTTCTATTAGTTATTCAACCTCTGTTAGGTTAACACAGTGCTGCAAAGTAGCTGTTAACCCTCTCTTGTATAACACTAATTTATCTGACATATATTTTGCAGCTTTGTAATTAAGCTTTTTGGCTTCAATTGGATCTGCTGGCAAGATTCCTTCCTCAATATAAGCTCTAATGGGATCCATCCAGTTGGGTACCATGTCTATCATAATGAAATTTATCATTAAGTCTTCATCACTTCTTCGGTTGGCTAAAATTTCAGTGGGAATGGTTCTCGAGAGCTCAATTCTGGTTGTTGATGCCAGTCAAGCAAGTGCATCAGCTCGGGAATTTTCCAATCTTAGAATTTTGCTCATCTGAACAGCAGGTAATTTTCCTATAACCTTTAATTCATTGGCTAAGTATCTTATCATTAGTTATGATTTTGCTTAATACAAACTCAAAAAATTTTCCCCACCAATTGAGAATCATTATGTACCACAACTTGCTCGGCGTTCAGTGATTGAGCCCAACTTAATCCCACAATGAGATATTTATACTCGGCTTCGTTATTTCACACCTAAAATTAGAATCGCAATGCATATTCAATGTCTAACCCGTCAGGGGTGTTGAGTATTATACCTGCTCCACTTCCTTCTGCACATGAGGATCCATCTACATACAAGTTCCATATGGGGATGTTACTGTCAAACACTTGGTCTGTTAATATCCTGTGGTGAAATACTTTTCTTCTTGGCTCCCCATATCTTTTGTCCATCTCTTGCATCCTAGTTGACATCTCCGGTAGGTCGGTAGTAATTTCTTGAGAGATTGTCCCTAATGGAGTCTACTTGGGCTATTGGTCCGTGATGACTTCGGTTGGGCTTTCCCATATTTAGGTTTGCTCTGCCTGAATATTCTGTTGCTCGGAACCCTCCGGATAAGTGAATTCAATAATGAATTATGCCACAACTTGGCCCTTTAACGAGGACCTTGGATAATATACAACATCGTACTCCCCCAACTCTACTGCCCAATACATTAACCTTCCAAACTTTTCTGGTTTATGCAAAGTTTATCGAAGAGGCATATCAGTGTACACCACAATAGTTTGTGCTTGGAAGTAAGGTTTCATCCATCTGGATGCCTCAATCAACGCCAAAGCTAACTTCTCCAAGCATGGATATCTTATTTATGATCTTCGAAAGGCTTTGATGGTGTAGTAGACAGGCTTTTGAACTCCGTTATCTTCTCATATTAAGGCATAACTTATAGCTGACTCAAAGAAGGCTAAGTATAAATATAATTTTTCTCCCAACACTAGTCGGGAAAGCAATGGGGGTGGTCCTAAATAATTTTTCAACTCCAGAAATGATTTTTTACATTCATCATTCCATTCAAAACTCTTCCTCGACACTTTAAAGAATGGTAAACACTTATCTGTAGCTCGGGACACAAATCTTTTTAATGTTGCTACTCACCCAGTGAGACTTTGCCCCTCCTTTTTACAGGCCGTGGACTGCATTTCAATCAATGCCTTGATTTTGTCAGGGTTAGCCTCAATTCCCCTCTAATTCACTATGTACCTAAGGAACATGCCTTCTTGGACATCGAATATGCACATGGTCAGATTCAACTTCATCTGTTGCTTATCCAGTTGATCAAAGGTTTGGCTGACGTCGGTAATGTGATCAGATGCTTTTTTGCTCTTCATCAGCATGTTATCTACATATACCTCCATGTTTTTGTCTATCAGTTCCTCAAAGACTTTGTTCACCAACCTCACGTAAGTAGCACCTGCATTTTTTAAACCAAATGTCATAACATTATAGCAATATGTTCCTCGGGGAGTAATGAGAGAAGTTCTTTCTCTATCTTCGGGCTTTATCTTAATCTGGTTATAACCAGAATATGCATCCATAAAACTCACTAGTTCATGCCCTGACATAGCATAAAAAAGTTGATCAATCCTGTTCAAAGGAAAGTGGTCTTTTGGGAAGGCTTTATTCAAATATATGAAGTTCACACACATTCTCCATTTGTTGTTTTTCTTTTTTACCATAACCATGTTGGCCAACCAATCTGAATATTTCATATCTTTAATGAATGAGGCTTTCTAAAGTTTCTCCACTTCCTCCTTGATAGCCTGGTTCTTTTCGGGGCTAAATACTCTACGCCATTGCTTCACTGGCTTGGAATCCTTGTTGACGTTGAGCTCATGACAGAGGAAATTAGGATCAATCCCAGGCATGTCCTCATGACTCTAAGTGGACACGTGATTTATCTATCTCAGGAACGTCGCTAGCTCTTATTTAAGAATAGGGTTTGGTGTTAATCCCACCTATATAATTCGCTCTGGCTTGTCGTCGTCTAAGATTATAGTCTCCGTTGCTTCTATAATTTGTCTTTTTACCAATTGTATCTCCTATCTTAGATATACAGTTTCCACTTCAGAGTCGTTATTGGGCTCAGAAATATGCACTTGGTAATTGGTGTTCTTCTTCTTTATTTTTGTAGATCTTCTTGCTTGGCAGAGAGTAATAAAATTCTCGAGCTACTTTCTGATCACCCTTAACCACACCTACACCAAAGTTAGTCGCTAACTTGAAGCATTAATGGACTATATATGTCACAACTTCAAATTTCTTTAATCCTAATCTTCCCGAGATCATATTATAGGAATAATGAACATTCTTATCCATTACAAAGAAACGTATCTTCTATGTCCAACTTGCTGTCCAGGTGCCGATCAATACTTCCAGCTTGATTGTGCCCAAGGGAAATACATTTTCACTAGAAAAGCCTATTAGGGGCCTGTGGTAAAGTTTCAATTGGCTAAGCGTTAAGTCGAGACTATCAAAGCATGGATAAAACATGATGTTCGTCGAGTAACTGTTGTCAATCGATACCCTGGAAACAATTATATCTTCCATTCTTACCTTGACTACAAGGGAATCATCGTGGGGATAAAGTACCCCTGAAAGGTCATTTTTGGAAAAACTAATCACCAATTTTCTTTGTTAACTTTCATCGGCCTATCTTCCTCGTCCAGATTGATCCTTTGGATATAGGAGAAAGCTTAAGCCTCATTGAGGCAAGCTTTTCTTTTAGCAGTGTGATCTCCTCCTCTTGCATCTCCACATGTAATCATCTGGCAATCAAAAGATCAAAAAGTAAGCATTAATACCTCACGTTTCGATGGCATGGGCCTTTTGGGTAGGTCAGGGTCATCTTCTTGATCGTCGTTATGAGTTATCTTTTACTCATCCATAGGCTTGCATGAAGATTTTAACCTTCGTCGGGCTCCAATGTTATCCGGTCGATCAATAAATTTATCAATCTTTAATCTTCGAATGAGGGTCTCAATCTCATTCTATAGAGAAATACAATGATTCGTCGTATGCCCATGGTCCTTGTGAAATTCACAATATTTGGACATGTCCCTCTTTCCAACAGGTTCTCTCAACTTCTCAGGCCAACGTACCTCTTTGCTATGCTTTACTTCTTCCAAAATATGGTGGATACTCGTTGTTAATGGAGTGTAATTGTTTTATTTTTTTAGCCTCTCGGTATTCATTTTTTTCTTTGATTCCTTATGCTCGTTGTGCTCTTTATGATCCTTTTTCTCGCTTTTTCCTTTAGACTTTATACTTGAGTTTTGTTTGGGTACCATGGCTTCCTCGGCATTCATTATCTTGGCTACTTTAGCCATCAATTCTGTCATTGTCTTTAGAGGATCCTTGGAAAGTGTGTAGTAAAGCTTCTTGGGAAGCAGTCCACTAATGAGGGCTGTGATAGTTGTTTTCTCCTTGTAATCAATGACTTCCAACTTCTCATTGTTGAAATGAGTAATATAATCTCTGGTACTTTCTCCTACCTTTTGCCTTACAGTTAGAAGATGAGCTACTCTTTTAATCGGTTTGGCACCAAAGCATAAGTTACTAATAAATAGTTCGGCAAGCGGGTTGAAACTAGAAATTTTTCCCCAAGGAAGGCTATTGTACTAAATCTAAGTAGACCCTGTAATTGTACCTAAAAATTCCCTGCATCTCATTTTATCAGGGGCATCATAAATATCAGCTGCTGCTTGGTACAGCTCTATATGAAGAACATGATATGTTTTTCCATCATACTTTGGAGTAACCACACGAGCTTTAAACCTTGAAGGAGTGGGAAAGTCCATAATAGTTTGCAAAAAATGAGATCCTTTCATAGAACTTCATTGCAAAGGGTTCTTTGCCTTCGCCATTTCTCCCAACCTATCCTCCAATCATTGTGTATGATGCCCTGGGAACATTTTTATTACTAGAAAATGTTTATTCCTGGAAAATGCCTTGTGAACATTTTTATTCCCCTTGGGTCCCAAATGATCAAAGGGAGATGCTCGGCTTAACCTTTCTAAGGCACTCAATATTTTAGGAGTAAATGATTGTTCATTATATGGTTCTGAAATTTTAAATGAAGAACATGCTCTTGGATGGTAGGACCTATCTCTGGTAGTCCGGGATTAGCTATGCCTGTTGTTTCTTGGAGGTGGATATGGCATATTTCCATGAGCGGACAAGGCAGGAGATCCAACCTTTAGTGTTTGGGCAAACTTCCTAATGGTATCTTGCATAACCTCCTGTCCTCTAGAAAGGCTATCCAGGATTCCAGTTAGATCATTGTTTGTTCGTGGAGCAGATCAAATGGGAGGGATCCCATCATTCCTGGTGCTTGATTTAGGAATATCAGCCATGTTGGGTAAATGAATGAGTGTAAAAGTTTAGAAATATGTTCCCATAGACGGCGCCAATCTGTTGATGTAAAAAGTAGACTATGTCTAGTTATTTAATCACAGAAAATATCTGTAAGTAAAAGTGAGAAAAAAAAAGGTTTTTAAAGTGGTTCGGCTTATGGAGAAAATCCTATGTCCACTGTGCTTGTTATTGCCTTGTATTTTCCTTTCAATCACTTGCCCTTGATGAAGGGATTACAATGTATTTATAACCCAGTAGGGAGACAAAGAGATGAAATATTAAAGGATGGAATGCCTTTATAAATTAGGCATTTATATCAGTACCAAATGTCCATAATGTTTCTGGCTGTTGGCGTTTTACTGATACTGTTGATCGGCCTCCCTACTGGTTATTGGGCTTCCTGGTGTTGGTCGTCATTCCAGGCCTTGGTCGGGGGTTATACATTGCTGATTAGGATTATTGCCATAGTGGATGATACATGTCTATTTCTTATTGGTCCACGTAAGTGGGTAATTTTTAGTATCAACACCCCCTATCATGCTTCTATAAAGAGGAGGATCAATATATTTCTCATTTTCATCTTTTGATATCTTAGTAGTAGTGCTAATGGGTGTTCGTGCAATTTTTGCATTTTCTAGACCAATCTTCTTAACTAACTCACTAACATATTTAGTCGAAGATATAAAAAGGTCATCACTTAATTGCTTAACTTGTAAACCAATAAAATATTGTAACTCCCCCATTAAGGACATTTGAAATTCCCCTTGTATGATACTTGAAAAAAAAACTTTACTTATTTAGGGAAGTGGAACCAAAAATGATATCATCCGTATAGATTTGGGCAATAAAGACCTCGTTATTAATTTTTTGGACAAATAATGTCTGGTCATTGCTTCCACGCTCAAATCCTTTATTAACTAAAAAGGTTGAGTGGCCTTCATACCAGGACCTATGGGCTTGCTTTAAGCCATACAATGACTTTTTTAATCTAAAGAAATGGTTAGGGTAAGAAGGGTCAACAAAGGCCTTATTCTATTCAACATATACTCCCTCTAATAGAAAACCACTAGAAAGGTAGACTTAACATCCATTTGAAAAAGCTTAAATTACAAATGACAATCAATGGCTAAGAGGATACGAATGGACTCGAGCCTTATTATCGGATCAAAAGTCATGTCAAAATGTATTCCCTCCATATGAGAATATCCTTGCATGACCAATATGACTTTGTATTTAACGATTACCCCAGACTCATTAATTTTATTTTTGAAAACCCAACAGGTTCTAATAACCTTTTTATTCAGGCCTTGGAACTAGATATCAAACATCATGACTCTTAAACTGGAATAATACCTATTGCATGGCATTAATCTAATAAGAGTTATTAAGGGCATCATTTACATTATCTGGTTCTACAAGAGAAACAAAACATGCGATGTTTTCCACATTTTGGAGTTGGGATATAGTTCTTACAGGATCCAAAGGGTTACTAGCAACCTTTTCTAGGGGATGGTCTTTAGAAACCCAGGCTGGTACAATAGGGACCTCATGTGGCAGTGTCTTGGTTATCTAAGGAGAGTCGATTTCAAAAACATTTTCAGCCTCATCCATGACAAATGACATACTATCACTACTCTCAGCGCTTGTGTCATTTATAATTACGTTTATAGATTCCATCATAACTTTTGTATGCCAGTCTTAAAAATGGTAAGTTCTACTTGATTGGGAATATACCCAAAAAATTGCTTTATTACCTCGAATATCAAATTTAGAAGGATTTTTTATGTCTTTACAAACATAGCAAATGATCCCAAAGGTTCTAAAGTATTTCAAGTTTTTATTTATTTATTATAACATAGTTCATAGGAAGTCTCTTTGGTATTCATTCTAAGGTAGACATGGTTAATAATGTGACAAACTGTCTTGACTGCCTCAATCCAAAAGTATTTTAGCAATGCTTTGGCATGCAACATAACCCTATCTATTTCTTAGATTGTTCTATTCGTTTACTCAGGAATACCATTTTGTTGAGGTGTCTTAGTTGCGCTAAATTCATGTTAATAACCATTACCAAGATAATATTCTTCCATACCAGAGTCATTGAATTCCCTACTTCTATCACTTTTTATATGAGATACTTGGGTATCCTTTTCATTTTCAATTTTAACGAATTTTAAGAAATTCTCAGAATGTATCGGATTTATTTTTCAAAAAAGTACCCCAAGTAAATCATGTAAAGTTATCTACCATCATAAAGATGTAATTGTTACCACAAAGGCTGACAGTTCTTGAAAGACCCATTAAGTCCATGTGGATTAGCCCCAAAGGTTTAGAAGTCATGACATATTTAACTTTTTTGTGAGATGATTTACTTATTTTCCCCACTTGGCGAGGAACACAAACAGTGTTAAACGTATTTTTTAATTTCGGTAATCCTCTAACTATTTTTTGAGATCTTTATCTACATAGATTATCAAAATTTTTATGACCTAATTTGTTATGCCATAGATCAGAGTCATCACCAGAGTCATCTAACCTTGTTATTCTACATGATTCATTACTTGGAATCACTATATAACAGTTATCCGAAGTTCTATTTCCCGATAGAATACAGTTACCCTCTTTGATTAAAATCTCATATTAAGTTTTAGAGGAGGTAACATTGTGATTAGAATCACAAAATTATGATATACTAAGCATATTGGCTTTAAGACCTTTTACTAACAAGACATTATTTATGACAGGAATACCTTTGACAAGGCAAAAACCGAGCGTCGTGTGAATACGATTGTCGTTGTCTTCAGTTTTGCACCTCAATACAAAATATCTAAACTTTAACTACACATATTTTATATGTATAGCAGTGCGTTCGGGTATCGAATCCATAGGGAATGTCGTTTAAAACTTAATTGATTTATTACTCTAAATAAAAAGTGTAAAAGATGGTTTTTGTGTTTTAAAATATTTTTATACTAAAATTATGCTAGGCGAATATTTAAACTAAATTAATTACAAATATAAAAGAATAAGTTCATAATTAAATCTGTCACATTGAAATACGTAGAATTAATAATTACATGGTTATATGCATTTTAAAACACGATTGATACTCGTTTGAACATATTATTTAAACTTGGGGTTTCACTCCCTAAATTTCCATAAATATCCAAATATGAGTTTAGAAATAATTCTGAAAGTACACGCGCAGTTTCGCAAATATGATGCATACGTGATATACCCCATTAAGGTCCCTTGGTCTATTTTTAAAAATAATTAACCTGTAAAAAACTGGTCCATTCCATCATACCATAGCAAAGAAACTACACACTCGAAATGAGTTCATTAATTTTATCCTAATTAAAAATTACCTATAAAGAAATATTAATTAATTAAATAAAATAGTCCGTGAGGAGAAATAGCTTTAAGATAAAGAGAAACTGATTGTTTAAAGTGGGATAATTAATTATCAAAGCATGTAAGAAATTGCGTAACGAATAACTAAAAGAACGCACAAAATTTTGGGAGAAGAATGCATTAAAATGACAATAAAATTACAAAAATAAAATAAAACATCAATTAAACCTACTCCTACCATTATCTCCCCATGAAACAGATCTAAATCAATATGTTGAGAAATAATTCATATGGCCCTTTAAACATAAAGAATTTAGGGTTGAGGGTCATTTTCTGTATTTCTCAACAGTTTATTCTTTTTAAATAAAACAATAAAAGGGATGTGGGTGGGGATTATTTAATAAAAGTAGGTTGGATGATGATCATAGAGTGGTGGAAGAAGTATTAATGTAGGGTTTCTTTTTAGAAAAATAGTGAAAAAAGAATGGAGGAAAAAGGATAAAAAAATGAAGAAGATATTAAGAAAATAAGAATGTGGGGTAAAAAGTATAATTAATGGAACTTTAGGCTGGAAAAGGGGGAAGGGAATCCATTGTGCGCATGGGCTGAGTGCGCGCGTGTGGGCCTGCCCCATACTCAGGACAACTACGCGTCGGAGAGGGCCAGCGCTTAGGCGCCACGTGCTTGGAGTTAATTCTCTAAAAAATATCCCCTCTTCTGGGAGTTGAACTTAAGACCTATTAGTTTGCAAAACATTATCACAAGCAGTGAGCCCAGTTAAGACTCAGTTTAATAAAGCACGCAAAAAATATATAACCCTCATAATTCTCATGATTTCCATTATTTAAAAAATAACCCTAAGTGTCAACCTTTTCATACGACCTCCAAATTACGAACCACAAATATTTATGTGACCCTGAATTTGATGCCGTCAATATTTCATAAATGCCCGGATCATAGAGTTTGACTTTGGGTACGACCCAACACTTTGACTTTGAATTTTCTTCGTTTTGAACTTTTCATGGTCATATATTCTTCGTTTGGAGTCTGATTGACTAGCCACTTGAACCCAGACGTCCCTCGATTCAAGACCTACATTTTTCGTGTTTTGTCCGGGTCTGAATTTAGTCATTCGAAATTACTAATTTGCCCTTGAATGTGCATTTGTTTTTGTACTTTACGTGAATTGCATTCAGTCTCCATCCCTAGAATTGTAAACCATGTAAATACTCAAATAAACCTTGCAAAAGTATTTAACGATGCATATATAAGGTTATACAGTAAATAAGTATAAAATGTGAGTTTACGAGCATGTGATTACTTTATTGTGAAGAAGAAAAGTTAATAAAATACGATATTTGCACGAATCACTCCCCTTAACTAATGTGTTTCTAGTTCCTAGCATCATAGTAAAATATTTGTGTGACACCCCGCCTAATTAAATACCGGGCGATCACTCCTTTATTAAATTAAATCAAGGTGAACAGTTGGTTCATTCTCAGCATCACTGTCGATAAAATAAATTTTCCAATTTAGCACCCTAAATAATTAAGCTAAGTGTCAAAAACATTTTCATACATAACTTTCCAAATTTTAATTTAAGAAAAGATTTATTTATTTAAAAACAACATTTCTACAATTAAGAATCACATCACAGTAAACCAAGTAATATAATGCATTCGTCAATTGAATGTCAACGTATGAAAACTAAAATCACAAATCCATAATGAATAAATCCCATAAAACAATACTGGAAAATAACTGAAATGTAAATGTCCCAATAACAAATGAAATAACGGAAAGGGCGACACATGCCCAATAAATGAGAATGCTAGAAGTGGAGTCAACAAAGGAAGCCGTCTACGCAAGTGACCTGCAACTCCCACCTCAGCACGTTCCTCTCAAAGGGATCCTAAGCAAGACGCCCCTGTGGCCGGGCACCTGAAATATATACATATATATACAAGAGAGAGAGAGAAAAAGAAACGGGTCAGAGCCCGAAAGTGTGTTTGATTTAAAATACGTTTAGCAAGTATTTAAATTGATACAGGCCAATGCAACAACATATTAGTGCGTCACTCTCTTGAGAAATACTCACCTCTCTTCTAATGTGCACACCTATCGCACTAATCTTCCCAACGGTTTGTTTTATCAATTTTTCTCACTAGTCTTTCTAAAAGATTTATCTTATCTTAGATTACCCGTAAGATTTACAATTCATGATTCCATTTTAAAGAATGTTCCAAACAGTAATCAAGGTTCTCCATTTTAACTTTATAAAATCAATAAAGTTTTACAGTGACATATTATACTTTTCAAAACAAGTATTTAATAATTTGAGCCAACAACCATATCCTACTTATCAAATCTCCGTAGGCAGTTTTAAATATCATAATCTCATATATATATTAACTACTCGTATAATATATATAACAGCACCCCGAATAAAATTATGGTGCGTGCATACTTCCACTATCCAAACCCAATACCACTCAAATCAAGGGGAATACAAATTCGGAATCACTCTGGAATTGTATTAACACATATACAATCAAGATCGAGGCGAAGCATAAATTCCAAGTCTCTAAGAGGATGGCACATACTCGCGTCTCTTAGGACCGTCTGAACTATCAATTCGATAGCCTGTACCAAGGATATCTATCTTCTAGGGTACAAGTCAATATCCCCCATAAAGGTCCCATCGAGATAAGACTGTCCCAGCGCGGTAACCTCAAGGATAGCAAGTAGCGCGATATGTTTTTCACATGCATATAATATATGTACACACAATCATATAAATATACCATTTTATTATATTGAAATAGGTTCTTCTCGTCACCCATAATTATACCGTATAACCTTAATTTCACATTTATAGAATTACGCATAAGGTTTCATTCCTAACCTTAACTCGAAGGGTTTTCTCACTTATCACCTAACACTCATGGGCTATATCCTCACAAATTTGAATTTCAGTAAGTGTCTTTATTAGGTTCCAACGTAACTCTCTTACGCCCCTCACCCTTAAACTTCATAAATCTACTAAACTAAAGTAAATATCCCATAAATACCATTTTTGTTAAAGATTAAAGGTCCCAACATTTATTCATATACCCTACTGGTCCTCAATGTCTCCCAAATCATTTTATTAAGAATGCCCAAAAATTATTTCATGATAAACTTAATTTAACTAATTAAACAAGGGAAATAGGAGTCTGCTAGGAGGGGTCGATCGATCGAAGCTCTAGGCTCAATCGATCGATCAAGCAGGTCTGGGCAAAATTCTGCAGAATGCAGTTACGGGTTTCATCAAACTTCTTCATCCAAAACTATGTTTTTCCATTCTAATCGTCTCAAAAATCCTACTATCATCATTATAACATTATACCAGGTGTTTATAACGTAAAGCATGTGTGTAACTATCATTAAACATGGGTTTTCAACCTAAAATCATGTTCAATTATCAAGAACCCTAGAATTTTCTTAAACAGATTTCTAATGAATCTTTCTCCAATATTTCTTTATTATGATCACCAAATTTCGTGGTTTATTACCTTTACATGGCAAGGGTTTCCAGAATCAACATATACATCAATACTACATGGATTTTTCCTATCAAAGATTGGGTTTTCTTCCATAATTTTCATCACAATTCGATCCTAAACTAATATGAAGATTGCATTAACGAAAATATGCAAGTTAAACACTTGCTTGGGATTTTTGGTATGCAGATTCCCGTATGATTTTGGTATAGCTGCGTTCCTTGTCTCGCGATCTACGCGGTGGTGGTGGTGGCGGTGAAATCCGGTGGCTTTTCGGCCTTGAATTGCCTTGGAGCTCTCTCTCCTCTCTTCTCCAATGGCCGTCACTTGATTTGTGAAAGTTCTAACCCTAAGAGGCTAACCTAATGGCTGATATAGGTTGGCTGAAATTCGTGGGTTTAATTACCCAATTATGTAAAATGACTAAAATGCCCTCTCGGGGTACTAATTAGGCCTAAAAAAACCCCGAGACCCAAACTAAACCCCCGGGTATACTTTTCTGACTATCTCGACCCTTCCGGACGCGTTGGCGCACTCAAAACGACCATATGAGCAACTTATAAAATAATCACTTTTTATTTAACAAAAATTAGTTCCGACGTGACACGGGCACGTCCCGACTTAAATTTCCGAAATCGTCATTTAATTTACTCATGACAACATTATAAAAATAAATCTCATATATTACTATACTCATCCAGTAATATGCAACCATTAACAAATTTTCAATAATTACTAACTCTCATCACGCTAATAAATATTCAAAGCAACATTCCGGATTAAAATTAAATTAATTTATCTCAATTAAATTTAATAAATCCCATAATTTTAAAAGCTATAAAAATACGGGGTATTACATACTCCCCCCCTAATAACTGAATTTCGTCCCGAAATTCGGAAAATAAGGCCTATCCGATAGCACAATTCTGGATATTCTTTTTCGTACACAAACTAAATACACATTACGGCGCTCAATTACTATAGCCCTTTCTTCACAGCAACATTGTTTTACATTCTCATTAGAGATACTTCACCTTGTGCTCCCACCCGACAACATTCGCATAAGTCACGCTTATACGTTATACATTTCATTATCTCACTAACATTAAGAGGCCGCACCCTACTATAGACAAATACTCGGATCATTCATATACAAAACTCCCATTCTGAGAAAATATTTCGAACATTTGATCACACTTGCTCGCCTAATACAGACGTGGAATTCTACCACATTTATCGGAAGTTCTCTTGACCGATCCAAAAATTCTGATTACCTACTCTCCTCTAATCATACGGAAGGAGAATAGTCGAGGTTCTTCCATAACAAAACCTTAATAAGTACCTTGTACGCGACAAACATGTACGAGTGTTTCTACCGAGCATGCTTGAAATCATCGTACCAAGATTCCAAAACCTCCTTCACGAGCTCCCCTAATCTTTAATCACCATGCGCTTATTCCCTGGCTAAGGGTGATACATCCTACTCGAATGAAATCTTATCTCCGCTGGTTCCTGAAATCCCATTTTAAAGGTGGGATTCACCAATCTCATCCTGATTCAGAAATTTATACTGCGCCGGACCATGCACTGGCGCGATCCTTCCTTTCGAAGGAAGTCTGGGCATACTAGTTAATATTGTAAGCCAGCCCAAAGGAATATCAATCACTTCCTTCTCGGCGACTCAATTCACAAGTTCGGGATAAACCCTTGATCTTATTTTGAGGATGGTAACCCATCCAAGGGTTGTACCAACTTATCCGACCTCTTCCAATTTCAGGAATTGTCGATAAACACAAAATTCTTTGGTTGATTCTCCGCTTTCAACCAAACCTTACTTACGGGCGGTGCATGTAGAGACTACTCACTACATCTCGCTAAACATCGATTCTTCCCTTGAAATATCTCACATTAAGTGACACGTAATACTCCCCTTCCTCCTTGTAGAATGCCGAAAGTTCCGACCCGTGCTCTTCTCTCCACGAAGCACACTTCTGAAATTCTTATACCATACTAACATCCTTACTCTTTGTATGAGCAATTCGCTCTCATACTTAACTAATAATAACTCCGCTCCGGTTGTTCTTCATAATCATTAAATTCTACTCTATTCAGGGAATACCAATTCTTGAACGGCTTCCACAACCTTCCAATTAAGTTAGGGCGTGCTATTCTAATTGCACACTTATGTATGGATTATCTCTCCTCATGTGACGTTTAATCCACTCTATCACTTCCACTTCTTCATACTATTCCCACAAACATATATTTCATACGTCTATTTCCACGTCCCTCCGATTCGGACCATTTTAACTGTAGTTAACCAAGATGCCCACATTTTTGCAACACTCCGACCTCCCTGGGAGAGCGAACGATGTGCTACTCATCT
Organism: Sambucus nigra; assembly: GCA_949130495.1. Lineage (NCBI taxonomy): Eukaryota > Viridiplantae > Streptophyta > Magnoliopsida > Dipsacales > Adoxaceae > Sambucus > Sambucus nigra. The sequence goes on along the minus strand of OX422207.1, from coordinate 788,262,203 downwards.
GTAGAACTAACTAAATTCAACGGAATGGAAGGAATAGGGCATTCAAATTCCATGACAATAAAAGAGGAATAATAATTCTCAACCTTTCTCAGATAAGTACAACAATTTTCCCAAATAGGTACAACAACTAAAGTAAATCACTAACGCTCTATTCATCAAAATAATGATAGGTCATCTCTTTTGTATAGTATAAAGTTCTTTCCAGATAATCCATGCTAAAAATCATTCCAACTCTTTATTCACTTTGTGTTCTGTACGCGGTTATGATATTCGGGTACTTCATTCACCCTAGAAATCAGAATTCTTAAATTCTCCTTATCATAGTTCCACCCCTCAACTTGTGGGGATAACTTTTAATGTTTTCCTACCACAAGATCCGGCTCCAAAAACCTTAAAACAAAATTCAACTTCCAACTTACATACATAATTACTTGATCCAATTTCGACCAGGGTACCAACTCGTGGAATAGTGACCAAACGTCTCCCTATTTCCAACCTTACGCTAAGTTTCATGCGTGGGATGTCTCGCAAAGTGAAATCCAAACAAGGAACCCCCCCCCGATACACTACTACCTAGCATTGTCGGTTATCGAAATCCGTTAGGTCCTCCGTCCATAGTATATACCCCTTTATTCCGTCCCTTGACAGAAAAGTTACAAGTTCTCCGTAATTATGCTTAACAAAGAACGTTTCACCAATTTCACTATCATCTCGTATTGGTTAATGGTAATTGGATTTAAAAACTTCGAATACATACACTCGGAATTCTCGAAATTCCTTTCCCTAATAATAGGGTAAAAATATTAACTCCCACATCTCTAAAGGATAAATATAGCAATGCACTTTTCTTATCACCCCGAATAAAATTATGGTGCGTGCATACTTCCACTATCCAAACCCCATACCACTCAAATCAAGGGGAATACAAATTCGGAATCACTCTGGAATTCTATTAACACATACATAATCAAGATAGAGGCGAAGCATAGATTCCAAGTCTCTAAGAGGATGGAACATACTCGTGTCTCTTAGGACCGTCTGAACTATCAATTCGATAGCATGTACCAAGGATATCTATCTTCTAGGGTACAAGTCAATATCCCCCATAAAGGTCCCATCGAGATAAGACTGTCCCAGCGCGGTAACCTCAAGGATAACAAGTAGCGCGGTATGTTTTTCACATGCATACAATATATGTACACACAATCATATAAATATACCATTTTATTATATTGAAATAGGTTCTTCTCGTCACCCATAATTATACCGTATAACCTTAATTTCACATTTATAGAATTACGCATAAGGTTTCATTCCTAACCTTAACTCGAAGGGTTTTCTCACTTATCACCTAACACTCATGGGCTATATCCTCACAAATCTGAATTTCAGTAAGTGTCTTTATTAGGTTCCAACGTAACTCTCTTACGCCCCTCACCCTTTAACTTCATAAATCTACTAACCTAAAGTAAATATCCCATAAATACCATTTTCGTTAAAGATTAAAGGTCCCAACATTTATTCATATACCCTACTGGTCCTCAATGTCTCCCAAATCATTTTATTAAGAATGCCCAAAAATTATTTCACGGTAAACTTAATTTAACTAATTAAATAAGGGAAATAGGAGCCTGCCAGGAGGGGTTGATCGATCGAAGCTTGGGGCTCAATCGATCGAACCTTCGATCGATCGAAGCTCTAGGCTCGATCGATCGATCAAGCAGGTCTGGGCAAAATTCTGCAGAATGCAGTTACGGGTTTCATCAAACTTCTTCATACAAAACTATGTTTTTCCATTCTAATCGTCTCAAAAATCCTACTATCATCATTATAACATTATACCAGGTGTTTATAACGTAAAGCATGTGTGTAACTATCATTAAACATGGGTTTTCAACCTAAAATCATGTCCAATTATCAAGAACCCTAGAATTATCTTAAACAGATTTCTAATGAATCTTTCTCCAATATTTCTTTATTATGATCACCAAATTTCGTGGTTTATTACCTCTACATGGCAAGGGTTTCCAGAATCAACATATACATCAATACTACATGGATTTTTCCTATCAAAGATTGGGTTTTCTTCCATAATTTCATCACAATTCAATCCTAAACTAATATGAAGATTGCATTAACGAAAATACGCAAGTTAAACACTTGCCTGGGATTTTTGGTATGCAGATTCCCGGATGATTTTGGTATGGCTGCGTTCCTTGTCTCGCGATCTACGCGGTGGTGGTGGTGGCGGTGAAATTCGGTGGCTTTTCGGCCTTGAATTGCCTTGGAGCTATCTCCTCTCTTCTCCAATGGCCGTCACTTGATTTGTGAAAGTTCTAACCCTAAGAGGATAACCTAATGGCTGATATAGGTTGGCTGAAATTCGTGGGTTTAATTACCCAATTATGTAAAATGACTAAAATGCCCTCCTGGGGTACTAATTAGGCCTAAAAACGCCCCGAGACCCAAACTAAACCCCCGGGTATACTTTTCTGACTATCTCGACCCTTTCGGACGCGTTGGTGCACTCAAAACGATCATACGAACAACTTATAAAATAATCACTTTTTATTTAACAAAAATTAGTTCCGACATGACACGGGCACGTCCCGACTTAAATTTTCGAAATCGTCATTTAATTTACTCATGACAACATTATAAAAATAAATCTCATATATTACTATACTCATCCAGTAATATGCAACCATTAACAAATTTCCAATAATTACTAACTCTCATCACGCTAGTAAATATTCAAAGCAACATTCCGGATTAAAATTAAATTAATTTATCTCAATTAAATTTAATAAATCCCATAATTTTAAAAGCTATAAAAATACGGGGTATTACAATTTGTTCGCGCCGATTTCTGTAATTTTATTCAAAAATAAGTATAAAAAAATGATATCCACTTTCGCGGGATACACGATTGCATTTAGCTTATGGAACAAGTCGTTAAATCCCAAGGTTACCCTAGTGGACGGGTTTTGTCTCGTGAGAGTTTACAGTGATAATACTCATAAACATAATATTTTACACGGAAAAATACCCATTTTTCTAATTAAAATACTTTATACATAATCTTGAGTTTTAACTAGTAAATATCAATGACTAGAAGATTCCTCCAAGAGATTATTTACTACAACTATTATGGTAAAGAGATTCATAAGATGTATATGTATTGACTGAGTTTGTGTATGCGTCACAAAATTTATAAGTGACATTATTTCTAGGTTTTACTAACTCGATGCTTATAATAAAGTGTACTAATTCAACTCCCACCAGTGATTACACTAAAAAATGAAAGAACCATGAATATGGGTAGGTCACTCAGGACATGTAGGCATAAGGAGTAAATATAATTGGAAATAAAGTCTTGTACATGTCAGTGATGAAAGATGTTTATATAAAATGGTAAAATGTAATCTCATGAAAGGATACTATTTTCTAAAGAATGTGAAAATGTAATCTTTTTAAAGTTGAGAAATCATGTTAACCCCGGAATAATTTTAGGACTCTTCAAGATGGAAAAATATGAATATGGATGAAAAATGTCAACACCTCAAAATGATCTTGTATATTTTGAAGAAAGGGTGAACTTTGAAGAGTGGCTTATCTTTAAAATTATTTTTCTTTCCTTTTCTGTAGAATTCTTTGCTCCTTTTGAATACCTTTATTTCTTATTTCTTTTCTTTTATTTTATCTCTTTCTTTTCTTCTTTTATTTGTGTTCATTCCCTAGTTCACTTTTCATTTATTTTTTAATCAATTTTAAGGTTTTGGTGAAATGAATGAAATGATGAAATGAATTTCCTTTGATCAAAAGTTAGGTTAAAACATAAAATTCTATTTTTTTGTTTCTAAAAAGATCATACTACCATTATTTAGTCAACAGTCAAAGCAAGAATATGGAGATTACCAATGACTTAAAAACATTCGCAAATGAATAATGAATAAATTTGTACATCACTCATAATATGGAAGAGAACACGAAGCTCAAAAGGTAGGTACACCTATGCATCTTTAAATTTACTACGTCAATTAGCTTTTGATAATTACGCACGTATAATGCATGATATGCATAAGGTTGTCAATACATAAATTATATGAATTACTAAAGCATAATATTAATGGTAAATAAACCAAGTAGCTATTTAGACCGGTTAATATTTAGATAAGTTTAATGCTTTTTTATTAAAAAAAATTAAGTAACTTTAGAGAGTAAAATCGAAGAAAACTCAAAATTAAGGCAATTTTTTTTTTAAAAGATAATATATTTATTTATTTTTAAATGATTAGAGTTGGTTCCACCGAGAACATCCACCAATAATCACTAAATGATTTTTTTTATTTTTTTATTTTTATTTTGATAAAAGAAAAAGAACATGATGTGTGAAATACATTATGACACCCCCTAACTAAAAGGTTTCATTGTCCTTAATATATTTGAAGAATAATATTCCGTTCAAGTTATAAATCGATGTTATAGGCCATTCCCCGGATATCAAGTTCAATAATCCTGCAAAACACGTTAGTAACAAAAAAAAGTTTTTTAAAATTTTTAGAAAAAATATGTACAAACAAATATCGTCTTCTAATTTACCATAAACTACAAGACAAAATTTTTGGGGGTCCACCCCAAAAACGTGTTGAGTTTTTGGAATTAACGATGGAATCCCATGATTTTTCTTGCCTCCCAAAAAATAAAAGTTCCGTTTATGCAACCGGAGGCACGAGTTTGGTGGAAATATTGTACCATCACTGATTTTTGAATAAAAGTATTTTTGGGTGATGGGTGGTTCGTATGTTACGAGTTAGGTACAATAGAGATGAATAAGAGTGGTGCCTCTCAGTTTTGAAGACAAATTAGTTCCAAGAAAATCAACATGTTCTCCCTAGATTTTTCAAATTGAATGAGGGGTAATTCACATGTTGAAAAAATTTCCATCAAAGAAAATATTTCAAGTATGCATTCTTCGACAAGATTCGGATCAAAATGATCAAGACTTTCATTCGATTCTTGAGATAGTTTTAATGGTTCAATTATGGTTGGAAAAAATAATGACAAAAGAAATTCAGTTTCTACAAATTCATCAAGTGCGGATTGAATTTCACAAGAATTAGAATCACTTTTAATAGATTGATCTTCTAAAAGGTTTGAGATGGAATCAATATTTTCAACTCCATAATAATTTTGAAAGAAGAGTTTAATTCATTTAAAGGTGTCTCTAGTTCAATAACGTCATCATTTTTGAGAAATTCTAAAATAGGAAGCGGCTCTGCGTGGAAAACTTCCATTTCGTTCAAGTTTTTCGTCATTAGGAACATATTTCATTCCAAAGATTTGATTCGTTGATTACAATCCTTTGATTTATCATGCGGTTCCAAATATTCCTTATTTAAAGTTTCGTCGTATTATGATTAATTTGCAAGTACTCACCAAAAGACATCAGCATTGGTGCAAATTCTTCTTTATCAAGAATAGAAATGTCATTATTGTAACTACTATTAGAACTTTCATGATAACAATTATTGAAATGATCATTATAGTAGTTCGAAAAACTATTATTATAATAATTTTCACTGCAATTATTGCGAAAAATTTGTGATCCATTATTATAATAATTATTTTCAAAAGTTCCCAAATTATGACTTTTAAAATTTTGTAAATATTCACCGATAGACATCTTTGGTGGGGAACGTGAGAAATTATCATTATAATAGTATTACGAACCATTATCAAAAGTATTAGAACTATAGAAAGCATTAAATGAAGACATACTTACCAACGTTTGCTTTTCCAGAATTTCTAAGCACTGGATCTTCAATATTCGTCTTGCGTTTCTTGGATCACAAATGTTAGCAGTACATAAAAAAAGTAGAAGAAATATATACAAAAATATGTGCACAAAAATAAATAAATCAAATCTTAAAATAAAACATTCCTCGACTACGATGCCATTTAACAGGGTGAAAACCGAGCGTCGTGCGAATACACGTGTCGTTGTCGTCGATTTGGACCTCAATACAAAAACCTAAACTTTAACCACACATGTTTTATATGTATAGCAAGGAGTTCGGGTATTGAATCCATGGGGAATGTCGTGTAAAACTTAATTGATTTATTACTTTAAATAAAAAGTGTAAAAGATAATTTATGTGTATTAAAATACTTTGATACTACAATTAATCTAGGCGAATATTTAAACTAAATTAATTACAAATATGAAAGCATGGGTTGAGAATTAAATCCATCTCTTTGAAAGACGTAGCATACATGATTACATGGTTGGATGCATTTTAAAATGTGATTGATACTCGTTTGAACATATTATATAAACTTAAGGTGTCGCTTCCTAAATTTCCATAGAAGTTGAATTATGTGTTTGGAGTCAACAATAATCCTGAAACTACATGCACAACGTCACAAATATGGTTCATACGTGATATACCCCATAAAGGACCCTCGGTATATTTTTGGAAATAATCAACCCATTTAAAATCGTTATATTCCATCATGTCATAACAAAGCAACAACACAATCGAAATGAGTTTATTAATCTCAAACTAATTAAAAATGACCAAAAAAGTATTTTTAATTAATTAAATAAAATGGTTTGTGAGGAGAAAAAGCTTTGAGATGAAGAGAAACTGATTTTTAAAGTCAGAGAATTAATTATGAAATCATAGAAGAAATTCCATAAATAATAAGTACAAGAACGCACAAAATTTTAGGAGAAGAATTACATTAAAATGAAAAAAATTAAAATTACAAAAATTAAAATAAAAAATAAATTAGACCTACTCCTACCATTCTATCCCCATGACTCTGGTCTAAATTAATGGGTTGAGAACGAATTCATATGGCCCTTTAAATAGGAATTTAGGGTCATTTTTAGTATTTCTCAACATTTTATTCCTTTTAAATAAAATAATAAAAAGGTTATGGGTGAGGATTATTTAATCTAAGTAAGTTGGCTGATGATAAGAGAGTGGTGGAAGAAATATTGAAGTAGGGTTTCTTTTTAGAAAAAGAATGAAAAAGGAATGGAGGAAAAAAGGATAAAAAAATTAAGAAGATATTACGAAAATAAGAATGCGGGTTAAAAAATATAATTAATGGAACTTGTTGGCTGGTAAGGGGGAAGGTAATCCGTTGCGTGCATGGGCCTGCCCCACGCGCAGGAGAGCTATATGCCTGAGGAGCCAATTGCTGGGATGCCACACGCCTGGATTTAATTCTCACAAAAATCTTACCTCTGCGGGAAGTCAAACTCAAGACCTGTTAGTTTGCAAAATATTGTGCCTACCATTGAGCTTAGTTGGGACTCAATTTAATAAATCACGCAAAAAATATATAACCATCATAATACTCCCGATTTACATTATTTAAAAGATAATCCTAAATGTTTGTAACTTCTTCATACGACCTCCAAATTACAAACCGCAAAAGCCAATGTGACTTGAATTTCACGTCGTCAATATTTCATAAGTTCTCAGATCACGGGGCTTGACTTCGGGTATGAATCGATGCTTTGAATTTAAATTTTTATCATTTTTTTCCACGATCATATCTTCTAGTTTGGAGTCCGATTGACTCACCATTTGTACCCAGGCATCAATTGATTCATGGCCTACATTTTTCTTGTTTTGTTCGAGTTTGAATTTAGTCATCCGAATTTACTAATTTTACTTTGAATGTGAATTTGCATTCGTTCTTTACCCTAATTGCATATATTCTTCATCCTTAGCATTGTAAGCACTGTAAATACTTAAATAAACCTTGATCAAGTGTTTATTGTTGAATATCTAAGGTTATATGGTAAATGAGTATAAAACATGAGTTTAACGAACACGAGATTGCTTTATTGTGAAGAATAAAAAGAAATAAAATGCAATATTTGACAGAATCAACCTTATTCACAAAGTGTTCCTTTACCAATGATCTGGGATGAGACTCCGTCTCCAAAAAGGACATTACCTCATAAGAAGTCAGTCTTATTAGTTAATTTAGACTCATCCCCGATCATGTGTTTCGAACACCGGGAATCCAAATACCAACCAACTTTAGTACATTCGGATCTAAACCCAGTTATAACCACATTGAACCTAAGTTGGGATATAAGGTAATCTTTTCTAACCTAAATGGCCCTAGTTGTTTTTTCTTGGCATTTAACTTAGAAAAGGTTTGAGGGGTCTTTCTAAATGACTTCTTCCTAGTTCGAATACCTCCCTTTTTCTTCCTATAATTAGAGTTTTGAGTGGTTTGCCTAGGGAGAAAATATGTATTTCTACTCTTTCTAGAATAGTTAAAGTTTTGGTACACTGGTGTGAATAAACATTTTTGAAAACACTCAGTAATTGAGTGACCATAAACATCGCAGTAACTACAGTATTTGTGTGAGGTAGGCTTAAATTTAGCTTCTAAGTTCTTAAAAATATGTTTAGACATATTTGACACATGTGGTTTACTTGCAATAGTTTTATTTCTTTGCACAATATCTCTTATGTGTGGACAAACATACTTAGCTTTACCATTAGATTTCGGCTTTGGAAAACTCACACTTTGTGTTGCTTTAGAGACATCCATATTTAGAATTACTTTATGAGATATATCAAACATTTGTCATGGTTTAACAAATATTATTTTTGAATCTTGAAAAGTTGTATTTAGTTCTTTAAGATTTTTATCAAAGCGAAGGCCGGTTTTGTCATCATAATTTAGTTTTTTAGAACTAACAATTTTTTCATAAGATTTAGAATTAGTCTCAAAGTGAAGACATTTTTTGAAAGGAGTTGAGACCTTTTGTTTAGATTCTTCTAATTCCACTAACGTAGATTTATACTTTTCTTCTAAAATAAAGTTTTTCTCATAAAGTTCTTTTAGTTTAGAAATGTATTCTGTAGTTTCTGTCTCATGGGCAACACATTGGTTAGTGTATTCCTCAGCAATTTTCTAACAGTATTACTTAAGTTGTTAACATGTTCAGTTAACTATTTTGGCATCTTTTTCTAGTTTGGCACTTCTTTTAAGGGTCTAAGTGTGAAATTCTTATACGTCAGGTAATTTATCTTTGAACACACTAAATGACGTGTTTGATATGTCCCCTAACGCTTCAATTTGTGTAGTGGAACTCGCACACCCATGCAATTCATCGTAAGATGTTTCACTTTGACTCACACTTATGCTAGAAGTTCTAGGATCATTTATCTCTATAGCATTAGATATTTCATTAACAACAACAAAATGCATAAAATCAATAGTACTATCTAAAGCCAAGAATTATTTATCATCAGTATAGATAATTTTAGCAAACAAAGGCATGCATAATTCATTTGTGTTGTATGACTCAGGTTCATCCACTTTCGCGTCACTAAAATTATCCCATATTTCACACATATGGGCCTTGGCAGTATTTTTGAGTTTAGTCCTGCATTTATTGGGAAAGTACCCCAAATTACCACACCTATGACATTGTGTTTACTAAGATCTTTCTTAGGTTTGTACTTATTATCAACAGTCTATCTATCACTATTCCTATCATGGAATCTTGGATTTTGAATAACTTTGATAACGAGATTTCCCATATTTGGAAGCCACTGCATTCCTAAACTTGATAATTTTCTTAAACTGTTTACTCATTAGGGCAATCTTTTTGTCAATGCTTTATAAATCACAATCTCTATCTAACCCTAAGTAATATTCAGGTAATGTCTCATTGGGGACAGTAAATTGTGATGAGAACACAACATTAGATCCACAAGATCTTTACTATTTCAGGTCATATATGTTTCTTATATTCCAACTCCATTTCAATAATTTTAAGTTTACTACTTAATAATTTAGGAGTTATATTAGGGTCATACATTTCCTCAATATCATATCTCTTATTATTAAACTTAACAGGTAGGAATCTCAAAATTTTAAGCACAATTTCATTCCTATCATGAACTATCCCATTATCATGTAGTTTACTGATAATATCAATCAATTTAATATAAAAGTCATTAAATGACTCAGACTCATTCATCATGAGGGTATTGTACTGTTGAACTAACATTTGAGTCTTCCTAGCTTTAACATGCCCATCACCTTCATGGGCACTGAGAAGGGCATCCTACACTTCTTTGGAAGTGGTACATATAGATATTCTTTTGAATTCATATTCATTAACAAACATAAAGATCCAATTTTTACCATTATTATTAAGAGACATTTGTCTTTCTTCCTTAGTCAACTCACAGAGATTTTTCTTAATCCTTATAGTATTGGTTTCAGCTAAAAGCTTAGTAGCGTGAGTATAACCATTTTCAATGATTTCCCAGATCTTATAACCCAGAGTCCCGTCGATGAAGGCAATCATCCTCACCACCAGAACGGAAAATTGTTCCAGTTAAAGAGGGGTAGATGGGAAAGAATACCAAGCTTCTCAAATTTTTATCCATTTTGAAAAATTAATTTCGAAAGGAATTTTAGGAGTTTCATGATCAAAAGATTTTTGAAAAACCCGCATTGATACCACTTGAAATCACCCAACCAAGTTAATAACCAAAGTTAATTATTACGTTAAGCGCCGTAAAAACTCTTAGAGGAAATAACTTTTGATTGTAAGAACACAAGATGTGTAACCATGTAAAATCAATTAATAATTTAAGATTCTTTGTAAACCAGTCTTAAGAAATAATCCTTATAAAGCCTTTTTATCCTAACCAGTTTCGGAAGAATTAAGAAACAAATGCAGTAAAGTACACATGATATTTTTTACGTGGTAAAACCCCAAATTAGGAGAAACCTCCATAGTGGCCTCTACACTAAAAAACAAAAAATCACTAAAAATAGACTAAGTTTACAAGGTTATAACTATAACACTAGATTAAGAAATATACCTAATCCTGAGCCCCACCTCCAAGGTACTTTTGTTCTGACCACTACCAACAATTTAACTCATCCTTTTCCTTTTAGCTTTATGATATTTTAGTCAAAAAAATCTCTCTCTCAACAACACACTTTTTCTACATGTAGTGCGTGTGAGAAGTGTAACGTGTGTGTGCCTAAAGAAATGCAAATATGAACACAATCATTCTTAAATGTTACAACTAGTCCTACAAATTACAGAGAGTGACTATGTGTGCTTGTTTTAAAAATGTCAAAAATCGAACTTCAATACTCAAAGATGTTTTAGATCTGACTATTTTAGATTTAGAAAAATAAAGATCTAAAATCTTATTTATATACAAAAAAATTACAAAACGTAAAATTAAGTTTTCAAAGCAGATGTAAGACATGCAAAACATTTTAAGTCTGTTTTTTAACTTTTCAAAACTAAATAAAATGGATCTGAAAATTTTGAAATTATTTTTACAAAGATCCACAAAGAGATAATTTCTACCTACTAAATAAAGCAGAAATTAAACTAGGCAACCTAGATATTGCAAGAAATGTATCACGTTGTCAAAAACTCAAATTTCTAAATAGAAATCTAGATTCTCAATGGTCTGAGGTTGTTGGGAGAGAGATGAGTTATCAAAGGGTAGGTATTATAATTTACAACTCAAATCTCACTCTGAATAATCAAAACCCTTCAATTACCTATAAAGTAGAACAAAACTAGAGAATTAAGGTAAGTGAGGTATCAATGCAAATCAAGGGAGTGAAACGAGAGAAACACATATGTAATTCATTTTTATTTAATTTTTTTGGGACTTTTTACTTTTTTCTAATTTTTTTTAGCTTTTTCAGTATTAAAACAATTATGAGATTAAGGTGAATTGAGAAATAAATAAACTAAAATCAAATATCTAAAGACTAACTAAAAAGCGAGAAGAAAATAAATGAAATCTAACTAAATGAACATGAAAAATATGTTATGAGTGCAAAAATCAAAGTGAGAGCAAACAAGAGATGGAGTTACACCATATATTCTAGTTAATTTTACTAATTAGTTCATTCAAATTAAACGTCCCAAGTTAGTATCAAAATTACAAATCAACTCTCATTGCAAATGTAATTTTAATCATAACATTTTAGAGAATTAAATTTAACACTCCTACAACTCTTGAAACGTAGATCCAAACATCATCTAACAAATCACCCGCTAGGATCGATTGGCTAAATTAGTTTAAATCATAAAAATAAGCTTAGTGTTGAAATTCAAAGAAATAATTTCACATTTTAGAAAAACCTATCTCTAGTTCGATTCTAAAATGGAAATTAAAACTAGAATCTCGATTTTCTCTCACCATTTAACCTCTCTGAGGCGTAAATTAAAATGTAAGAGTACGAAGTTAATCATCAAAGGAACATTTAATTTAATTAAACTAATTAAATTCAATTAACATCGACTTAACGGATAATTCCACCCCTTGAAAGGGGATTTAGCCTAACATAATATAAAATGTGATAATAATATGAACCAAGGCAATAAGATAAGAGTAGAGAAGATAACAAACAAACCAAATATCTTTGCATCCAATTGAACTCAAATCCTTGAATGAGAAGCGTACAATCCTCCAATTGAGCATCCAAATGATTTTTAATAAAATATATACACTCAGTCAAATCTCTCACAAATTGATCACTCACTAATCTAAAAAAAATTGAAATTAAAATAAGAAAGAAAATTAAAAAATAGAAACTATACGAAAAAAACTAAACTAAAAAAACTTATTTCTCTCTCAATTCTCTCTATAATTCTCTAGAATCCTCCTCCCCTTTAAATTGGGTAATCTTCTTCATTTTATAGGTGCAATGGGGCTAAGGGGCAAATTGGGTAAGGTAATTGTGCATGAGGGGTGAGAGGGTTATTTTTTGGAATTGTAAAAATGTGCATGTACATGAGGTGATGAAAGTAAAGGAGGTTGGACGGCATTTTGGACAGTTAGGATAAGTTGGCATTCATTAAACACATTTGGGGGCTTTTGTTTTTTTATTTAAGTTGGGATTTTGGCAGAATCGTGTAATGGTAAAAAGGGAGGTGGGCTAAGGCAAAAATGGTTTCGAGTTTATTGGACCGAATCGGGTTGTGTGGTTTGAGATGGGTTGTGGGTGTGAGTTGGTTCCGAGTTCGTTAGGATAGGGGTCAAAATGGATTATGGGAGTTGATACCGGATATTGGGTTCGCTAGATTGGGGTTGTCCATGGTTAGAGGTTAGTGTATGGAGGTAGCTGCTGTGATGGTGGTGAGTTTGTGGTTTTAAATTGTTAATGGATTAAGGTTTGTTAATGTAGGTTATAGGAAAGAGAGAGAGAGTGGGAGGTTGAAGATGTTAAGGGGGGTATTTAGTGTGGTAAGGTGTAGGGAAAAGGGTGTGTGTGTGGTGTATGGTATTAAAGTGTGAGTGGGGGTTTAGTTTAGGTGTAGGTGAGTGCGTAGGTTAGTATGGGTGTGTTTAATTTGTACCCTTACTTAAAAAAATGTAAAAAATATTTACAACAAAAATATAAAAATAAAATTAAAAGCTAAAAATTAAATTTATAAGTTATTTAATAAAAAAGGCTCAACTAATAAAATAAAAGAAATCAAAATAAAAACTTAAGTCAACACATATCGGGTTCGGGGTAGGATTAGGTCAGGTTACGGGGTAGGTTTGGGTTATGGGAGAAGTAATTTAGCCATTTCTTGTTGCAAATTGCCTCGAAATAGAGCCTTTTGAACTGCAACTGCAATCAAGCCTGTACAGTAGACAATTACGCACATAAAACCCAATTTTGTCGAGAATTAATAATTAAAATACGTCTATTAGGGGTATAAAATATAAACTTTTGGGTGCTTATCACACCACCCCCAAACAGAACATTGCTAGTCCTCGAGCAAAAAATAGAGAGAAAGAAAGATAAGAAACCAAAAGTTTACCACTTTCACGGGCACTTGCGATTGCACTTAGCATGTGCAAAAAGCCTTTAAACCGATAGGTTGCCCTCTAGGACGAGTTTTGTCTCGTGAGGGTTTGCAGGGAATATACCCACAAAATTCTTTATTTTCTAATGACAACCAATCTCTTATTAGACCTAGAATAATCACACAATTCATCACGAGAGAAAAAGTTTGAAAAATACATGTTAGAAGTGCATAAAAAGTTTAGCTACACGAATACCCAATGCACATCCTTCCTAGAACTCAATGAGTGTGTGTGTTAATCATTTAAAATGGGTCGAGCATCATAAGAGTAATTCTTAGATTGCCTTTTCAGAATCAACGCTTTAACTTCAAAATCTCACGGATATATCTCTCTCAAAGGAACTCACGAGATTTGGGTAAGTGTATCTCTCTTGTGTGTGAGGAGGTGAGTAAATGTAAGAAAGATCAAACGTCTCACACACATATAAGAAAGAACGAACATTTAGAATGAAAATGAATGTTAATCACTATAGTGAGAATGTTGAGTTATTCACAACGTTGACTCTCATTTGCCCGAACACCTAGGGTAGAATATGGATGTTTATGGGTGATTGGGAAAAATGAAATGGGAAGGATAGAATGACATGAGATAAGGTGGTGATGGATGGATGTTTGGTGTATGGATGATGAATGTACGATGCGTGAGAAGAGTATTCTATACATGAATAACAAATATCTTTATTTCACAAGACTTGACTGCAAACTTTCTCTTTTTTTCTTTTCTGTTATTTTCTCTCTTTTTTTTCTTTTTTTTTTCTTTTCGTTTCTTCTTTTTTTTCTCTCTTTTGCTATTTTTCTATTTTATTTCTCTCTTTTTTTCAATACTAATAACATTTTACATTTGAAACACTCTTTTTCTCAAAATGATGGATGATATATGAATGGAGAGGATAAATGAATGGTGTGGAGAATATGGAAGAATATGGGAAGGTAATGGAAGAAGTGAATACGTGAAAATCTAGTATTCGGGACAAATTTCAAGACATGTGATTTTTACAACTCGAAAGTGATGCCGTTCTTAGTGATCAAGACAAAATTTTTATGAAAAATAATGAGATCATACAACGATTTAAAGTGAGGACCCAAAAGAAATTGAATCAACCTTTGACTCGGAGATCGCGTAAAACACACTGAAAGGTGAAAGGCACAAATCTCACAAGCTAAAGTCAAAACTAGTTATCCTTAAGGTTCTCTTGAGAATTGTATCACTCCTCAACTCAAAACTGTATTGACGTGATAAGTGCACAAATTTTGTTGAGTCTAGAAATTCATGGTGCAATATGCCTTGTTATGTATTACATAAACTATTAAACAATTATCCTCTAGCTTGATTCCTAGACTTAAAAAGATGGATGACAGAAAATTCACATCAGTGAGTGAGATGAAAAAGGCGTCACAAAAATTTTAAAAAATCCAATTTTAAAAATTATTTTTTTTCAAAAGAGGTACAATTTTGATAAAATTCTCCACCTCCAAACAAAAAGGAACATCGTCATCGATGTTAAGTAAAATTATTTTTAAAATTGAGAAAAGAAGGGAGAAAAAAATATTACCATAATCAACCGCTAATGAAGTGGACAAAGGAATCCAAGAATAAACCTGAAGAAATGATAAGATAAAAAAGTGTGCAAGTCGATGAACATGATAAAGCATTGGGTGATGTGAAACACCACCCCTAAAGAGGATGAAACTCATACAAGAAATAGTAGGCTGCCTCCCGGTAACGCTAAGTTTAATGTCTTCATCCGGACTGATCGACATTCACCCTAAAGAGAAGATCTATGAAAGTGCAGGGTGGCAGAAAAATGGGGTGATGTGAATCACCCCCAAACAATACTGAAGCATCAGCCTTGTTGGATGAAAGCGAAAAATCATTAATGCACTTCTATGGAAAAGTTCATCACACAATGAAAAGCATTGGTTGACCATGGGCGGGTGGGTATTAGCATAAGGGTGAAGAGGTATTGATCTCGGGCCTTATTGATCATAAATGTGAGAGCAACAAGGGCCCTATAAGAATGGTGCTCAAGCCGGTGAGGAAGGAAATATGGTTTGGCAATGGAAATGTGGTGGGTCTCATTGAAACTGTACGAACGTTCTATAAATGGACGATGATAATGGTCGCACCGTGACACTCCAGGGAGTTGGCGATGGGAAAAATCAACACCATAAGAGAGTGGAGGTCATAGAGTAACAAGCTCAGTGTCATGGAAGTGAAAATTAGCACCCCAAATACTCTCATGGGTGGGGGATGGTTTGAGGTTAAGATCCAAATATATGGTTGGGAACATGCAAGGTAAAAGATCTAGATTCAAACTACGTGATGGGAGGGAAGGAATAATGGGTGGGTCTGGTGGGATAAAGGGTGGGGGAAGATGATCCAACTTAAGTGTAGGGGACACACACTCGTCATGAGGCTCGGAGTGATCCTTAAGGGCACTCGTAGGAGGAGAAAAGTAGAACCCCCAAGGGAGCTTGGTTTATAAATATAGAGTGGTAAAAGTTGACAGAAGAGTATCAATAATTAATGTGGTGGGTTATTCAGACGAGGCACAAATATCGGAGATAGAGGAATCGCTAGAAATAGTGGTCTCAAAGGGATCCATGCATAACGGGACATGATCCTTATCTGAAGAGGTAGGAACTATCTCAGATTCCATCTTAAGACATTGGTGAGTACGCATAGACGGAGATAACCTATGATGAATAGGTTCCTCAGGAACACACGTGGTGGGCTCAATTAGTGTAGACTTGGTCATTGTTTCGTATTCAGTGGGAAATAGTGTGCTCAATGAGGGGTTCATGTGGACATGGTGGGATTTGATCAGTCTCAGGGTCTTCGAATAAATCAACAAAAGTATCGACTTGAGGCCCTAACCACGGAATGGTCTCATTGTTGAGATTCTCAGGAGGATAGGGTTGGTCACACTCAAAATCAGTGGCAAAAGAAGACTCATCATCGCTCTAAGTTGGTGCAATTATGGGTTAACTTGAGGGGAACTCTGAATCACTCGCACACTCAAATTCATTTAATCTTTGTTCAAGCCATTGGAGGGCTTCATTTTGAATTTGAGTGGCATGCCCTTGCTCGACGATGAACTTTTGCAAGAGGCTTTCGAGAGCGTAGGTGGATGATGGTGGTTGAGATGGACACAACTCACTATTGTCATGTGAAAACAGATAATACTGGTATGAAGTGTGTGGAATGGGGTCAGGTGTGTCATACACGGTATAAACATCTCCGCGAGAGAAAAAGTTTGATAATCATTAGGTGCATAGTGAGGGAACTTATCGGGAGGTGGTGCACTTGATTGCCATGAAAACTGTTGGAACGTGTGAGGATCCACAACATCGGGTTTGGGTTCATATTGCGTGGAAGGGTGATCATGCCTCCACGATACTTGGGGTACTCGCACCACTTGGGATTAGACTCATCATTATAATAATTAGGAGTGGGCTCTGAAATAGTGTCATATGGATACACATGTTCCATGGTGGGTTCAGATGGATAAGGAAGATATGGACACTCATGGGACAAGTGATCGGCGTAAAAAAATGTGTGCACAACAAAGCATTTGACGTGTTGATACTCCTCATCGGAGGCGATGAAATGTGAGATGCCTGCGTGGATGACGCATGAGTATCAACGGCATGCGTTTGGGAGTTGAAACCACTAAGTGGAGTGTGAAGATTCGATTCGGGCTCAACGTCAAACACGCTTCGAGAGAATGGAAAATCGCCAAAGTATTCCCATAAGGGAAGTTCTTCGGCCATGAGGAGAGAAATATTTTTTGGATTTTTTAAATGTTTTCAAAACGAAAGAAAATATTTTTGGATTTTTCTGAAAAATGAAAGAAATAAAAAATGTTTTGATTTTCTAAAAATAAAGGAAGAAAATGTTTTTGGATTTTTGTGGAAGGAAAGAGTGGGAAAAATATTTGCACTCTTAAATTTGATGAACTCACTAAAATCGACTACCTAAAGATGGAATTGGCCACAAACAAGTGAAGGATAAATCCTAGCTAACACGTAGTCAATTCTTATCTTGAAAATTTAGTGAAAGCGTAGTCAAATTTTAATGAAGTCCGTGGGCGCCAAAAATCACGAAATTTATCTTTGTGATCACTTTTTCAAAAAATTTTCTCCTATTGGGCAACCTAGTTGATTGATTTTAAATTTAATGATGGTTATGGTAGCACACAATTGGTAAGCGAGTGAATTGGGTGATGAAATCCCTTCTCATGAATGACTGGGTGTATGTCTTAATGGATTAATTAATCACACATATTAAAAAATAAATGCGATAATGAAGATTCAATAAGAGAGTGTAATCACACAGAAAATTGACTCGCTGACAGGAGCGACGCAAGGGTTTTAGAAATGTACCTCCCACGATTTTTACATAGTGGGGTGATGAACGATTTGAGTAGACCGGGGAGAGATCTCGCTTATCTCAGTCGACCCCGGGAGTCCTACCGATCCAAATTAGAGAGGCTTCTAAATCCTCACCTTTGGACACCCTCTCTCTACCTTGTCCAATTTCCCTATCACACTTTTCTTGTTTTTATTACAAATTTAAATGAAAAATAAATGGTGTCACCAAGCACTGCAATATAAGCCAAGAATAGAATAATCCTAATACAAGCCTTCTATAAAAACTCAAAAATGGTAAGAAAATGAAAAATACAAATGGATCCTCTCAAATTCTTCAATCTCCACAGAATGGCCACGACACCATTTGATAAACAGATTTTTGGTATGTCGTCGTTGTGGAAAGCCTGTCTAATAAAAATCCTTCAATTACCTATAAAAGTAGAACAAAACTAGAGAATGGATATCAATCGAAATCAAGGGAGTTAAATGAGAGAAATACACATGTAATTCATTTTTATTCAATTTTTTTTGTCATTTTACTTTTTTCTGTTTTTTTTAGCTTTTTCAATATTAAATTTGTTTTGAGATTAAGGTGAATTGAGAAATAACTAAAATAAAATAAAATATCTAAAGACTAACTAAAAAGTTTGAAGAAAATGAATGAAATCTAACTAAATGAACATGTAAAGTATGAGATGAGTGCGAAAATCAAAGGGAGAGCAAACGAGAGATGGGATTACACCATATATTCTAGTTAATTTTATTAATTAGTTCATTCAAATTAAACATCCCAAGCTAGTATCAAAATTACAAATCAAATCTCGTTGTAAATGTAATTTTACTAATAACATTTTAGAGAATTAAATTTAACACTCCTACAACTCTTGAAATGTAGATCCAATCGTCATCTAACAAATCACGCACTAGGATCGATTGGCTAAATTAGTTTAAATCATAAAAATAAGCTTAGGGTTAAAATTCTAAGAAATAATTTCACATTTTATAAAAAACTATCTCTAGTTCGATTCTAACATGGAAATTAAAAATAGAAGCTCGATTTTCTCTCAAAAATCATTTACCCTCTCTCGAGGCGTAAATTAAATTGTAAGAGTTCAAAGTTATTCATCAAAGGGAAATTTAATTTAATGAAACTAATTAAATTTAATGAACATTAAATTAATTGATAATTCCACCCCTTGAAAGGGGATTTAGACTAACATAATATGAAACGTGATAATCATATGAACAAAGGCAATAAGATAAGAGTAGAGAAGAGAACAAACAAAACAAATCTTTTTGCATCCAATTGAACTCAAATCCTTGATTGAGAAGCGTAAAATCCTCCAATTGAGCATCCAAATGATTTTCAATAAAATATATACACTCAATTGAATCTCTCACGGATTGATCACTCACTAATCTAAAATCAATTGAAATTAAAATAAGAAAGAAAATTAAAAAATAAAAACTGTACAAAAAAACTTAACTAAAAAAACTTATTTCTCTTTCAATTCTCTCTACAATTCTCTAGAATCCCCCTCCCCTTTAAATTGGGTGATCTTCTTCCTTTTATAGGTGCAATAAGGCTAAGGGGAAAATTGGGTAAGGTAATTGTGCATGAGGGGTGAGAGGGTTATTTTTGGGAATTGTACAAATGTTCATGTGGATGAGGTGATGAAAGTGAGGCATTTTGGATAGTTGGGATAAGTTGGAATTCATTAAACACATCTGGGGACTTTTGGTTTTGATTTAAGTTGGGATTTGGCAGAATCTTGTAATGGTAAAAAGGGAGGTTGGTTAAGGTAAATAAGGTTACGAGTTTATTAGACCCAATCGCTTTGTGTGGTTTGAGGTGGGTTGTGGGTGTGAGTTAGTTCCGGGTTCGTTGGGATAGCGTCGGAACGGGTTATGGGAGTTGATATCGGATATTGGGTTCGTTGTATTAGGGTTGTCCATGGTTAGAGGTTCGGGTATGGCAGTAGCTGTTGTGGTGGTGATGAGCGTTAAATTGTTAATGGAGTAAGGTTTGTTAATGGAGGTTAGAGAACAGAGAGAGAGTAGGAGGTTGAAGACGATGAGGGGGGTATTTGGTGTGGTAAGGTGTAGGACAAAAGGGTGTGTATATGGTGTATGGTATTAAGGTGTGAGTAGGGGGGTATTTTAGGTGTAGATGAGTGTGTAGGTTAATATGCGTGTGTGTTTAATTTGTACCCTTACTTAAAAAATCATAAAAAATATTTAAAACAATATATATATATATATATATATATATATATATATATATATTCTATTTTCTCTCTCCTCTCTCCTCTCTCCTCTCTCTAGATTGGCTGAAAGTCCCAAAATGAGGAGATGAAGTTTCCTTATATAGAAAGCTCTAAAGGTTCTGGAACTAGCGAAGGAAATCAAGGTCCAGGATTGATTCTACCATTTTGATGTAAATCCTAAGGTTGATAATGCACCGTCATAATGTTATTCCCCGTTTATAACTAGTTATAAGTAAATCCACATGATTGATTGGTCGGTTTAGGTGATACTGGGATTAAGCCAAGATGGATTTTAAATCATTGATACTTTTCTATCTACGGTTCCAATCTAACTTCAGGTGTGGGGGTATGATAAAACACACAACGAACCAATCAAATTCAGGAAGGTGTTGGACATGTGTTGCACTAGAAGTTTCGAATAAATGCATGTCTTTGAAGTTGAAAAAATTCTATTTTCTCTCATATAATTATGTAGCGGTTTTATATTAGTTCCAAAAGGTTTCTTAGGAAGATTTGAAAATCTCAATTAAGCCCACTAACTTTTAAAAAACAATTTTAATTGTTAAAAAATAATTATAATATTTTGTAAAAATTCCCCAAAATTATTAAACATAAATTCAAACACATATAATGCAATACAAGTGAAATATACTCCTATAGTGTCTTATTTACTACATTTGGCCTTTAAAACCTTGATTGGGATTTTTAAAGTTGTACTTTGATGTTGAACCTTATTGTACCTTGAAGAAGGGAGGCTCATTTCTTTCTAAAATGCTTTTTATCTTCATACCCAAACTAGTTGAAACTCATATATGGAATGAACTCCTAGTTAGTCAATCAAATAGTGTGTTTCAAAGCGGATAAAGGGTCCTCCTATCAGAGTCCCATGGAGATCTTGAAAATCCTTTTGGAGTTCCATTGATCAAAATTGAAAATCTCATAGCATAAATAACTCTTCAACCACCTTTACCACTGCTCCTCAAAGACTATCATCTCTAATCAACATAACAAGAATCCCTCATTAACATGATCATACACTTTCTCAATATCTAACTTACATAAATGTTTTATGATCATACACTTTCTCACCCTAGATTCTATACATTCATTCGCCACTAATACGACATCCAAAATTGGCCTACCCCTTACCAAAGAATTATGGACTTCTGGATTGAGAGGATCAATCACCTTCCTTAGCATAACGAATAATAGCATTGCTAATAGCTTATACACACTCCCCAGCAAACTGATAGTTCCGAAATCTTTGACGTCCACAGACCCCGCCTTCTTAGGAATCAAGGTTAAAAATATATCATTCAATCCCCTCAAAACATTCACTCTCTAGTGAAACTACATAAAAGGCCATCACATCCTATCTGATCACGGTTCCATAATGATGAAATAATTCTATAATAGACCCATATAGCACCGGTGCCTTTTACGCCCTCATGGTATTTAAGGCTTAAATAACCTCCTCTTTTGAAAAAGGCCCCTTCAACTTCTCACCCTCGATGCCAGAAATATTTCCTAGCTCCAACCCATCAATCGAGGGTCTCCACTCTTCATCTTTAGTGTACAAATCTTATAAAACTTCCTAATTTCCCCAAGCCTCGCTTTACTCCCCAAACACCTTCTCTCCTAGTATAATTTTCCCAATATGATTAAAGCGATGATGCGAGTTTGCCACTTTACAAAAATTTAGTGTTCTTATTATATTTCGTCACACACAAAGCCTGTGATTTTTATCTCCAACTAATTTCCTCCTGAACCGGCTTCCTCCTAATGTTTTTTTCCCTCTCTCAACTACCACTCCTCCCCTAAAAGTTCCCCCTTACTTTCCTTCTCAGCAAGCGCCGTGATATCCTCCATCAATTTGTTTATAGTGTCCCTCGTATTCTCGAACAATTTATGTTCCACGTTTTGAGATATTCCATTAGTAGATATAGCTTCCTAATCAAGATACAACTAGCATTTCAATCAACTACAAAACTATTCAACCACTCATGCACTCTATCCCTCAAATCATCCGCTTTAAACTACATATTCTCAAAACTAAAAGGAGACTTATCACCTCTCCATCCCCTGTACTCAAGAAGAACCGAAAGTGGTCATATGACACCTGGGGTAGGTAAAACTGATTCACATTCAGGAACTTTTGTTCACAATCCTTTGAAAATAAGAATCGATTGTGTTGGGATAGGGATGAATTGTCCCTATTACTGGACCAAATGCACAACCTACCATCTCATGGTGCATCTACCAATTCTATTTCATCGATGAAATCAGATAAGGCCCTTATATACCTTTACCCCGCTCCACTACTCCTTCCTAAGGAAAAAAACCCTTATTAAAATCTCCCCATATGCACTAACCCCCCAAACACCTTTAACGCGTGCTAATTTTTCTCACATCTACTATCTACCTGAGTCCTTTACTAGTCCATAAAACCCTTAAAAATATCCATATAAATACGTCCTCAATGTTTCCAAATAATAAAGACACTGAACAATGCCCCAATAAACAATCTATCTTTAAATTTATTCTAAATTCCCATATAACAATTATCCCAATTGATGCGCCCACATCATCCAAATGACGCCATTCCACCCAATGCCCAACCCAAATGGACTGCGCTATATCTATATCCATATTCCTCATCTTTGACTCCTGAATGCATTAGATGTCAGGTCTCTATATTAGAATCTCTCCACTCAGAATTCCTATTTTTAGGGTTCATTCAGGCCCCTCACATTCCCCAAATTTAGGCGTAACTTCATTGAAAACCTCTAACGTTGTCTACCCTCTTCATGTCCTTAATTCCCCTCCCCTTTTCTTTACCTCCACCTTAATGGGCCATTGAAACCTCATGAGGTCCCTCATTTTTCTGTTACTTCCTTGTAAAGTTACCTCCCATTCTACATCCATTCCTTTTCCCCTCCTTTTAGCTCCACCCTTCTGAATAACCTTAGTGCCTCCCTTCCATCCCCCTTATATGGGAATACTACAAACTTGATAAATATCCCTACCCTCTTATCCACCCATCCTTCCGCATCAACGTATACTCCCTAACAATCCTCACCCTACCCTTCACTCTAAAGAATTTTCCCATCCCCTCAACTAGTGTGATCTCCATTTCCATTATGAATCCTCTATTAATCTTATCTCTTTATGAAAGGAACTCACCCCTAAAAACCTCTAGTTCTATTAAAAAAATATTATCCTTCCACTATCGATAGCTTCCTCCATCTTCCCCCCCTAATGTCTCCAAATGGTTGATGATTGGAGGACTATCTATCCCCCCTCTAACCACTTAATTCTTCTAGGTCAAACATTATGAGATTCCATTCCACACACCCACACCCACATTCACATTCTCTTCATGACACTTTTTTTTCATAACAAGATATTTATCTTTTGCTAAGATAAGAACCAAACATGACTCACAGATAACTATTTCCAATCACCCCTACATCCTTATAGTTTTTATCATTTAGTTGACCCAATAACAACCTCTATTTATCTTTCTCACCTTTAGACTCAATATTTCTTAATAGAAATCCCTTTTTAACACATTTCCTGAATTTAAACATGGACCCAACATTTTCAAATTGAACACAAATCTTCCCGAATTAACCCCACTGGAACCCACTTTTGTTAAGTTTAATCGATCGCTCCACATGCCTACCTATAATATCACGGGAGAAACACATATTATTTTCCCCATAATACTCTCCGTAAAAGAGTACCTTTGTTCCCTCTCAATAGATAACATTAATTCTATACAACTATTTTAAACTCCCCCTTCTTTTATCTAGAGAGCCACTTCAAGCTTTACACACCTCTTTGACATATCTCCCCTATCATCCCACTAGAAACCATTCCAAGAAAATTGTTCCTGTCCTCTTTTCTCTTTTCTATATCACCTATAATAGTCCCTACATTCCTTAATTCTTCACCTACTTCGATGTTTTTCTCCTCATTTTATCATGACTCACAAAAATTATTATCGTCTCCCTCAACTGACATGTTTTCCCGGTCGCCAGCAGCTGCCGCGGAATATGGTCTTATTTACAAATTGTCCTACGGGTCACACCTTTATGAAATGATTAAACTCCCTCTGACACGGTGTAATGCCCCTATTACAATAATTTTTACTTCCTTATGAGCTTGAATTGGTCAAGAACCCACCTCGGTTGTGATTTTTCTTCCACCAGCTCGTCGCAAAACCTCTCCTACCTCGTCATCCTCTATTCTTGATTTTTCACCTCCATTAACCTTTATTTCCTATCTTTATCAATTCTCATGCCCACCTCATTGTAGTAACAGTGTTGTTTTTCTTCCTTTACCTGTAAAATGAAGGCCCCTCCCCCTCACATTATTTTTAATGGTTTCGTTATTACTTCCCTCCTCTTGATATTAGGTTTTCCCCATCTAAGTTATTCTCCATTATGAGTCTTGTCATTCACTTTTAAAAACACACCACATTTGTTCCCTATAGCTTGGAAAGTATTCACCCGACAAGTTAAATGAAATCCCCATTAACTAGATCCAACAATTTCCATTTTCTTTCGATGACTATACTGAGATCTCCACCAGGTGCCATCGTTGTAAATACATTGAAGAACCATGGAAAGACCATTTAATTTCTTTAAGAACCCTATTCGCCTCCTAAACAGTCGCGAACACAAAAAAAAGATTGATGCATTCAATTTTCAGATTTCGATCCCTCCCACTGAATTCCACTTCTCTTTAACCCAAACCTTAAACTTGTTGATCGTTGGGGGAGACGTATACAAGGTTCCCACGTGGCCCATTAGCACTCTCCAAAAAAAAAAATAACCCTCATGAGACACGATTCATCCTTAAAAAATAAAATGTTCCTAAATGAAATGTCCTTTCGATCATTTATAATTGAAGTTGACAACGACACAATTGAGGCAACTTAGAGGTAAGTCTTTATAGCCACCCTCCTGTTACGTGCAATGCCTCGTTACCCTCAATCAAGACCATGGGGTCTTCCATTGTGAGAAGTCTACCAGCCCTGTCAATGTTCCCCTCTGGCTCCAAGGACGAGAACACCGACTCAATTTCCTAAAACGCATCTCCGACATAGTTCCATCCCTCTCGATGAACCTCTTTTGGCAACTGAAAATAAGCTTGTAAACACCCTTTTTCACAATTATGTTGAACCACGTTGATTTTCTAGGTTGACAAGTATAAGAAGTCATTATCTAAGCTTACACCATATTTATCTGGAAAATTCTATGTGCACAGAGAATTCGTACAGAATCGTATGTATAGAGTGATGTGTCGTGTTTGTATTGGTTCGTGTGTTGAGTGAACCCAAAAAACTGACCAATACACAAACGACACGTCATATCACTCTATACGCATGATCTTGTACGAATACTCTGTGCAAATAGAACTATTCTATTTATTTTTATAGAGATTTTGGACTCAGTCCCAATTGTCAAGATTGTGGAGTAAAAAAACCCATATGTTTTTTTTTCCGTAAATATTCCTATAAATGTGTGTTGACTATACACGTAGGATAAGTTATAAAAGAAAATGTCGGATATACCCTCAATAAGTAGAACCGTTTTGAGCAGTTACAGGCTCCTTATGCACAGGACGATCAAGCAGTTACAGGACTCCTGCTCTCTGAACAATTTTCTCTCCTTACCATGTTCACGTTCGATCAGAAGGAAACAGGGGTTTCAGATTAGTTGTTGATAGATAACCACGTTGTGT
This sequence comes from Sambucus nigra, assembly GCA_949130495.1. NCBI lineage: Eukaryota > Viridiplantae > Streptophyta > Magnoliopsida > Dipsacales > Adoxaceae > Sambucus > Sambucus nigra. The sequence goes on along the minus strand of OX422207.1, from coordinate 788,235,914 downwards.
GAGGTTATACAAGCGTCTGAATATGAATTCGTAAGTTTGATACGAATAAGATCTGGGTTTTATGCTTACTGATTTATATATTATATTGTTATTAATAAAATGTCATTATAAGTTGATGTAGTGTAGAACAACTGATATTAATTATTGTTTGATGTTTTATCTTGAAAATATTTAATTTTGTTGACACATTATTTTTTCTTATCCACATTTGAAAATGTGGTATAAATTTACTATATGTCAGTACTTGTTTGTTATGTGAAATGCTTCATTTTCAACGTAAACGTATATATTAAAAGATTGTTATTTATATGATGTCATTAAAAGTTTTATGTACGCAGATGTCGGATATATATGTACTTGACCTGTATTGTGGCAGGTGTTCATGGTAATATTAGATCTTTTGGCTCAGTACCCGTTAACTATGTAGTGTTGCTAAAAATTTTATGTTTATGAATAGATTTGAATCAGTGGCGTTATGTTAACATTCACATTGAGGCTTAGGTCGTAGTCTTGAAATTGTTATGATAATATCACACTAAGTTTTTCGTTGTTATTTATTTATGCAGTGATATTGCTGATTTGAGGTTGTTGAGGTGTACACACCATTCATCAACTTTTGTAGTCGGTTTGTCCCCTGGGTTGACATTTAATGATCTTTGTGATGCGATTACATCTAAATTTCCTGCACTTAACAACAGTCCATTTGATGTTCGTTATTCATTTCCCAATCATCCGGTGTGCAATTTGAAGTCGAATTCGGACGTGGAAATGATGTTTATGTATCAACGGTTAGTGAATTGCTCTTTTGTTGATATATATGTGCTAGATGTTGGTCAGTATAGTAGGAGTTCGAATGAAATTGTGCCCATATCTGATATAGATATGCCTTTGGGGAGAGATGTGATGTCGTTGGACGACGGCGATGATGAATACGAAGGGATGTCAACAATAAAGCCATCACACACATATTTGTCTGAGACATGGAGGAGTTACGTTACAAATGTTGGGCAGCGTTTTGACTCTGTTGCAGATCTTCGTGACAAATTAGGGAAGTACGCGGCAGAGTGTGGGTTTTCATTTGTTTACGTAAAAAATGATAAAGTTAGGGTCACTGCCGTTTGTATGAGGAAGATTTCAGATGGGTGTGAATGGTTTTTCCATTCACGTGTGTGTCGGGCGAATGGTTGTTTTTATATTACTAATTTAAATAATGTTCATAGTTGTAAAGGTCGTATTAGGGAACAAAAGAGTAATATGGTGAATTCGAAGATGGTTGCATCAATTGTTCAAGAAAAGGTACGTGACAAGCCATTTATATCCCCTAAGGAAATTTCAAGGGATATCAAACAATCTTATGGGTTTGATATTTCATATTGGAATGCGTGGTATGGTAAACAGCTGGCAAAGAAGGAGTTATACGGGGATGAGTCACTATCGTATAATAGTTTGCAAACATATTTAACTGCGCTGAAGTAATCTAATCCCGACTCTTATGTTGTGTTGGAGTGTGAATCTGGGACACGCCGTTTTAAGCGGTGTTTTGTTGCTATTGGGGCTTTCATTACTGGTTTCAAGTATTGTAGACCATTTATGTGCTTGGACGGTACTTTCTTAAAAAATAAGTATCGTGGAACTTTGTTAGCAGCAACAGGAAAGAATGGTAACCAAGGTAATATATGATATATTGATATATTAGGAATAAATATGTGTTTTATTGAATTTCAATGTTATGTATATCAAACTCATTTGTTTTGGTTGTTTGTAGGTATTTTCCCATTTGCGTTTGCTATGGTTGATGCGGAGAATGATGATAACTGGAGATGGTTCTTGGAGATTTTGAAAGACGTTTTGTTTGAGGATGAGCGCAATATCACATTTATTTCTGATCGGCACCAAGGTATTTGTGATGGAGTGGCACGTGTATTTCCTCAGTCCGCTCACGGTTATTGTCTCCACCACTTAAAGAATAACCTAATGCTTAGATTTCCTGGAAATTATGGTACAAACTTTCGTAAGAGGATTGAAAGCCTTTTTAAGAAATGCGCCTATGCTCCCACTCAATCTTTATTTTACAAGTACTTGAGTACGTTGAAAAATGAAGGGAAAGATCCAATTGAGCATTTCTTGAAGGGTATACCTTTAGAGAGATGGGCAAATGCATTTTTTAAAGGTAATCGTTATGGTGAGATGTGTTCAAATGTTGCGGAGTTATTTAACAACTGGATTTTGGATGAGAGACACATGCCTATAACGCAGTTGGTAGATGGTATACGGCGTAAGTTGATGGATTTAATGGCCGAACGAAGCTTGGTATCTAATCAGTGGGCCTCGGTGATATGCCCCGAAATGGAAAAGGTCTTGGCTAGTAAGGTGGAGGATGGGAGGCATTACATTGTTCGTCGTGCTGGAAACGACATCTTTGAGGTTCAATCGCGGCATCGATATGTTGTGGATTTGTCTAATTGGCGTTGTTCTTGTGGTGTGTGGGTTGTAAAGGGCTTTCCCTGTTCGCATGCGATTGCTGCAATCCAACAGGATAGGAAGGACGTCTATTCATACATTCAATGCTATTTTACCACAGAATTCTTTATTAAATCATATGCCGAGCCTGTATACCCCGTACCTGACATGATACTGGATGGCAAGATGTACCGAAACTCGGATGATGATGAGTTAATGGCACCGACAATCAAGAAGCAACTAGGGAGGCCTAAGAATAAGCGTATCAAGTCTAGTGGTGAGGTTGTTACGAGGAAGACAAAGTGCAGTGGTTGTGGATGTAGCGGCCATAATGTTAAAACATGAACGATAATTAGATGATGGAATTATGCACATGTTCATTTACTTTATTTGTCAAATGCTACAAATTATAAGTTTGTTGTTAGTAATATGTATTAATCGTACCTTTCAGTTGGTTAACTGTTATGAAGTTGTTGAAATATGAAGTTAGTTTCAGTTGACAACAGATGATTCCAGATTTTGCTCATGTACATGCACTATCCTTCATTTTTCATGTTCCCAGATTCTATTTTTGCTAATACTTGTAGGTTTCTTTTTTTTTTGCCAAAAATGAATATTTTATTAAGAGTAGGAGAAAAAGCTCTCATAGTGGCTTATTACAAGAAATTGAAAAGCAAAATGAAGAACTTGGAGAATGCTCCATTCCAATGCGATGCACTTAACTTAGATAAAAACGAGACGAAAATGAGCTATAAGTTGCATATTCCAATAGTCTTAATAATTCTTGATTCAGAAAAGATGTTGTTGTTGTTTTAACTTTAAAAAAGTTGATGTTTATAGCTTTCCAATTTTTCAAACAAATGAGGAGGGGAATAGATACAAAAAGGAATTTCTGGTGGACTAAATGAGGAGCTCTAATCCACCAAGATATAATAATAGACTTGATAGAATTAAAATGAAGAGAAATCCCAAAAATAACTCCAAAGTGGATCCATAATTCAGTAGCCACGGGTCATTGCAGAAATGTGCGAGTGATTTATTCTTCATGCTTGAAACATATCCTACATCTGGAGGCCATCCGTACGCCCAATTTCACACCCTAGGAGTCTAGAGGAATAGCTGTATGGAGATGTTTCCAAGTGAAAGCTGAAACTTTAAGAGCATAGTGACTAATCCAAATATATTGATATGACCAGCTAGATGGATTGATATGTTTAACTATATCAAAATCTGATTTAGTTAAGAATTCCCCATGAATAGAAGTTGTCCAAATCAAGTCTGAATTTTTTGAAATAATAAACTGATCTAACTTTGACTTTACCCCCTGAATTCTTTTGACATTCCTAGATGATTTTGCCCCTTTATCATAATCAAAATTAGTATTATGTTTCATAAACTTAGCCTACAAACCCCTTGTTATTTGGAAGATTCCAATAGAGCTTGAAGTTGCAAGCCTTTCATATGTCATGTAAGTTTATTCAACTCAATCCTCCTTCTGGTAGAGTATAACATGCCTGCTCACATGAAATCAAGTTGTCATCTTCCAATTGATTCTTGCCACCTGCATATAAAAAATGATTTAACTAACAGTCGATTCTCTGGATGACAACTTTTGGAGTATCTAGAGAGGGTAGACTGAAGATAGGAATAGTTGGAACATGATGTTATAATAAAATAATTATACCACCCTTAGATAAGAATTTAGAGCTCCAGTTATTGATTATATCTCTGATTTTTTAAATCAATGGATCAAACAGTAACTTCTTCACCCTCCCTTTGGCTAAGGGGCAACCTAGGTACTTTACACACAATTTTTTGGCTTCAAACCCCAATAAGTTTCCTATGAGATTTTTTTTTTGAGAAGGATCCTTTGAATCCACTGTATATGGAGCTTTTAACACATTCAAAAATACCGACATAGATATCGATTCGCTTGAAATAAATGGGGATGGGGTCATTTTGATCATCGTTGAGTTAAAACTAATTCTAGTCGTCTACCTATTATAGTTGTGGTATTGACGTTTTAGTACTGGTATTTAATCATAGTCGATTGCACTTCTAGTGCAAGCTCGGTGATCTTACTTTGTCTTCTGCAGTTGTTTTTACAAACTCTGTTCTTGATTACTCACCGAGTGATCAAGAACAGGTAAGAAGTAAATGAAGAATTTATTGTAAAGGTGATTGTAAGATATGGGGATATACTGCTAATAACATTGAATTATTTATTCATTGCCATATCATGAACACGAGAAGGCAGAATGAATGTTATTACTGCAGTTTTATGACCTGAATATTGATTATAATCATATGAATACCTCAATATGCATTATGGATAACTGAACACTGAGATGCAACCATTCAAAACAACGACAAAGTTATTGATTCGATTGAAAATTTTGTGATGGAGTCATTCTCCATCACATTCGCTTAAAAACAACTAATCAACTTAAATTGCAAAGTCAATGTTCAAAGTGTATGTATACATACTTTTAATATATTATCTTGGTCATTTAAAAATAAGAAGAGTATGTTGCATATGCAAAGATTAGCCAAACGTATACACATTTATACGTAATGTATTACAGATGCAACATATTATTGCTTATGCACATTACTGTACATAAGCAGTAATGCAATTTACACAAGTAGTATTTTAATTTTGGGTAATCAATTATATATGGGAAAACCAATAATATCATTTTACTAATCAGAGCCTTATAAGGATTTCTGATAAAGTAAAATGTTCAAAAAATAATTATATATTTACACATGAAAATTAAGAAAGCTTGTGGTATTCCTGATATCTGATGGTCCAGAGATAGAAAGGTAAGTCACACCGAGCAACAGAATATTATTCTAGCATGTGCTTCATTGCGCAAATTCATTCCAGTAGGCCGTGAAGGTATAGCTTTTGCAAATCTTTTTGCTATTTCGTGAAAAGGCTCATCGACAATCATGGCAGTTTTCGAAGATGATTGCATTCCTGCCTCAGTTTCCACCTCTATATTTGGTTCCAAATCAGACTTCTCTTCCACCAATGCCATTACCAATTTTCATTTCCTTATCTTTTCAGCTCTTGAACCCACTTTTTGGCTCGCAAGAATTTATCCATGCTCGCGATGTCATTGACAACAAGGGTTGTTGCTACATCACAATAGTACATGGGTGCGAAGTTGTGGTACCTTTCCTGCCCCTCGGTTCCTGGTGAGCAAAAAAGTTGCCTCTGACAAATGTTAACACCAAAATGGTTTTACCAGTTCCCATATCCCCCATAAGCACCCACCAGCTTGGCTTGTATAATGTTGTTCCCAGGCATTTCCATTCAAGATGTTCAATATCGTAGGAGATGATGAATCCTTGTGGAAAATTCAACACCAATGGTGTATAACATTTGTCAAAGTAATATAGCAGCAGTATACTTGATGTATACATGGTGTATGGCAACAGTTGTATAGCAGCAGTATAGAAGAAGTACATAGAAATGCACACTTGAAATGGATTGTATTACTAAATTTATCGCGAAGACTGTCATTTGTGCTTGTCATATATGCACAATAAGTGTTTAATTTAAAGAACAAAACCATAAGGTTTGAAGCACAGTAGTAGTTTTATTTGATAGACACCAAGTACGAAATGAGCCAAATGGCATATATGTTATATTCAACATTTCATTGATTGACAGAGAAGGAGTGCTTATGCAAAGAAAATCATTTAAAAAACTACGTACGATAAAGAGTCAAGCACAACCACAAATTGTCATACATTCAGATTCCTTAAAACCAAAACAGTATTAACATGTATATACAAAATCCCCCCCATAATCAGTGGCCGATGTTGTCTCTAAGTAGTAATCTGTTCTTCTCTAGCTTCTTCATTTGTGCCTGGTTCAAATATTTTTCCAAGGGTGATCGTCTTATTCATGTCGTTATAGTTCCAACTGTATTTATGGTTGAGGAAAACGTCGGCGATGTGAGCTCGCATATCCAGTAGCACTTCCGGTGTGTAATCCTTACTAAACTCATTGCACGTAGATAGTTACCGGATGAAGTACATTACAGCTACTCCGCAATCGTACCTGTTAACATTGTGAATAAAATATTAGCTAATGAATTGTACATATCATACATAAAAATCTTGCAATAAATGTATTTATTTGACTTACGTTCCGGGTTCTTGCTGAGGGCATTCAGGGTACTTGTACAACGGGAAATATTCATCCTCGCGCATCATCCATCGGATCGTATCTTTATGTTCCTTTGTCATCAATTGGTACGATTTTGGATTCCCTCTCAGGCTCCTAGTGATCTTACGGTTGGTGTTTTTTTGCAACATTTTCTCCCCATATTTCCTTGCGTCCCGCAAGAACTTTTGGATTACACTATGCTGTTACATCATGAAACTCATCACGTTAAAGATTATATGACCATATCATGTTGCTGTCATTTTATTAATAAAAAAGTTAGCACTGGGTGAGTACCATTTGTTTAGCCTCATTGTAACATCTATCTGTTATGCTTTCCATCGTCTTGTTTAATGGGTTGCAGTGGTACCAAAGTCCCTGTTCCTTGTCAAGGAATAGTAAGGTGAAGTGGAAGTCATCGTCATGGCGCAACGGGATAAATACCTTGCTACAAGATCTAATGTTTTGAAGCATAATGTCGTACACAAATTTTTTTATTCCCGCATTCTTCTTCTTCTTGACTTCTTCCTGTAATACAGTTGTGGGATTTCATCGATCTCATTGAGCATTAAATCAGTGCGATTAGAATATGTGTAATCCAATGTTAAAATATCAGTGCGATTAGAATATGACATGGTTTAGCCAAACTTTAATGTGAATGGTAATTTTAAAATTCATTTACAGTTACACCTAAGGAATCTGGATGAAAAAATATGTTGCATTTGAGCTATATTCATTGTTCGATGGAGGCATACTTGGTTTAGTGTAATTGTGTTATGTGTTTATGCAGTGATAATGGCATATGAAGATGCTGCACTTTTTGTTGGATTAATTAATAAAGGTAATGTCTTGTTGATTTTAGATGCAACCATAGTTATATCTGTATTAGTAATCTTTACAAGAAACAGAAGCATAGTTTGTTGGTTGTTCATATAAGAGAAGCATATCTTTACATGAGCTATTGGAGATTAGTTGAGAACAATGATTAATTATTGTGGGTAATAGTACATACCCAACCATAAGTTGACATGTAGATGTTTTTGACATTAGCATCATTCTTCAATTGATCTGCCAATATGGACGTGTAACAATCGATCATCTGTAATTTTCAGAAAGATAACAACACATACATTATATTGGCGTACATATGTAAAGTCATATATGAGATATGTAGGTGTGATTAGGTACTCATGTTGTTTGAAATTGGTGCTTGCCACAGTAGGTCTGAGATGTCGCTCAAAGATATCGAGTCATGATCTATCTGCCATGCTAACGTTCTGCATACAAATGAATTAAGTTATGTTTTTGTAATATGTTTAAATGGAAGTCAATTACACTGGATATTAACAACAAAGTTTGGTATGTTTATTACCCAAGTGGTGCTTTCTCATAGTACACACGTATTTTTTCCTGGGTGTTTCTATCAAGGAGATGATATAGATCTGCCTTAATAGGGTTTGGAATCTTTCTTCTTATTTCAGCTGATCGCGGGGTGTCTGTATATTCGTCTGAAATATATACCCCTTCGTCGATTTCCTTGGATTCATCTTTCATGCACCATCGATTTTTCTTCTGTGTTGGATGGGAATCGGAGAGGGTTACGACATTTTTATCACGCCTTTTCCTTGATCGTCTAATCTGAGTTTGGTACGAGTATTCAGGTTTTTTGTTTGGAACCCGGTTTCGTCGAGTTTTTAGGCATAGGATTTTGCTGTTTGGACAGTCAGGATCTCCACCGAGTTGCTCAACAATGATTCGGAGAGTGTTGTTGTGAATCCAAAGATCTTTGTTTTGTTTATGACTGCAATTCAACTTACGTCTTTGGTCATCAAGATCCTTCACATGTTCCGAAATCAATCTTCTATGATTTTCTTCAAGTTCAGATAGTTTAGTAGCTTCAATTGAGAGGTGATCAATATGCTTTTGTAGGTCTGATACTATTCTGTCATATTCAGTGATTTTTTTCGCACATTCGTCCTTCAATTCCGCTGTCATTTTCTTCCATTTTTCGTCCGAATCCTTGATTTGAGCATAATCTCTCTCTAATGTGACAAGTGTGCATTTCAACTGAGCAATTTCTTCATTCTTATCCCCAATCACCCGGTTGCTGGTCTCGTTTTGTCTCTCAATTTCAGATTGAAAAACAGAGAGTTGTGAGTTAAGTCTTGTGATATTTTCTCGATGAGCTTCGGCTTTTGAACTAAGTGATGAATTTGATTCCATTAGCTTATCAACTCTTAGTCGTAGCCAATTTCGTTCGTTTGTCATTTCACGCATCTAGAAAAATAAAAAAATTTCATGAGGTTAGTGTGTTTAACCACTATGCAAGTTGGTTAGTTGCGAATAACATACAAATATCACAGTACATCTTGTTACGTATACTGGTTACTTAATTAGAATCATTATAATTAACCATGAAATCGTATTTCTCACATCATATATTCATTACTTTCATGTTACAGCAGATATTTTCAACCTTTTTCGCAATATTATTCATCGAAACAGACCAGAAAAAATGATTACCAGGGAGCTGCAGTCATTAGTCCTCCTTTAAAACTTTAGGGTCCGGTCCCAACTTCATTTCCCTCTGTTTTAGGTCTTTTTTTGACGGTTTAAAAAAGAGAATACAATGTATAAACGTGAACAGTTCAGCACTTCATTGATCGCTTCAAGCAGTTATGGGCATACGTGCTAAAAATGAAAATACATGGTACTGCTTCAAGTTCATTTCCCTCCATTTTAGGTCTATTTTTTACATAATATACCTTAATTTATAAATTCAACTCAAACGCGTATGGCATTCCGAACACAAGTAATTCTTCTAATTCTGGAATCATTTTTGACAGAGTTGTGTCATTTTATTTGTACTATATTTCGAGTTTGCGTTTAATATCAGTTATTGATAATTTATAAATCAAAATTATATAATTTGATATTTGGTGGCTTGTTTTGAAATACTTGTAAACATATGTGAGTTAAGTCTCGTGATATTTTCTCGATGAGGTTCGGATTTTGAACTAAGTGCATTACTTAGTCAGTGAATATACAGTCAACCCATGTGGGACAACTATCGCAAACACATTTCTAGCATTTGTGGAACAACGATGTAAGAACGTCATATACCATACATGCGACCAGTTTTACAATCCATTTTAGTAAATTATTATTCCTACTATTAGCTATGCAAAGTTATAAGCAAGGTCAAAAGAGGTTAATTACCCTTGAGTACAACTCTTTCTGTTGTTGTATTTCAAAATCCAGCCTCTTCTCCAACTTTACTGTCTTGGTTGTTTGCCTCAATAGTTCTTCTTGAAGTTTTTTCTTCTCCACGTCCATTTCTTCTTGAAGTTCTCCAACCTTTGATCGTAACTTCCTAATTGCATCCTCCAAATCTTCATTGTTTTCCTCTAGGCATTCAACATATTCTGATGTCTGCATTGGGGTGCCATAAATTTCATACTCCCGTCTCTCAATTTCAATCAAATCTCGTTCAAAGGTAAGCGTTTTGGGAATGATGTCATCGTAATCACCCCCCGATACTAGTTGTTTGTCCATATCTTCTTCCAATTCAAACACCTCGTCCTTATTTTCTACCATGGTACGAACTGGTGTGTTCAATGGTGATTTGTTTATTTGTTTCGGGTTTGGTGTTTCCGATAATGAGATTACTTCATCAAGGAACCCATCATCGTTGTTGTCAAAACTTGTGAAATGAACATTATGCTCTTTCCCCTTTGTGTTAGATGCATCAACAAAATCTTCATCACTATCTTCGTCCACCACTACAATTAGTGGATGCTTCCCCGATTTGCTTACACTGCTTCGTAGTTTATGAGGGCTCACCTACAAATCACAATGTATTAGAGATATATTAGCATGACACAAATGGTCTTCTTTTATAAACTGGATATTGATATGTATTTAATCATATACCTTTAGCATATCCATGTCTATGTTGGTGATTTTTTTGTTTAACGCTTGAATGTCCCACATAAGGAATCTCGGTATGAGATCCTTTCGCTCATGAATTGGCTTAATGGCATTGGTGACTTCACAAAACCAGAACTGTAAAATACGTAAACTCAACATTCATTAATTTTGTTCAATGTCATTGAAATACACACTAACAAGTTTACATATAAACAAAATAAAATTGCATTTCTTTACTTAATCACATTTCATTTAAATATAAAAAAACATAATCCGAAATGAATGTATAGTTGTAAAAGCTAGGTATGTAATGGAGGCATCTTGACAACTAATCCATAATGGCATACTCAATACAAATCCGAAAGTTGAATTGTATTTGTTAATGTTTCCTCACCAAAAGCAACGGGACACATCCTGTTACAGTTGACGAGTGGTTATATTTCATTTTCTTCATCAACGAGTCAATCAACCATGTATGTATTGCTGCAGCCCAGTTATACATCTTGATTTTTGGAATATCATGTATGTACTTCGCAAATACCCATCCCAATGAGTTTCCGGTGTTAGCGAAAAAGAATGATACACATAGGTGGAGAACAATCAAGCGAACAACGTCATTCACATCCTCATCTTTATTGCCTTTAAGTGCAACCACCAACGCATCTTCAACCTTTTTCTTTGACAGTTGGTTATTTGTGTTGAAATATTTTCTGATGAAAGTATATTTTGGTATTTCCCTCTTGTGTATCTCTATTTGCCCTCCTATGTTTGGAATGCCTAGGATTTGTGACACATGGTCCGGTGTAAAGTCAACCAAACCCCGACCAAGCCTGAAACTTCGTGATTTTATGTCGAATTGGTTGATGATGGCTATTAGGTTGGAGTCGTATTTCTTGTAATAAACATCTGTAACTAATCCCTTTGTGTAAGTGTTAAGCAGTGTCCAGAACGGGGTATTTTTCATTACTGCCCAATGTGCATCCGTTACACCATTGTCTTTCAGTAGCCGCAACAATGTGTTGAACGTTAACATGTTCGCTCTGAATTGGTCTGATTCCCTGCTTAGTTTTTCCATATCTTTTGGCATCTGCGAAAAGTAATGATTTTGTGTTAGAAAAATACTATGTCCCCCTGTACACAATTACGTCCCATACACATTTTTACGTACACTCAAATAATTGATATGGAAAGAAACAAAAACATACGATGTTTAATTGTTTGATTTTCGGACTATATACCTGTTCTCCCATATTCACTTCCATTTGGGAAATGGTTGATTACAATACACCGTTTTAAAAAAATTTAACTTGTTTTTACCATTTCTGCGTTAAATTTATATTAAAGTTAGTATCATACTATTTTTTATTCAAGAGATGACATTCAAAACTCGATGTATTCTTTCTGCTTAAATGTTCATATAAAAAGAAAGAAAACAAAAGGGTGGTTGTAAATAACAAAACCAGAGCTAACATTTTATAAATTTTTTTTTATACAGAACAAAACCAAAAGTTAAGTTGCATTGTAGTATTATATGACATAAAAGAAGCTGAAACCAACAGATATCATAATTTTTTTTGTATACCAGAGCTGACATTTAAAGTTTTTTTTTAAAATGTTCAAATGAAAAAAAAAGACCTATGGTTTATTGTAAAGAAACAGAACCAAAGCTGTCATTTTGTATGTATTTTAGGGAAGAACAAAACAAAAATATTAGTTACACAGTAGTATTATATGACAGAGAAAAGGTGTGAAACAAAGTGTATGAATGTCATATTTAACAATTTAATGATATTCCGCAGGAGCCATTCTCAAGAGAACGATATTTCAAACCTACATAAATTAAGATGTCAAACTTAGCATAAGATTGCATACACTTCAGAAAAGCAGAGCAAATGATAATGGCTCTGAAGAGCAAATGATAATGGCTTACTTTCTTATGTTATGACATGAACATGTGAATAAATACCTCTTTGATCCAGGTGATTAACAAGGTAACACTGATTGGGGTGATGATTCGTTGATGGGAAAGAAATTAAGGAAAAAGGTATATAGTATTGATTGGAATGATGGTTCGTGAATGGGAAGGAAATGGTGGAAAACAGAGGGATGTTGGCAGTTGAGTATAGTGGGCTGTGCTGTTCTCTGTGGACGTGGGAATGTGGCTTGAGAATTAGTTTCAAGGGTATTTTAGTCTTTACGATTCCATGCTTCATTTGACTTTTATGTGGGAGGATCGGAAGCCAAAATAAAAAACACACAGGGTCGGAGACAATGATATGTCAGATTTGGGGACTAAATGTCTCTTCTCCCTTATTTTTATAAAACCAGCCTAACTGCTTAGATCCCGCTGTAAGCCATAAATTGAGCCAAAAAACCTCTTTTCTTTAAAAAACTTATATTACCTCTACCTCTGTAAAAAAACTGAATCGGACTATACTTCTCTAACGCCCTTTGATAATGTCGAAAGACTTACCCCTGCCTGGAAGGAAACTCTCTCCTCTACATGTCATCTCCTCCAAGAATACTTATAACATTGGGAAAACTAGTTAATGGGGGCTCTAGTAAAAAAATTTGAATGGCAAAGGTAGTATCTTCTACCATGTCGTAAAAAAACTAAAAACTTTTGTAGTCTAATTATTTCTCAAATCAAGATCCTAAATTATATATCAAACCCAACAGTGGCAACCAAAATGTTATCGCTAATGAAATCGCAGAGATGATGACGGTGAGATGAACATCAAAATCAACAAATGATTTCGTGATCAAAGGAAAATGGGAGATCGAGGTATGATCATGTTGGATACATGGTGGAGATTAAGATCTAAATATAGAAGATACAGTGGCCGATGGAGATGAAAAAACCCTTATTTTTCTCTCTCTTCTTTCTGTCTCTCTCTCTCTCATGATAGCCATGACCTTAGTGCCCTAATGTGGGTGTAGGAGCGGGTGCACCAATGCATCAATTAAATTACTGGGTATATATATTATGTTGGCAAAAGCTATCCAATGTTGGCAAGAGTTGATAAGAGTGTCTAATCTAATATCTGAATATAATTTTGATCTCTGTTTACATAGGTCTGCTACGTGACTTATCTAATAAATGCTAACCTATGAAAATAAAGCCTCTAAAGAGTAATCCCTACGTGATTATTCACTCCCCCATCCAAACTTTTCCAATTCCAATGATTCATGGAAACTTATGAAAACAAAACCATGCCCTCCTTTTATCTCCCTGGTGCATTGAATTTATGAAAGAGAGATAAAAAAAAGCACATTTCCATTCACAAGGAAATAAAAAAAAAAACTCAATAATTTATGGGCTATCCCAATCATGATGATCCCCTTATTCATGATGCAGTGTTGAGAGATAACCCTAAATTATTTTAATCCAATGTGAGAAGGGCAATGTCGGGTAGGTATGTGAGGCAGACCTTCACCCGATGTGTATAGGTACATGAAGGAAGCATCTGAGTGTTAATTTAAATGATGATATTGATGATTATTCAAGGGTCAAATTTGTAAATTTGAATGAAAAAAACCATATTTCCTTCCCATGGGTCTTTCTGCAACACAGGTAAACCGGGGTATATATTTCTTTGGAATTTGTGTAACTAAAACACGCAGAAAGTTTGAATGAAGAGACCCACTTTCTTTTATTACCTCATCTCCACCATTATTCGTCGATTCTAAAATGGGTTTCTTTGGTTAAAAATGTTATTTTGTAGGTTAGGATGGGCTCCGGACGATTTGACTGTTTGAGGTTAGTTGTATTTAATTCAATGATTTAATTGGTTTCATGCATTCTGATTGTTAGTAGGTTGTATTTATACTTCTATTTCGTGTTATTTCTTTTTTTTTCCTTTCAGTTTACTTTTAAATCTAATATAATTTCCGTAGTGTTGTGCTCTTAATTGAGTACCCATTTTGCTGAATACGAAAAAAAGGTTGTGCTGGAAATGTTTAGTTGGGTACCCATTTTCTTTTCTATAGATGTATGTTTTTTCTACAGTGATGATGTGTCAAGAACAAATTTAAGAAAATATCAAAATAAGTGCCACCAAAATTTGGGTGTTGGTACAAAGCACGAGTTAAAATGAAAGTCCTGCGACAACTTTGTTACTTGGTGGGTTACCCTCTTATGACACTGTGGCATATTATTTTTATATTGCCCAGTATAAAAAGTAATTGGTTGATGATGCTAATAAAAATTGAATTATATTTTGGTGCTTTTATTTTATAATGTGCAATGAGATTGAATGACTCATATGTGAAAGAAATCAACTTTAATTTTTTAGCCATAAGTTGACGTGAAATGCTAAATGTCCCACGAGACTCTCCCATGAAAAATTGAATGTTATTCTTACTAATGCTCGAAAGTGCATATTTTTCTAAAACTATTGTGTTATGCTTCATCTTCTTTTTATCAATATTATTTTCTGTAATACCCCCGTATTTTTATGGCTTTTAAAATTGGAGATTTATTAAATTTAATTGAGTTATTAATTTAATATTAATCCGAAATTTTATTATAAATATTTACCAGCGTGACGAGAGTTAGTAATTATTGGAAATTTGTTGAATATTACTATATGATTAAATTAATATATGAGATTGAATTTATTAAAATGTCATGAGTGAATAACATGATAATTATGGAAATTAAATTGGGACGCGCCTGTGTCATGTCCAGACAAATTTATTATTATAAAAGTAAATAAATTATAAGTCGCTCATATGGTCATTTCGAGTGCGTTAACGTGTCCAGAAGGATTAATATAGTCAGAAAAGTGTACTCGTGGGTTTAGTTTGGGTTTCGGGACATTTTTAGGTCTAACTGGTAACCCGGGAGGGCATTTTAGTAATTTTCATTTTAAGGCTTAATTATTGACGAAAATTAAAGGGATATATCTGATGGGAGTATGAGTCTTCGAGGATTAGAATTGGTAGAGTTTCAGAGAGGCTAAGGAAGGGAGAAGGGAGAAGACTCTAAAGGGGAGAACCACCCTACCTACACCATCCTTGCTATCTTTCACCACCAACGCATAGATCGGGACACGAGGGATACTTGACAATCAGACCTTTATATCTGAGGCAAGTATCTATCTTGCTACTTTTCTAGTTAATATTTCTCCCATGTTAGAATAGGATTGATAAATACATGTTCTATGGAAGAATTTGATGATTTAAGGAATTTAAATCACATTCTTTAGAGGAAATAAGTATATTCTGGAAATCTCAACATATGTAGAGGATTATCCAAAAAATTGTATTGGTTTAGAAGTGAGAAATATGGGAAAAGAATTAGAAGATTGGAAATTATAATGAAACTAGGGTTCTTGATAATTAGGATGAATTTTCCCTTTAATTCGATACCGTTGATGAATTTGTACATGCTTCACATAGAAAATCATGTATACTGGTGTATTTAATCTGTAGTAAACTTGTTTGGGAGTTTGGGAATCATTAATGGTGTTTTTGAGAATTTTCTTAGATGAAACCTGTAGGTTGGATTAACAGTTTCTAGGCAAGAACTGCTTGATCAATCGATCTACCTTAGAATGTCGATCGATTGACTGAACGATCGATCAACCCCTTTCCTCGATCGATCAACCCCTCCTGAAAAACTGCATGTTTTTCCCCTTTTTGTTTAATCCGGATAAAATGCATAGGAAACCCTTAAATATCATTTAAAGAGAATAGTGGGTCATAAAGAGGACCATTAGGGTCTAAGTAAATTCCGTTTAAGGAAATGTTATATGGGATGTAACAGTGGGTTAACAGAGGCTTAACACATATTGGAAATCCTCCATAAGCTAATTACGGAATTGAAAAATTTATGAATGACTTAGACCAGTATATTAGAGAGGGTGTACCTACTGAATTGACCTTTAGGAAGAGAGAATACTTAGAGGGATGAGAAGTAATTGCGAAATGATTAAAATCGAGAATAAAATGAGATGAGTTCTTTATGCGTAAAAATTGGGTAAAAATTGTATTACGTAAGATTAAAATAGTAATATGGGTCATGGGAGAACCTAATTGGAAAATGGGAATATTTATATATATATATGACCGAGTGCATGTGTATATATTTATATTATGTTTTTGTATAATCATACCCGCGCTACTTGCTATCACAGAGGTTGCTGCGCCGGGACAGTCTTATCTCAATGGGACCTATGTGGGGGATAGAGCATAGGATTCCTTGGTACAGGTTATCTAAGAATGACAGTAAGACGGTCCTAAGAGACGTGAGGGGTATGTGCTGACCTCTTAGTGACTTGGAACTATGCTTCCCCTCCATTTTGTGTGTATTGTGTTAATACAATTCGAGAGTGATTTCGAACTAGTATTTTCCTTAGTACGAGAGATACATGGACTTGATAGCAGAGTATGACAACACCATAGATTTTATGTGTGGTGCCGATAGTATATATATTATATGAGTGATTAATATATATATGTATATATGAAAATCTTCTACTGTGCATATAAGTAGTTAAGTATTGAATAAATGCTCCAAATATTATAGTAAGTGCTCGGGAACTTTATAACGGTACTGAGGTATATTAAGTAATGTAAGTAATCATGAAGAGATTGATCTCTAAACTAAATACCATAGCCTTGTGACTTCTCGAAACAAAATCATTTGGGATATAAAGTAGAATAGACTTATGAGGCATTTAGTAGTATGGTAGGCGTGCATACTAGATGAGATGTGAGAATTCTCAAGAGAATATTGCTTACTAACATGGTGGTTATATGTAATACCCCGTAATTTTAAATGACTTTTAAAATGGGTTATATTTTAAATTAATGGATTAATTAGATTTTATTATTAATTAATTCATTCGAGTTTTATCCGGACTGTGGATATAGATATGGATGATTCTGAATATTACTTAAAGATATTTAGGTAATATATGAATGTGATGTCATTGAGATGACCGTATGATATAAATTCGGTAATTTATATTTTTTAGTCAGACGCGGAATGGGACGTGTCGGGACTAGTTTAGTAAATTAAAAAGGGAAATTTATTTTTTATCGACCTAATAGTCATTTAGACTGCGTAGTTGCGTCCGTAAGGTTCGAAATAGTCAGAAAAGTCTATTTGGATGTTAATTTTGAGTCTCGGGTCATTTGGAAATGAATAGACAACCCGAAAGGGCATTTTGGTCATTTTTCTAGGGGGGATGAATAGTGATTTCGGATTTGGAACTATTATAAGTATTGGTAGATTAAGTGAATGGGAGTTATTCATCTTCTCTTCACAAATAAGAGCAGCCATCTTCTTAGAGTGAGAGTAAGAGTGCTTGGGAAGGGAAAAGTCACTTGGGAAGGTGAAGAACAAGAACCAAGGTTCACCACCACCAACCACCACCAGCCACCACCGAAGTTTGACCGGACAAGGGACAACCAACTGAGATAAACTACACCAAAGGATCAGACCTACACTAAAGGCAAGTGTTTGATAATGGCAATTTAAGTTTGTATATTGTCCATGTTAGAATAGTATGAAAAGAGAAGATTATTCATGTTTGGAAGAAATAATGGAATGATTAAATGGATTTCTGGAAACTGAAATGATATAGGAATTGAACTTATGTTTTAGGTTGATATTAATCCACGAAATAGCCACGAATCTGTTGAAGAAAGTATGGAAACCATTGATGTGTTCTTGAAGATGTTATGATAATAATTTTCTGGAAATAAGGAGATAAACATGCTTTTTAATCCAATCCCTTGATGATTCTAGGATGTTTAGAGTATTGGAAATCGTTCATATATGTTGGGATATCATGTAGAAATAATCATAACTCATTTTGGAGGTTAATATGAAGGTTTGAATGTGTATAAATGGTGAAACCCGTAGTTGCAGAAAATGCAGAAAATCAGGCCTGGACCTGAGGGGTCGATCGATCGACCCCTACCTTCGATCGATCGACCTCCCCAGTTTAAGTAAAGTTGTTTCTTTTTAAATGTTGATTCTTATCCCAAACCTTTTGTGGATCTTTGGTGATTATTATTTGGAGATTATGGGACTTAGAAAATATCAGTAAACCCTTGATAAGATTTGAATTTATTGTGAATTGGATTTAAGTGATTAAAATGATGAAAATTATATTGAATGGAATTTCGGTTGCTAGATTCATTTGTTAAATTCTAAATGGGAGTTTAGAACACATTTGGTTGAAAGAGGTATGAGGTTATCCCGATCGCATAGTTGTAGTTGTCGGACCTCCTCGATCGACAAAGTTAAGTAGTAGTGTATTGGATGGGTTCCTTGTTTGGATTTCGCTTTGCGAGACGCTCCGCGCATGAACCTTAACGACGTCGGGAGTGGAGAGATGTTATAGGATGCGAGGATAATTAAATTATGAAGTAAAGATATAATATGTTAATACGTGGGATTTAAAAGGGATATAATGCTACGTATGGGAAATATCTTAGGGTAGTGATAATTACCTTATTGATATTATATTATAGGTATGATAATACCTATTTGATTGATTATTGATTTATGTGTATGACATACCTAGCTTACTTGCTATCGGTGGGAGGTTTGCGCGTGAGGGCAGTCATATCCTGATGAATCCATGGGATCTTTGATTTGTCGCTCGAGAACATAGGTCTATGAAAGACTTATCGGGGAGTTGATAAGTCTGTTGACTGTGGGTACGTAGGTATGTGCGTGACCCATGGATACGAGAACTATGTTCGCCTCCAATTTGTTTGTTGATGTTTATGGTTCGTGGAATCTTACCGAACCTGTAGTCTCCTATTCGGCGACCTGCGATGATGGGACATGATAGCAGAGTAATGCATTGCACCACAGCTGTGACTCGGGGTGCCGTATTATATATGAATATATATATAATAGATTAAATGATTAAATGGATACATTGTGGTTAAATCTATCTACGGTGATAATTGTAGATAACGGTGAATAGAAAAATATAATGGAATTAAGTTAATGAATGTTATGCTTATAGAATTGAATAGCTTAACTCATGTTAATGAGAAATGATTCAGATTAATGAGTAATGATTCATGTTAATGAGAAACTAATCATAAATGAGAAATGTAAATGAATAATAATGTGACGTATGGTATGGGACATACGGGGATTATGATATTGGGAATGGAATTATAATATGGAGACTAGAAAAGAGGAACCATTAACTAGGAGGTTAATAGGAAACGTTAAGTGTGCACTCTAGTTGAGAGGTGAGAATTGCAAGTGAGAGTTGGATCTAACATGTACATAATAAATGCTTTATTGCACTTGTTAAATACTTGATGTTTTAAAAATAATCTACACATTCGGGCTCTGAACTGTTTCCTTGCATATTTTCTCTTTTATTGTATCTCTATATCAGGTGTCCAGAAACAGGGACGCCAACCATAGTTTATTGTGACAAGCTATGGAGCTATGGAAGTTTTGCTTAGACGCTTATCATCTTTTTGATTCACAGTATTCTTAGTTCGGGCATGTCGCCCAAAGGATTCAGTTATCTTTTCTATTGAGGTCAAATTCTATTGTATTCGGGACTTTTAATACATTTAACATTGTTGGGATTATTGTAAAGGATTTATATTATTTGGGAATGTTTATTCCAGTCGCATTTAAATTCTTTTGTGTTATTTATTGTGTTACCAGTTTTGTAGAATAAAATGTGTAGTGTTATTCTTAAACTAAAAATGGTTTTGTTGAAATTTAAATTTGGAGAGTTTTTAACACCAGTTTAATTGAGTATTGGGTGAGTTGTAAATGTTTTCGACAGTGATGCTAAGAATGAGCCAACTGTATATTCTGTTTTAATTTGGTATGGGACTGGCCACCCGGTATTTAATTAGGCGGGGTGTTACATTATATTAGCCGTTAAGCATTTTAAATACTTGCTAAACTATTTTTAAAACTGTTTTACACGTGGGCTCTGACCCGTCTTTCGTTATTTTCTCTCTCTTGCACACACACACACACACACACACATATATATATATATATATATACATATATATATATATATATATATATATATATACACACACATATATATATATATATATATATATATATATATATATATATATATATTACAGGTGCTCAGCAATAGGGGTGTCAGGTGTAGAATCATTTGACTGAATGTGCTGCAGCTTGTGTGGGAGTTGCTAGGTCATTAAAGTAGACTCTTCCTCCTTTGGTTCCTCAGACTTCTGTTTAGCTCTTTTAGTTAGGGCATGTGTCGCCCATTTCTAGACTTGTTTATAATTGATAGGGATTTCATAATTCTATCATTTTAGTACTCTGTTTTCATTTGGGATTATTTTATCTCTCACTTTATCTGTGGTTTGTGGTTAATCATTTGGATTTGAGTAATCTAGTTAGCATGGTTCGTTGGATGATTGGTATCTTTATCATTTGCATTACTCAAATTTGTTTATGTTTAAAAGATTTTTATAACGGAATTAAATAAATGAGGACTTTAAATTGTTTTGACACTTAACTTAATTATTTAGGGTGTTTAAATTAGAATTTATTATTTTGCGATAGTGATGCTAAGAATGAACCAACCGTTCACCTTGATTTTAATTTAATAAAGGACCGATCACCCGATATTTAATTAGGTGGGGTGTCACATTTTCCTCAACACTCTATTTTTCTTTATGTACAAAATGTATATCATTTAATTTGAACTCTTAACTTTGTACAATAAGAATTACAAAACACCCGTGCATCGCGCGGGGTTAAAAACTAGTTGCAGTTAAGTCCCACATCCCTGGAAAATAAGGAACTGTGCAAGTAGCAAGCTTATAAGTACAATTTCTTCCCACATCGGTTGGAAAATAAAATAGTTCATGAATGTCTAGCTATAAAAGTATGGTGCTGAGATGTTTGGGATGCCCAAAGTGAATCTAAAGCTTCACTAACTGTTTCTTGGCTTAATTAGTTTAATATTTTCTTTCCAGTTTCGTCCTTTAGGTCGAGTATTCAATTTGACCAGGCAAATTCCTGATTTCACATCGAATTTGCCCCGAATTATCCAATTCGTGATTTGGGTGCAGGTTCGTGAGGCTTACCTCACAAATTAGGGCACTAAAACCATGGCTTCCCCCTCTTTCACCTCTGAACGAACACACGAATGAATAAAATAACCCACACAAATTCTATAAACGCATACGTGAAATTAGTTGGAATGGGCATTTGGCTTCTTGGATTTTGACTTTTTGTGGATTTGATGAGAAGGTAAATGAGTTTTTGAATCTATGGCTAATTTTTAAATGGGAATATGGGGATTTGTTTTCTAATCTTCATCTGCTAGAAATAATTTTGTTCCAGAACTCTTTTTCTGGTTGTTGTAATTAAGATTTTACATTTGATGGAATTTTTTTAGGAACTCTTTTTTTGTTAATGGAAATATATTTTTTTCTTCATCAAATATAATCTTTTGTGAATAAGTTTTTTTTTTAGAAGTAAGGGCCTACTTTTGCTTTAATATATATTTTTTTTGTTAAAAAATTGTCTTTTTTTTCTGGAAAATAATTTTTTTCTTTGTATATGTTTTATTCTAGGGAACTATAATATTATTGAAATAAGGGTTTATTGTTGCAAAAAATATGTTTCTCCCTGAATTTTATTTGGTCGAAAAATATTTTTTTATTGAAAAAATATTTTCTCGGGAAATATGTTATTGGGGGGAATAATGTTTTTTCAAGATCTCTGTTTTTTTCTGGCAATATTATTTTATTTCTTGAAATATATATTTTTTCAATCCGAAGATACGTTTTAATGCAAATTTGGTGTTTGTTTTATGTGGGGACCAAACCATAAAGGTCCAACTCTTCACGGTCAGAGTAGGCCCAACATGCGGTCCCAGTCAAATTTAGTGTCGCGTGGATAATTTAAAGTCCTATCATGTGGATGATTACAGGCTCAATCGGTTACCTATATCCTCGAACGAGATAAACAGGAATCACCAACGTGACAATAAGGAGCTAGGAGAGTTTCTTGTACAACATAACTATTCAATATTATAAATGCAAACCTGACCCCGGGGCAAAGGGGCATGTAATTTCAAACTTATGAGAAATTAATAAAGAAATGAGAACCCCATCCGTGGACATAGGTAGTTTCCAAACCACATAAATCTTGTGTTGTGGCCATTTTTCTTTACTCTTTTAAATCTATACTTTCTGGAAATAATTAATTGGGCATTCTTATACTCACAATTGGTGCCGTTTGTGAGAATAAATTTTCTTTTTGATGAAAGTTACCCAAAACAAAAGTGTAAGCACAATGTCTCATAACCCAAACAATGAACCCCTCGCTAACGATGTGCAAGTTGACCTAACCCCACTCATGATTAGATCTGAGGTTCACTAAGACATGAATCCTAGATTTCGCCCAGAGGAGAAGCTCTTTAAGGAAAGAAATGGCAGCCTAGATCAACACAGATCTCACACCTTATGAAGCACGAATCCAATAACAAGAGGAGGCAACTCTCCTCCAAATGGAGGAGAATGCACGCCTCCAGCGACGAGTGGAGAATATTGAGAAATAACTACATTAAGAGAATAAAAAACACCATGGTTAGACTCCTAGCCCTCAGGTGAGCAATACTAACAGCGGAGGAAAGATTACAAGATGCGACCATGTTCGGAGAGTGGAAGTCACTCGGTGAAATGTAACTGGAATGAAGAACGCCATAGGCATGATATAGGGAGCATAATCCAGAAAGAGATGGACCAAAACCCATCACACTATGGAGCCAAATCCATTAAAGAGATGGAAAGAAAGGCCCTCATCACATAGATGAAGTCCCATTTTTAAAGGGAAATTGAGGAGGAAGAACCCCTAAAGAAATTCACTGCCCCAAGATTCAAAATATACGATGGAAAGAGATACCCCATAAATCACGTTCGCAATATAGGCAAGCGATAACCCTGTTGGATTATAATGATGCTCTTATGTGTCGCATAATCCCATCCAATTGAGGAGATGTCTCTAAGAAGTGCCTTGAGAGGACACCCCATAGGTCAGTTAAGAGTGTAAAGTCCATCACTGAGGCCTTCACAACTCGCATCATAACCAGTAGCTCACATCCAAAGAGGATGGAATCTCTACTCACGATGAGGAAAAAATAACATGAGACTTTACGGGAGTATGCCAAGCGCTAATAAAAAACTTTCAACGAAGTAGAAGATTGCTCAGAGCAGGTAGTTGTAACATCATTCAAGATCAACTTGCCCCTACCTCTATGTTGCACCAGTCCTTCACTAAAAAGGAAGTGGAAGACATTGACGACCTCGTGTCATGTATCGAAAAGTATGCCAAGGTGGAAAATGTGGTCAACACCATTCAAGAGGATATTGGTCACTCCAAGGCAAACAAAGGCAACGACAAAGAGAATGAACAAGAAACAGAATGGAAGAGACAAGAATGGGGGTGGAGAAAATTCATCCAGAGCGTTCCAAGACGTTAATACGATTTTCAATGCATCAATTTACAAAATCCTAGGGAAGATCAAGGACCTGGAGTTTCTCAAGTGTCCGAAGAAGATGGTATGAGATCTGACTAAGAGGAACGACACAGTTAGATGTGCCTTACATAGGGAAAACAGACACAAGACAGAAAATTACAAAGCCCTGAAAACACATTTGGAGGAGTTCGCCTAGGCAGGGCACCTGAACGAGTACATTGAGAAGACTATTAATCGGGTCGTTACTAACGCCAATAAAAAACCAGATAATATGTTGGATGATGAAGTAGGACACGAGTTTTTCACTATACACGGTGCATTCGACCTCAAAGAGATCCACGAAAACGTAGTTCATATGGAACTCAATAAGGTCACTAAAGTGATGGAGGCCTTCTAGATAGATCCTGCCAAAAGCCAAGTTGGGAAATACAGGCTACCGAGTGATATGCATTACAATAAGCACACAGTGCTTACGGAGGATAATTTGTTACGGGTAACAACCCCACACCACGATGTATTAGTAATCACTCTCAGGATTGCAAATTGGGATGTGGACAAGCCACTAGTGGATCAAGGAAGTTCTTCGAAAGTGATGTACTTGGAGCTTTTTCACAAGCTCAAACTAAAGATATTGGATTTGAAGGAAGCGACCATCCTGATAAGAGTTGACTTTTCGATGTTTTTCGTGTCGTTATTGAAAAGTTTCTAATCAAAATTCTAAAATACCTACAAAATGTAATAAACTAAAGTGTAGTGATAAGTGAGGTATCAATCCAAATCAAAGGATTGAAACGAGAGGAAAACACATATAATTCAATTTTTTATTATACTCTTTTTCGATTTTTACTTTTTCAATTTTTTTAGCTTTTTTAAATATTAAAAAAAATTGTGGTCAGGGTGAAATAAGACTACTAAATCAAGGATGTAAATAAAAGTAAGTGAAGATATTAAGTAAATCTAACTACATAAAAATCTAAAATATGAGATGGGTGAGGAAATAAAAGTGACGACTAACAAGGGATATGATGACACCATATATTCTAGTTAATTAAAATTAGTTATCCCAAGTTAGTATCAAAATCACAAATCAACTCTCGTTGCAAATGTAATTTTAATAATAACATTTTAGAAAATTAATTTTAACACTCCTACAACTCTTGAAATGTATATCCAAACATCATCTAACAAATCACCCGCTAGGATCGATCGATTAGACCAGTTTAAATCATAAAAGTAAGCCTAGAGTTGAAATTAAAGGAATAATACCACACTTGAGAAACCCCTATCTCTAATTCGAATTTAAAATGGGTATTATAACTAGAATTTTGATTTTCTCTCGACAAATCATTTACCCTCTCTCGAGGCGTAAATTGAAATGTAAGAGTGCAAAATTAATCATCAAAGGGACATTTAATTTAAATCAATTAATTAAATTAGGATTAACATCAAATAATGGGTCACCCCGCCTCTTGAAAGGGGTTTTAGCCTAACATGATATTAAACATAATGAGCAAATAATCAAAGGCATATAAAATAAAAGAGTAGAGAAAGAGAAAAAATCTTCAAGATGTCTCCTTGAAATTGGCAATTTGAACTCTATCTTCTTCAATACAAATCAAATCACTAACAATTAAATCTCACCGATTCTCTAAAAAATAAAAATAAAACTATTTACAAATATTTCTACCTAATTTATTTTCTACTCTAAACTATCTCTCTTCTTCTCCAAGTCTCCCTTGATGATCCCTCAAATGAGTTTTTGGGTCTTCATTTATAGTGAGGCACATGGAGCTAAGGGTAAATTGGGTAGGTTATGTTTTAGTGTGCATGGAAATGGTGAGAGGAGCATGGGTGAGGATAATATCAGATTTTGTTATGAGGGTAATTTGGGTATTGGGTTAAAAGGAGTTAGTTGGGGGTAATTTGAGAAAAGGGGTTAAGTGGGTTTATAACACATGTGGGGTTTTGTTTTATGGTTAACTTTGGTCTTGGTTTATTTGGCTGGAGATGAAATCGGGTGGGTATTGAATTTGGTTTGGGAAAATCGGGAAGGAGGTTCGCAGTTTGGGGGGGGGGGGGGATAAGATTTAAGGTTGGTTGCGGGTATGTAGGAGGTGGCTATGGGCAGAAGTTGTCCGAATCTGTCGCTCGGGTTAGGTGTTGCGGGTTTCGTATGGAATTGGAGTTTTCGGGTTAAGGGATGGCCGCGCCGAGGGGTCTTGGGGTTTGTTCTCAGGTCGGATCTGATTGGAAGTGAGGTGGTTGGCCGGCAGCGGTTGGTGACGCCTAGTTCAGGGGAAGACATGGGTAGGTCCATTTGAGGCCATAGCAGGTGATTTCGTGGGTTGGATTTTCGAGTTTGGAAGGTCAGAGCTCGGATATGTCGTACTGCTAGGAGCTAGGTTCGTGGGTTTAGAGTTGGTGAGTTTGAGTAAGGTTAGAGGGTGGTGAAATGGGTTGTTTTGGTTATGGGGGAAGAGGATAGAGAATGGGTGCTGGATGACGAAGATGAAGTGGGGGTAATTGGGTGTAGTGGAGGTGTTGGAAAATAGGGGTGTGAGTGTGTGAGTTGGTTTAGTGTGGGAGATTGTTTTGTTTGGGGTAGGGTGTAGGAGAATGTGGTAAGGGTGAGTGGGTTAGTTAGGTGTATGTGAGCGTGTGGGTAAGTGTGTGTGTTTAATTTATGACCCCATTAAAATAAAATAAAAATAAACCTAATAAAATAAATACCAAGCAAAATAAAAATAAAAATAAAAATAAAACTCAACTAAAAGGAAAACACACTAAAAAAATAACATGGCACACAATACAACTCTAGAAACTAAACACGACACAAATAAAAACTAATAAAACAAATTAATAATAATAAACCATTTAACAACTAAAAACAAACATAAAAAATAAAGGAAAATGTAAAAACAACTCCTCGACACACATAAAATAAAAAAAATCCTCTAAAAATAAATAAAATCTATTAAAAATAAAACTCAAATAATAAAATAAACTACAAAAGAAGTAAAAATAAAACCTAAAGTCCTAAAAATATAAAATCTTGCAAAACTAAAAATAAAGACTAAAATTAAAAACTAATAAAAATAAAAAATAAAACGAAATAGAAAATATATTGGAGAAAATTCTAAATAAATCTAAAATAAACCTAAAAATAAAAACGACTTAAAATAAAATTCTAGAAAAATAATAAAAGTACAAACTAAACACACATGGGGTTCGGGGTAGCTTTAGGCTCGGTCTGGACTAGGTTAGGGCTAGGGTTTGGTACGGGACCGGAGAATTAGCTCCATAAATTGCGCATTTACCTTCAAATAAGCATCGAACTTCCGCAAATGGCGATCAAGTCTGGACATTGAACAATTACGTGTATAAGACCTAATTTGTCGAGAATTAGCAACTAAAATACGTCTATTAGGGGTATACAATGTAAACTTTTGGGTGCTTATCACACCACCCCCAAACAAAACATTGCTAGTCCTCGAACAAAATATAAAGAGAAAGAGAAAGACAAGAAACCAAAAGTGTACCACTTTCGCGGGCACTTGCGATTGCACTTAGCATGTGCAACAAGCCTTTAAACCTATAGGTTGCCCTATAGGATGAGTTTTGTCTCGTGAGGGTTTGAAGGGAATATACCCACAAAATTCTTTATTTGCAAACGACAGTCAATCTCTTATTAGACGTAGAATAATCGCACAATCCATCACGAGATAAATATTTTGAGAAATACAAGCTAGAATTGTGTAAAAATATTTAGCTAAGTAAATACTCAAGGCACATCCTTCCTAGAACTCAACGTGTGTAGTGTGATCAGTCAAAACGGGTCGAGTATCATAAGAGTAATTCCTAGATTACATTTTCGGAATCAACGCTTTAACTTCAAAATCTCACTGGATATAACTCTTTCAAACGAACTCTTGATATTTGGGTTAGTGTATCGCTCTTCTGTGTGAGGAGGTGAGTTAATGTAAGAACCTTCAAACGTCTCACACAGAGATAAGAAAGAACGAACAATTAGAAAGAAAATGATCTCATGAAAGAATGCTAATCACTATAGTGAGAATGTCGAGTTATTCACCATGTAGACTCTCATTTGCCCGAAAACCTAGGGGAACCTGGATGATAATCGGTGAGGGGAAATAAGATGGGAAGGATGGAATGATGTGTGGTATGATGTGATGGGTGATGTATGGATGTGGATGAAATATGGATGCGATAAGAGTGTTCTATACTTAAAGAAGAAATGTCTTTATTACATAAAAACTAACTACAAACTCTCTTCTTCTTTTCTCTTTTTTTTTTTTGCTATTTTCCATTTTTTTCGATTTTTTTTTCTTTTTCTTTCTTTCTTTATACTCTCAATTGTTGAAGACATTTTAAATTTGAAAACACTCTTTTTCTCAAAATGATGGTGAATGATATATTAATGGAGTGGGAAATGTGTATGGATAACGAGGGGAATATATGTGAATATGGAATAATATGGGAAAGTAATAGTTGAAATGAATGGGAATGCGATATGGAAGAAAATCTAGTGATTGGGAAAAATTTCAAGACACGTGTTTCTCACAACTCGAAAGTGATGTCGTTCTCAGTGATCAAGCCAAAATTTTTAATAAAGAATAATGAGATCATACAACGATTTAAGTGGGGACCCAAAGAAAGTTGAATCAACTTGTGACTCAAAGATTGCGTAAAACACTCTAAGAGGGTGAAAGGCACAGATTTCACAAGCTAAAGTCTCCCCTAGCGATCCTTAAGGTTTTCTTAAGAATTGTAATACTCTTCAACTTTAAACCATAGTGACGTGATAAGTGCGCAAATTTTTTTGAGTCTAGAAATTCATGGTGCAACATGCCTTTTTACGTATTACATAAGCTATTTATAAAAAGATAGACCTTTTAGTTTGATTCCTAGACTTAAAAAGATGGATGATAGAAAATTCACGTCAATGAGTGAGATGAAAGAAACTGCATGAAAATATTAAAAATCAGGTTCAAAAATCAAAAAATTTCAAAAGAGGCACGCTTTTGATAAATTTTCCCACCCCCAAACAAAAAGGAACATCGTCCTCGATGATAAGTAAAATGATTTTTAAAATTGAGAGCATAAGGTGGAAAGAAATTACCAGAATCAACCGCTAATGAAATGGACATATGTAGCCAAGAACAAACCTGAATGAGTGATAAGAAAAAAATGTGTACAAGTCCACAAAGCATGGTATAGCATTGGGTGATGTGAAACACCACCCTCAAACAGGATGAGACTTATACTAGAAACAACGGGCTGCCTCCTGGTAGAGCTAAGTTTAATGTCTTCAGACATACCGCATCATTCTCACCC
Source organism: Sambucus nigra (assembly GCA_949130495.1). Lineage (NCBI taxonomy): Eukaryota > Viridiplantae > Streptophyta > Magnoliopsida > Dipsacales > Adoxaceae > Sambucus > Sambucus nigra. The sequence goes on along the minus strand of OX422207.1, from coordinate 788,206,505 downwards.
AAAAGATAAGATCGATGAAAGTGTAGGGCAGCAGAGAACTTGGGGTGAAGAGAATCATCCCCAAACAAGACTGAAGCGTCAGTCTTGTTGGATAAAAGCTATAGGGGTCAATGTACTTTTATGGCAAAGTTCATCACACGATGCAAAACATCGGTGGAACAAGGGTGGTTGGGTATTAGAGTAATGATGAGAAAGGGATAGGAGAATAAGCATCGATCATGGGCCTTATTGAGCCAAAAGGTGAGGGCAACAAGGGCCCTATAAGCAGGATGCTCCAATTGGTGAGGGAGGCAGAATGGTTTGGCAATAGTGATGGGGTGGGAATCATATAAATCACATGACCATTCTATGAATGGGCGATGATAAAGGTCGCGCCATAACACGCCAGGGAGCTATTGATGGGAAAAATCAACACCAAAAGAGAGTGGATGGCATGGAATAATAAGCTCAGTGTCACGGAAGTGGAGGGTAGTACCATAAATACTCTCATGGGTGGGGGATGGTTTTAGATGAGGATCCAAATATACGGTTGGGAACATGCAAGGTACAAGATATAGATCCAAACTAGGTGATGGGATAATGGGTGGGTCTGGTGGGGTAAAAGGTGGAGTAAAGGGTGGGATAAAGGGTGGATCAGGTGGGACAAAGGGTGGAAGAAGATGATCCAACTCAAGAGTAAGTGACACACACTCCTCATGAGGCGCAGAGTGATCCTCAAGGGCACTCGCAGGAGGAAGTGTGGTAGCTAAAGAAGGAGGGGTCATCTTCTCACAAGAACATCACCGATGCAAGGGGTGGTTAGTTCAAACGGGGCACCAAGATCGGAGATAGATGAATCACTAGAAATAATGGGCTCAAGATGAGCCAAGCATGGCGGAACATGATCCATATCCGGAGAGGCAGAAACCAACTCGGATTCAATCTCGAGAAAATGGTGAGCACTCATAGCCGGAGCTAACCTATGATAAAGTGGTTCCTTGGGAACACAAGTAGTGGGATCACTACGTGTAGACTCAAGCATTTTTTTGGATTTGTCGGGAAAGGAAAGGTGAACCGCAATGATGGGTTCATGTGGACATGATGAGATTTAATCAGTCTCACAATATTGGGATAAATCAACACAAGTGTCAACTTGAGGCCCGGACCATGGAATGGTCTTAATGTCGAGATTCTCGGGGTGGTAGGGTTGGTCACACTCAAAGTCGGTGGCACAAGACGAGGCATCATCCCTCTGGGTAACAATGGGTTGACTTGGGATGAAATCTGACTCTATCGCACACTCAATATCATTTAATCTTTGATCAAGCCATTCGAGGGCTACATTTTTGTATTTGAGTGGCATTCTCTTGCTTGAGTATGAACTTTTTCAAGAGGCTTTCGAGAGTGGAGGTGGATGATGGTGGTGAAGTGGTGGTGGCGGTGGCTGAGGTGGACACAACTCACTATTATCGTATGAAAACGGAGAATACTCATAAGAAGTGTGGGGAACGGGGTCAAGTGTGTCATACAGGGGAGAAACATCTCCGTGAGAGACAAAAGGCTAATAATCATTAGGTACGTAGTGAGAAAACTGATCGGGATAAGGTGCACAAGGTTGCCATGATGACTGTTGGAACGTGTGAGGATCCACAACATCGGGTTGGGATTCGTATTGTGTGAAAGGTTGATCAAACCTCCACGAATAGATAGGGTACTCACTCAACTCGGGATTCGATATATCAGGATAGTAGGCCGAGGTGGGTTCCGGAACAGTGTCATATGGATACACATGTTCCATGGTGGGTTCAAATGGATATGAAAAATATAGTCACTCATAGGACATGTGATCGGCATAAGAACAATGGGTGCACAACAAAGTATGCGGCACATCGACATTCATCATCGGAGGCGATAAAATGTGAGATGCGTGCGTGGGCGACGTATGAGTATCAATGTTGTGTGGTTGAGAGTTGAAGCCACTACGTAAAGTGGAGAGGTGGGGCTCGGGTTCAACTTCAAACATGCTTTAAGAAAATAGAAAATGGCAAAAATAACACGTAAGGGACATTCGTCGGCCATCTCGAGAGAATTATTTTTTTAGATTTTTTGAATTTTCTCAAAAGGAAAGAAAATATTTTTGGATTTTTTATAAAAATTGAAGAAAATATTTTGGGCTTTTTCTAAAAATAAAAGAAAGAAAATATTTTTGGATTTCAATAAAATAAAAGGAAGAAAATATTTTTGGATTTCTTTGGAAGAAAAGAGTGGGAAAAATAGGTGGACTCTTTGAATTTGCACGAACTCACTAAAATCCGACTGCCGAAAATTTGAATTGGACACACACAAGTCAAGGAGAAATCCTAACTAGTACATAACCAATTTTTATGTTCAAAGTTAGGCGAGAGGGTAGTCAAATTTTAATCAAGTCCGCGGGGGATAAACATCACGAAAATTATCTTTATGATCGCCTTTTCAAAAATGTTATCCTATTGGTCTACCTAGTTGATTGATTTTAAATTTAGTGATGGCTAGGGTAGCACACAATTGGTAAGAGAGTGAGTCGGGTGATGAAATCCCTTCTCGTGAATGACTGCGTGTAGGCCTTAGCAATTTAATTCATCACACCATTCGAAAATAAATGCGAGAATAAAATCACACAAGAGCACGTAAGCACACACAAGAAATTGACTCGCTGACAGGAGAGGTGCGAAGGTTTTTAGAAATGTACCTCCCTCGATTTTTATGCCGTGGGGTGCTGAAAAATTTGAGTCGACCGATGGGAGATTACACCTATCTCAGTTGTCCCCAGGAGTCCTACCGTCCCAAGGTATAAAGGCTTCAAATTCCTCGTCGTTATATTCCCTCTCTCTACCTTGTCCGATTTCCCTATCATTCTTTTCTTCGCAATTAATTATTACAAATTTAAATAAAAATAAATGGTGTCTCTAAGTACCGCAATACAAGCCAAGAGTAAAAATTCTAGTATATGCCTTCTAAAAAAATGAAAAATGGTACGAAAAAAATAAAAATAAACTAAATACAAATAGAAATTCTCTCCAATGCTTCAAGCCCCAAAGATTGGCAACAACGCCATTTGATAAGAGTTGACTTTTTGATGTTTTTCATGTCGTTGTTGAAAGCTCTCTAATCAAAATTATCAAATACCTACAAAATATAATAAACTAAAGTGTTGTGGTAAGTGAGGTATCAATCCAAATCAAAGGAGTGAAACGAGAGAAAAACACATGTAATTCAATTTTTTATTATACACTTTTTCGATTTTTACTCATTCAATTTTTTTAGCCTTTTCAAATATTAAAACAATTTTGTGGTGATGGTGAAATAAGACTACTAAATCAAGGATGTAAATAAAAGTAAGTGAAGATATTAAGTAAATCTAACTAAATAAAAATATAAAATATGAGATGAGTGAGGAAATAAAAGTAAGGACTAACAAGGGATAGGATGTCACCATATATTGTAGTTAATTAAAATTATTTAATTCATTAAAATTAATAATCCCAAGTTATTATCAAAATCACAAATCATCCCTCGTTGCAAATCAAATTTTAATAATAACATTTTAGAAAATTAATTTTAACACTCTTACAACTCTTGAAATGTAGATCCAAATATCATCTAATAAATCACCCTCTAGGATCGATCGATTAAACTAGTTTAAATCATAAAAATAAGTCTAGAGTTGAAATTAAAGGAATAATACCACACTTGAGAAACCCCTATCTCTAATTCGAATTTGAAATGGGTATTATAACTAGAATTTAGATTTTCTCTCGACAAATCATTTACCCTCTCTCGAGGCGTAAATTGAAATGTAAGCGTGCAAAATTAATCAACAAAGGGACATTTAATTTAAATCAACTAATTAAATTAGGATTAACATCAAATAATGGGTCACCCCACCTCTTGAACGGGGTTTTAGCCTAACATGATATTAAACATAATGAACAAATAATCAAAGGTATATAAAATAAAAGAGTAGAGAAAGAGAACAAATCTTCAAGAAGTCTCCTTGAAATTGGCAATTTGAACTCTATCTTATTCAATACAAATCAAATCACTCACAATTAAATCTCACCGATTCTCTAAAAAATAAAAATAAAACTATTTACAAATATTTATACCTAATTTATTTTCTAATCCAAACTATCTCTCTTCTTCTCCAAGTCTCTCTTGATGATCTCCCAAATGATCTTTTGGTCTTCATTTATAGTGAGGCACATGGAGCTAAGGTTAAATTGGGTAGGTTATGTTTTAGTGTGCATGGAAATGGTGAGAGGAGCATGGGTGAGGATAATATCAAATTTGGTTATGAGGGTAATTTGGGTATTGGGGTAAAAGGAGTTAGTTGTGGGTAATTTGGGAAATTGGGTTAAGTGGGTTTATAACACATGTGGGGTTTTATTTTACAGTTACTTTGGTCTTGGTTTATTTAGCAGGAGATGAAATCGGGTAATTGGGTATTGAATTTGGTTTGGGAAAAATCGGGTAGGAGGTTCAGAGGTGGGGGGCAAATGAGTTAAGGTTGGTTGCGAGTATGCCGGAGGTGGCTATGGGCAGAAGTTGTCTGAATCTGTCACTCAGGTTAGGTGTTGCGAGTTTCGAATGGAATCGGAGTTTTCAGGTTAAGGGTTGGCTGCATCATGGCGTTGGTTCTCAGGTCGGACCTGATTGGAAGTGAGGTGGTTAAGCGGCAGGGGTTGGTGATGCCGGGTTCCGGGGCGGACATGGGTAGGTCCGTTTGCGGCTGGAGCAGGTGATTTCGTGGGCTGGATTTTGGAGTTTGGAAGGTCAGAGCTCGGGTATGTCGGGTTGCTAGGAGCTAGGTTCGTGGGTTTCGAGTTGGTGAGTTTGAGTGAGGTTAGAGGGTGGTGAAATGGGTTGTTTCGTTGTGGGGGAAGAGGAGAGAGAATGGGTGTCGGATGACGAAGATGAAGTGGGGGTAATTGGGTGTAGTGGAGGTGTATGAAAATAGGGGTGTGAGTTGGTTTAGTGTGGGAGATTGTATTGTTTGGGGTAGGGTGTAGGAGAATATGGTGAGGGTGAGTGGGTTAGTTAGGCGTATGTGAGCGTGTGGGTAAGTGTGTGTGTCTAATATGTGAGCCCATTAAAATAAAATTAAAATAAACCTAATAAAATAAAAAATGAGCAAAATAAAAATAAAAACTAAAATAAAAACTAAAATAAAATAAAAATAAAACTCAACTAAAAATAATACACACTAAAAAAATAACATGACACACAATACAACTCTAAAAGCTAAACACGACACAAATAAAAACTAATAAAACAAAATAATAATTATAAACTAACTAACAAACAAAAACAAACAAAAAAATAAAGGAAAATATTAAAACAACTCTTCGACACATATAAAATAAAAAAAATCCTCTAAAAATAAATAAAATCTATTAAAAATAAAACTCAAATAATAATAAAAAAAAACTACAAAAGAAGTAAAAATAAAACCTAAAGTCCTAAAATATAAAATCTAGCAAAACTAAAATTAAAACTAATAAAAATCAATAATAAAAAGAAGTAGAAAATAAATTCAAGAAAATTCTAAATAAATCTAAAATAAAACCTAAAAGTAAAAATGACTTAAAATAAAATTCTAGAATAAAAATAAAGGTACAAACTAAACACACATGGGGGTTCGAGGTAGGTTTAGGCTCGGTCTGGACTAGGTTAGGTCTAGGGTTTAGTATTGGACCGGAGAATTAGCTCAATAAATCGCACATTTGCCTTGAAATAAGTGTCGAACTTCCGTAAACGGCGATCAAGCCTGCACATTAAACAATTATGCGTGTAAGACACAATTTTTCGAGAACTAACAACTAAAATATGTCTATTCGGGGTATAAAATGTACAGTTTTGGGTGCTTATCACATTCCACTGGTTAGCTTCGTTGGAAAGATGACCATACCATCGGGGAAGGTAGTCCTGCCTGTTTGGGTAGGGAACATTTCGAAACCCATTGAGTTTATAGTGGACTCTCCATACCACGATATCCTCAGTAGAGAGGGTGTCTACACGTAATAAGGTGAGCCCCCTCAACCTACCATAAAAAACTCAAGTATATCACAGATCGGGGCATAATGGAGATCATAGGCGATCAGGCTATTGCTCATAAATGCTACATCGTCGCCATTAGGCCCAAACAAGAGAAGGAATCCATCCCTAAGACTCCAAGGATAGAACCACTCCCTCCAAGTAGCAACTAAATTATGGCCAACCAAGTGTGGAAGAGAGGAGAATCCACCCCGCATATAGAGTTGTGGATGGAAGAAGTAGTTTTTGATGAAAAACAACTAAATAGAAAGTTTCTGATTGGCACCACCTTATCCGACCAGTAAACTAAGGAGTTGATCATCTTTTTAGAATAGAGTCTAGACGTTTTCTCATAGAAGCCAAATGACAGGCTGGGGATTAATCTTGGAATCACTTACCATCACCTTCACGTGGTGAAGGTAAATTGAGCCATATGACATGCTAGGGATTAATCTCGGAAATCCATATGACTTTATAGAAAAGTTTCTTCCTCTCAAAATTGGCACTTCTAAAGAAAGCTCCTACTGATTAAATGGAGCTCTGCCCAATTGGGCACCTCAAGTGGGGATACTCATGCGGGAAATTTTTGCCTCACGCTATAATAGAAAGGAAACTTTGAATGAATCTCGGGTAAAATATCCCATATATATATTGTGATAATCTGTCCATATATGTCTATCTCATTTAACCCAACCCTTATTTATGGGACCAAGTATGGACTTTAAAACATTTATATCTTAAAGCTTGGTTTTTAACCCATCGCCTCTATTGATTAAAATGACATGCTCATATATTAAATAAATTTTAATGAAATAACACAACGACTAAATACAAACATTAACACTTAATTTTTAAAAACATTTTTAGGAAAATGATAGTGAGTCGATCATTTTGAAACTTTACATAAGACAATGTCCAAAATCGGGCTAGTCCCACTACTTCTATTAGTGAACAAATTCCATCTTAACGACGACATCCCGGAATATGTATTCTCATATCAACAATTTCCATGCGTAGACATTTGATTAACGTATTTCTTAACATATCAATATATCAATCCAACATAACGTAAATCCTATATTAATGACTAGACTCCATAAATACTGTAATGTTGTATATTGTATATTCGGTATCTCATCGCCTGAGTTGTTAATTATGTCCCATTTTTAATAAGTACGTTATCTTTGATTCTAAGTCCTCTTGAGTACGTAGTTGCTATACCGAGATAAACTCATGAAACCCTAGCCTCAAAATATATCTATAGACATACTATTTCTAAGATATGCATACATCCCTAGTCGAAACCCTCTTTCTCCTTGTAGTTCACTTCAAACCATATGTGTGGTATTTTTCTTGGTTTACTAACCTTAAAGCATTAAATCTCTTAGACAACTACCCCTCTACACCTCCAAGCTATTTTGAAGGACAATATCTTTGAGCTAGTCATCACCCAGTGATCATATTGTGATATGTAGATATCAGTGATGTTAGGGTCCATTCACAATTTTAACATCCACCAAAGTTACCTTCTGTCCTACTGATAACTTCTTCCCATCTTAAGCCAAGTCCTACACTTGCATGCTCATCATTTTGGAATGCGTGAATAATAGAACTACGCAAGTATTTATCTCGTGGATACCATAGTGACACAATATCAAGTCCACCTCATGAGCACAAGCCTCAACAACATGTCCATTAATATGTTATCCCCACTGAGATGCACCTAACTTTTATGCCACCCTAATTAACTTTTATCCCCTAAATAAGATATCCAATTATCTCAAACCACGACCAATTACGCACATTCATACAAAGTGTTCAAGTAATGTCGAAGGATTTTCAAACTAAGGTCCCTTAATATGTTCTAAAATAAACTAAAAAGTAAACAAATAATATAAAGAGAAATAATGCCTCTTGATGCCTATAAGCTTTTGATCTTCTGGATGATTGGTCTTCTTTATGTTGGTCGGTTGGTTCGCTGACTAATTGTCCTCAGGTGCTAACTAAATCTCCTCGGAGGACGACCAAGGGTCTTCTATGCCGAGCAAGTGTGAATATTATCATGTAGGATGACATGTGTCCATTTCTTAGTCGTCTATGTGGACGAGTAAACTTTTTGCATCAACCAAAGCCCCCAATGCTCCATGTTTGATGGTTTACTGAGAGGATGGAGTATTTATTCTGAAAAGTTGCTTGGTGCTCATATATAGTGAATAATATTGTTCTGCCTTCTTGATTTGTTCAACAAATGAGTGGGTTATCTCCTAGATAATCAATGACCTTGGCTGATAGATGCATGCATTGGAGATAATATTTCTTTTGAGGAACTCTGCTCGGTGAGCAAACTTGTACAATGTATCACCCGTAGGAATTTAGATGCAGCAATGAGATATGTCATAGTTCACAACTTTTGGCTTATCATAATCTTCAAGTAGGTTGGTTGGTTGATTGGTTAGCCGACCAGTTGTCTTTTGAGCCGATCAACTAAGTGTTGATTGGACATGTTTAATTTTTCTAATTTTTTCTCCTTTGAATGCTTTTCTGGTGTAACATGCTAGCTTTTGAACCCCATTATTCAATCTGATTAGTGCCGAGCTTGTAGCGGATCTAAATATAAGTATAACTTCTTACTCGGTGTTGATCGGAACAATAGTAGTGGAGATACCAGTGATGTACATACTGACTGCAACTCTTGATTTTTTAATGAAAAAGTAAATCCTTAATGTGAATTTTGAACTTCAATAGAAAAAATAATTCTTGAATGATGATTGGCCAATGTACCGACCATGTTATGATCTAGAGCCTAATATGGTGCTTGGCTGGTGATGTCATCAATTCTTCTTGCACTCCTTGAAATTTCTTAGTAGGATGAACAATAAGCTCCTTAATGTTTAGGTTTTCTTCATTAGTTACCAGTGGTGTGACCAGGCGTATGTGAAATATGTGCCTACATTCCTCTTGAGGAATCTTCGCGACATTCTTCCTGCACTTTGATCAATAGGATAAATATATTATTTTGTCCTTATCTTCATTGTAGATAAAATATTGTTTCATCTTTGTCTTCGTTGACCAAGCTTCTTGAGGACTTAATATCCTGCTTTACTTGGGTTTTTGTCTACTGTTGAATAAGCATTGAGGATGATTTCATCCTTTTGATTCTTTATGAATGTGAGCACTCTTCTGGAGAAGTCTGTTCAACTGCGAGTCTTCATATATAAATTCGTATCTGAAATCGATATATGGGGAAATAGATGGAGCCCCCATTTTTTAAAAAGAAGACTAAATACTGATAAGAATATCCAATAATAAGAATGTTCGTTATGTTGATCGTGTGATAAGATTAAATAATAACCATGCGCAAACTTATGGAATGAATTGTAAACATAAGATTGGATGAACAAGCGGTTGATAATGCCCAACAATTTGTTGGGGCTATATAATTTGCATCGAATATCCATGCTAGTGAGAAATTCAGATAAATAATGATTTTTTTTACCATCAGTGGGGGCTTAATAAGAAATCCAGATAAATAATGAAAATGCCAAACTAAGAACAGGTCTGAGCCTTTAAATAATGCATAATGGGACTGAATGATCCGACATTGTTAGGGAAAAATACCATTCATTTGGATAATAAATGTAATATCGATGATTGATCCAATATACTGACCCTTTGCTGGGACTGAATATAAATAAATTTATCCCAACCAACTGCCCTTTAGGGGTAAAATATAATAAAGGTGGCAAATCTCTTCGGGATTGAATATATGATAATAATATTTTGCCGAGCAGAAGATAGAATATTCATAACCATCTGAGAGAGTGATTCATGCTCGAGCATATATGTCGGAGCATTAAGAAGATAAATAGTGCCTGGCTGATATGTTGAGGCAAAATTGTATAGTGCCGACCAATAATAATATTTCTTAGAGAATAAGATTGTGGCCGAGCGTTCGTCGGGACTGAATCTTGTTCTTATGGAATTTAATAAGTTGCCCGAACATTTGTGGAGGCTAAATCAAATAAATGTCATGAGAATAATTTATTCAGCCAAGCAATATACGTTGTATATCTGCTCTAACATATATTAATAAAAATATTAAAATAATAAATGTTATGTCGGCTATGTATCATGTGAATAGGTTTTTATCAAATATGTGTCATAAGGCATAATTGTTTAATCTAGAGTTTTTGTAAAGTTATTTAAACGCCAGCTAATAATCAGGTATAAGTTTTATTTTAAAAATATTTTATTTCACATGAAGCTGTGAAGTATGGGGATTGGGTGTAAGAACTCAACATTAAACAACCAACTTGAATAAAGTTAGAATGGGGTGTGGCATTGTAAAAATTTTACACAACAAATTTAAATATGTTTATTATTTAGAAAAATTATTTCCCATAAAGTTGTGTTGTATATGAATGTGGTATTGTAAACCAAAAGACAAAAAGTCTTTAATCAGCAAACCCAAGAACTGAGGTACCATGATTTTCCATTAAAAATATCTCGCTGCTTGAATATATAAATTATGATATCTTATTGAATCCTGATTCTCTGTTCAGTGAGTACTGTTGAATCAAGAAATTGTGGAGAAATTTTCATTCCAATTTTTGCTCAGAGTCTCAAGTTGAGGTGATTTCCTGTGATAATGAAGAATCGTATTCATGCCGATTAATTTTTTGCCTTCTTCTGGAGACGGGTAATTGGGTATTTAAGGAGAGAGAAAGTATCTCCAATAATACAACAAATCATTGATTGTATTGAATCCAAGTATTGTGAAAATCAAGAGCTAATCCGTTAAATCAATGACTTTTAGAGAAATCTTCATCCCAAATTTGAGGTGGTTTTTCATGATAATCAAGAGAAAGAAAGTTGTCTTCCTATTTTCCCGTTTTAGAGAGAAAAATATAATATATAAATATTATCATGGGCACCATGTATTCAAAGAGTCACTGAAGACATATTACCAAATTTATTTTAAAATGAATAATAAAATACACAGTTCAAAAAAATGAGAGAAGTGATGTGTGGTTAACATCTAGGATCAACATATATTATCTAATCCAGTAAATAGATGTGTCATTGAAGATATCGGAGGATTGAAAAATACTAATTCTTGCTTTTGATGTACACAAAAAGAATTTGAGAGAAACTGTCTTTTCATCTCCTAAAATTATGGAAAGCAGATACATGTTGGGTTTCAATGAATTGATTTAACCCATGTTATAGGCATGTATACTCATAAATTTTGGGAATCAAAATGTTTTAGGATTCATATAATTCGGAAATCCACTGTTTTATATACCCCAAATTAAATTTGATAACAAAATTCATGAATATAAAAATTATGACTGAATCAAAAGATGTATGTATAACATATAATTGTTTATACGTAGAAAAAAGAAAAACTTATCTTTTGATGATGATCTCCATCTCTTATAAGAAGAAGCGAAAGATTTTTGTGTCTCTTCCCACAAACGGCGTCAATCTATTGATGACTAGAAATTGCATCTATGTTATCTTATAGGCATCAACAACAGATAAAGTGAAGGTATGAATAAGATGAGATTAAAGATGAAGTGGAGATAACAATCACGTTAAACATATGAGAGAGAAAGGTTTTTAAAGTGGTTCGGTTGTTGAAGAAAGCCTACATCCACTATTATTTTATTCCCATGGTTTTACAATAGCACAATATAGTGTGATGAGAATGATTGAATTATTCTCATGTCTTGTGTAGAGAGAGAAGTAGAAAGATGGAATGAATTGCTTACCCCTTTAGCTAAGGAAGGGGCTGTATTTATAGTGACGGGAGTCCAAGAGATAGAATATCTTTATATATTCATACATTTATATCTATATACGATGAATATAATTGTTGGTCTTCTTAGGTATAATGACTGTTGGCTACACCAGTGGCTTTTGATCTTATGGATGATTGGTCTTTTTTATGTTGGTTGGGCGGTGCGCCGACTAATTGTCCTTAGGTGCCAACTAACTCTCCTCGAGGTCCGACCAAGGGTCATCTATGCCGAGAAAGTGTAAATATTGTCACGTAGGATGACAGGTGTCCCTTTCTTAGTGGTCCTTGTAGACGGGTAAATTTTTGGCGTCAATAATACCCATAATATTAAGGAAGCATAAAGAACAAGTGGGGTGATTAAGACCTTCCTCACTCATAACCAAGTTCCCGACCCCACAACAAGAATACCCGGACAATAGCAGACCTAAACCTACCTTAGGATTAGACCAAAAGTTTTTTTTATATAAAAAACTGGTGACTCTGAACAACCAACAACCCATCTCATGTAATATAATTAGTCCTAAGACAATAACTACGGGCGCGCAATAAAAACTAGATATTGTGTCAAACATATTCGATGGAAAGTCATTCGAGCCCATCAAACTGATAACCTAGCATTAGGGGGAGCAGCGGACCAGGAGACAAACACTCTTGTGCCCACCATGACTAAACCTCCCCCAAACGCATCACCGATCGAGTCCCACAACCCCACTGTGGCAACTCTGTTGGGGATAAATCAAGAGAACCCAACTATCATTATGCTTCCTTTGTACAATGCTTAATCTCTCTCTCCCTCGTGACTACTTTGCCACATTCTAGAATTGTTTAGTGGCCTTAGTTTTAGAGTACGTAGATTCGTAATTAATTCCCCATGGACATCATTATACATTTTTGCAAAACATATAGGTACGCGCAAAGGTCCCCGCGATAAAATAAACACCAAAGTATGTAAAAATAAAGGTTACATGTTTACATCATGCAGCATAGTCTTAATTTTCATATTGTTTAAACCCTATATGATCAAGTCGAAAAGAGGTTAGCCGAAAGTCTTATCACCGATTAATATTCTCACTATTTTTGTCCACCCATCTTGTATATCGGGAAACTTCTCTCTCAATCCCAATGTCTTGGTGATAGGGAAAGTTTAAAGTTTATTCAGTATGGGGGTATATCGAGTAGGATTTTACAACTAATCAGTACTAGGATAAAGTGGTTTCACATGTATCTTAAAGGTTTCTCATTCAAAGCATCACGGTATATCGTGATCCATGGCAAAGAAAAGTGATCCTTCAATCACTGAGTCGCATCACCTTTTGCCTATAGAAAGAAGATCTAGGAACTCACCCTATTGCACACAATTAATCGATACTTATGGGTAAATTGCTTTAACATTTTTTTTCAAATTCTAAGCTGAGCGAGGGATGGTCTAAGCCCCTCAGATATCAGGTTGAATGCCTTCTCATTTTCATATGAAGATAAACACTATGAATCCATAAGTCATTGCCAAAGCATAATTCCCTTACACTCGATTCCCTACCCACATTTTATTTTGAGAAAATAATAGACCATAGTCTATTTCCACTTCGTATGAAAAATGAGAGGTCAACCCTATTTACCCAAATCTAATGGGGCTCTGTTCAGTTTTTCCCCTTATAATATACTACTAAACCAAAAAAATAAAAATAAAGAACAAAAAAATAATTATCCACACATGGTTAAAAAAGATAAAAGAATTACATCACAAAAGGTATGCATATGTGATTTAATTCCTCCTTATGTATTGTCCTTATATCAATCCATATGTCTATTAAAAATAAACGAAAGTGCCCTTACTTTTACTGAAGTTATCATTATCAAAAGAGAGATCACATTAAGTTCTTACCCATGAAACTTAAGTTTGCACTTCGTATGATCGTCTAGTTTTCATCAACAAGCTCCCCACCCTATGACTGCCAATTATGTTCCATAATATTCTCCATGTGTATCGAAGAAGATCAATCTCCATCTATCATAGACCAAATTTTGAGACAACTTGAGAACTTCACTACCTCCCAAAATACCATGCACTCAAAAATCAGGGCATTGGGTCTAGCACAAGTCCCCCTACAAGAGGACAACATTTCCATAGTAACAGGAAAGAATGTTGTGCCTCCCCAAATCTCAAAAATTAATACACCTCATTTGGTAGTTGTCGAGGAAATACCAGCTAACTTTTAGGATCCACTGCACCTATTCCAACATCGGCTACCTATATTAATGCCACTTCACCAAATTCCAAATTATATTTTCCCCACATGGATACTTTGAACCCTACACATAGTACCCTGAGTACCCACACACCACCTTCTAAGGCCCCACACGAGATGAATCTATAGTTCCTTCTCTGGCTGACAAGGTTGTTCCACGACCTCCAAACTAAGAGATACCATAAGTCCAAACTGAACCGCGCTTCCTTTACAAATATATCAGCAAGATGCAAACTAAAAATGAGATTATAAATATTAATAAGGTGGATATTTATCCGAAAGCCCCATTTTGACATAAATTCAAATTACCATCATCAAAATGTATAGAGGATTCGTCTCCCAATCCACCCACTTATCCAATTGAAACCTCCAAATCTAGGTTTGAGATGTTGGCCTAAGAGTTCTAGAGAGGATGCTCTCCTATACTTTTTTCAAAGGATCCCTTACCTTGTATATGGGTTTGAAATGTGAGGGAACTATGAAAACTTTGGACGATGTGCGCTCTTCTTTTCTTAAGTAGTACGAATACAACAAAGAGCTTTTTATCACATGTAAAGGCTTAGAAATGTTGAAGAAAAAAGAGATGGAGACAATTGGGATTTTCGCCACTCGCTAGAAAGAGAAATCCGATCAGATGGTTAATCGCCTATTAATAGATAGTCAGATCAAACTTGTGAGAAGGAACCTCTAGAAAGATCTATGTTATGAACTAGGTCTCATATGGATCCAAGATTTTAAGTAGACATGCTAAGATAAAATTCAGTTTTTTGCCCGTAAGAACCCGTCTGGAGCTTTCACATCACATATTGCCACTCTCATGGTTAGTCCACAACCAGAATCACGTCCAGTTGACAATACTTCCCAAGCTATGTTGGCTACCACCACACCCTTCCAACTGGGAATGCCTCCCAAAAATAATCAAGTTGTGCCTCCTCTAAAAGATTTTAGAGTCCGACTAAGAAAATTCACTTATCGTTAGTATCATCCAAGTATTCATCGTCTTGTAAATGCATGGTTACCTAAAACCTATTAAACAAACACCATCCAAGTATTCATCTAATTCCCATATAAAAACTGGTGGGATGACTCCTATCATGAGTTCTACTAAAGATGTGTCTACATTATTGATAATTATTAATCCCTGAGATTTTCCATCGATGACCTCAAAGATGCTAAGAGCCTCATCTCACCAAACCAAATGTCACTAAAAACCCATTACCATATCTTCCAATACTGGCACTAATGACTTAAAAGACACCTGATGATGCTGGAAACAGCACCACCCTATAAGGTGTTTATGAGCTCAATTCGATGTCAACAATGGCAGCATATGAGTGTATGTATATAGGAGAAGTAGGTAAGGAAAAGAGGATTAACATTGGAATATAAGTGGTTGAGCCAATCAGGCCTACGTCCACTGCGCAAGTGTATGATGTGTATCACTGTATTAGGGCTCTAATAGCCATAGATACAATCTCTCAAGCTTTCTCTCTCTACTATGTGTTTGAACAGAGTTTCAGCTAGGGTTGCTCATCCTAGATACTTTTCATGGTAGATGATGACCTCTATATATAATACCTGGGGGGTGTAATGTACCCCCTATGCATGCAATGAGCATGTGCGTGTTAGCCTCACCAATATGGGAGAGCAACCTGTCACTGTCACATGTAAAGAATGATGATGAAATATTCTCCCCACGTGTGGGGAATAATCTTGTTACAACTGATTTGTGCCCACGTGTCCTTATCCAAATGTCAACAGATGCTCGGCTGCCATACTGATGCATGACCTCGACCTGGGAGAGGCCGAGATTGACAAGTCTAATTCGTTTGATATGAGATGAACCATAGGAGTCTCGGCTCAGTCCTAGACGAGATAATGGATAGGGTCGGCCTATGCCGAGGTTGGGCAGGCTTATGCTTGGAGCATCAACAGACGCCACGATGGAGTTGTTGTTGGGGCTTCTTGTGCGCTCGGCCTATATCCGACCGAGGTTGCCTTTTCCATATGTACGAGAATGTTACTGACCCTCATGATGCGTGTAGTGTCCTTTGGAGAGACTTGTGGTAGTGTCGGCCTGGGATGACATTGCTATGGCCGAGAGCTGGAATCACAAGCCCAAGGCTTGTCCAGAGTCGGCCATTATCTCGGCCGAGGTTGGTGTCTTTGGGCCGAGGTCACACTTGGGGCCTATCAATCACCCCCCAACCCTTAGTCATATGTGAGAGATGGTGATTAGGGGATTATCACACCACCGAGGTCTGTCTATGACGAGCCAATATTTGTGTGACACTGGTCCAATGTTGAAGTATGCTTGCTTGGTAGGCATGTGCTGTCAGCCGCCCTTTGGGGCTCCCAAGGCAATGATGGGCCTTGGGAAACGTGCCTATGTATTTAAGGGTTTTGAACCCTCTTTCCCTCCTTTCTTCTTCATTTGTACTCTTTTCTGGCGAAATTAGTTCCTGCAACTCTCTATCTAAAAGTCATTTCGAACAAGATTCTACTGTAGAGGCCTTTGTTGGTGGTTTTTCTCGAATTTTCTTCACTTCCTCTTGTCGTTTCATCTCCAGGTATCTTCTCCTATTCATTTTCTTTGATTTTTCCTTCTGGTTTGCATTTTTCGGTGAGTTTCATCATTTTTCGGCGAGCACCATAGTTTCAGGCGAACCGTATTTGCTTTAAACTTCTAAGTTTGATCTTTAGATTCCTTTATTTTATCATCCAGTCTTGTTTGTAGTTTAGGAAATTCCCCAAGTGTATTATCATCCTCTGATGCTCAGACCCTTATACCAGCTTCTTGAGGAGTTCCCCTCCCTTAGAGAGAAGACTTTAGAAAAGATTAGACAAATAGAAAGAGCACAGGAGGAGGCTCGTAGGTCACAAGAATTTACCATTAGACCTATCTTTCCACCACCTCTTAAGGTGATATATCCTGATCCCCCGGAGTTTTTCTATCAGACAGAGGTCCCTGCCGAGCCCATACCGATGTCTGAGTCTGAATCTTTTACCTCAGACCCCATGTCTGTGGATTCCTTTCAGGAGGCCATGGACTATACACCTCGGCCTGATCAGGCCGAGGTCTCCAGCCGAGCCTCATCCCATAATAGCTCAAGCACCTCAGCCTCTTCCTCAGTGGTTGAAATTGTTGATCCAAGTGTGGCCATACCACCCATACTTGACGCCATTCCCCTGTCTGTCGTCACCGGGGCAGAGTTCGCTCAGAGGTTTCCGAGTAACCCATCAACATCTGCTCCGGCCGACATTGAGCTAGATGATGATGATGACGTTGAAAGCGATGTTGACGTCTCTGAGGCGGCCGAGATCGAGAGCACAGTTACTGAGGTAGACCTTCTCTGCTTCAGATATTTATACTCCATTAGTCCCTCCATAAGGCTAAGAAGACCTCTGAGGGAAGAGAGGGATTATGACGGCCAAGATGGCGAGATCTTCTTGTATGAGCAGATGTTCAAGTTAGGGTTTCGTCTACCCATCCATCCCATTATCAAGTCCATTCTCTCCTATATCAATTTGGCCCCCTCACAACTATCCCCCAATGCCTGGAGGTTCATAATAGGGGCCATAGTCTTGTGGAGGGCAGTCCACCACTCTGACCTCCCAGTTCAGGTCTTTGTTGGTTATTATGTCCCTTCCTCGGCCAAAAATCATCCGAGCTACTATCACTTTGTAGCTCGAAAGCCTGAGAAGAAGATGTTTCAGATAACTCAGACTTCCAACCATAACTAGAAGCCCCACTATTTCTTCGCCTCTGGACCATGGGAATTTAGCCCATTTGTTCCCTCGTTCATTCTTGAGCCGAGGATACCCCTCAGATGGGGTAAGGTCACCATGTCTGCCAGGGCCGACCCTGGTCTAACTCTTCAAAATCTTCAGAAGGTGAAAGCCCTGTAAGACCAAGGGATACATGGTCTATTCATTAAGTTTGAACATTTTATGACACCTCATTACCTCTCAGGGACAGGTCTAGGTGGAAGTCCCCTTGCAGAGCTTTGTAAGCATTTTTATTTTAAGTTAAACCTCTGAATTCATTCATATCTGATTTTCTAACCCAGATCTTCTAACTTTTGCAGAGCGACCACAAGACATCTCGGACGAGCTGTGGGAAATGGCTGCACCCAGTTTAACGAGACCTGCCAAGAAAGCTGGTCTGAACGCTCCTCCCCCAGCTCCCTCTACATCAAAGTCCCAGGACATGAAGAAGAGGGATCCAGAAGGTCATGCCCTTGAGGATCAGAGGCTGAAGAAGAAGACTACTGACACTGCCATCCCCATTTCTTCAGCTGACGCCCTGTTGGCTCGTCTGGATCAGTTAAAGATAACTGACAGTATAGTCGGCCACAGTCTTCAGGCCCTTGATTCCATCGGCTCTGCAATGACCGAGGCTGACAAATGCTTCTTCAGGTCTCTGGACACCCCATTGCTAGTTGAGTTCGGCATTCACAGAGCCGTTCAGGTATGACTTGATCTTTCCTCAGAAATTTTTCAAGTGTAACATCTGATTTTTCTTCAGCTTACTCATGATCACAAAATATGCAGGGCCTGGCAGCTATGCACCATTTATCCAACTAGACTCTGAGGAAATTACCCCTCATCCAAAAGGGGCAAGAGGCTGAGAAAGTACAGAGCACTCTGAATGCAGAGATTTACCGTCTCAAGTCTGAGCTAAAGGACTCTGAGTAGAAAGTGAAGGGGTTGGAGAAGGACATCTCCCAGCTTGGCAAGGATCACGCTGTAGCTCTGAAGGCTAAGGATGATGTTCTGCAGCAGAAGGTCAGCTCGATTGTCAAGGCTGCCCTTGAGGATGCTTTCGAGAAGATAATTGCTGACTATAAGTCCTTCGATGAATTCATGGGCTTCGGCTTTGAGTACCTTGAGAGAGGTATCAAAGCCACTATTAAATGGGCTGACGTCAGGGAGAGAGAGGCCGGCACTTTGAAGGCCTCTGATTTCGTGGGTCTCGGCTTTGCTGATCCTCGGTTTGCCCAAGCTCTTCAGGAGGTTGAGGAAGAGGCTGTCGCTCCTGCCGAGACTGCTACGTTGGAAGGGACCGAGGTTGGAGGGGAAGACCATCATGATGATGCGGCCGAGGTGACCAATGTGGATCAAGCCAATCAGGCCGAGGATGTTAACATTCCCCCTTCAAACCCTTAGGATTTTTTTATCATTGTTTGTAACTTCTAACATTCTGGAGCTTGTCTGTAATCGCTGAACATCTATTATCTCTAAATATATCAACCTCTGAGGAGGACTACCTTCACTTTTATTGAATGTCACGTAATATTTTTCATTCTTTGCTTTGTTGCAATGATATCACGTTTTAAATTTAATCAATGGTCCTGACCTCGGACCTCGTCACCACTAAGTGATGTTATAAAGGTCTGAGGCTATCACCGAAGATGTTATCCTTAATTAATCTCACTAAATTAATGATGTTAAGGGTCCGAGGTTATCCATTATGGTGTCTGAGCTCAGACCTCGTCACCACTGAGTGGTGTTATGACGGTCTGAGGTCATCCATTATGGTGTCTGAGCTCAGACCTCGTCACCACTGAATGGTGTTATGAGGGTCTGAGGTCATCACCTAAGATGTTATCCTCATAATTAATCTCACCAAATTAATGATGTTAAGAGTCTGAGGTCATCCATTATGGTGTCTGAACTCAGACCTCGTCACCACTGAGTGGTGTTATGAGGGTCTGAGGTCATCACCTAAGATGTTATCCTCATAATTAATCTCACCAAATTAATGGTGTTAAGATTCTGAGGTCATCCATTATGGTGTCTGAACTCAGACCTCGTCACCATTGAGTGGTGTTATGAGGGTCTGAGGTCATCACCTAAGATGTTATCCTCATAATTAATCTCACCAAATTAATGATGTTAAGAGTCTGAGGTCATCCATTATGGTGTCTGAGCTCAGACCTCGTCACCATTGAGTGGTGTTATTAGGGTCTGAGTTCATCACCTAAGATGTTATACTCATAATTAATCTCACCAAATTAATGATGTTAAGAGTCTGAGGTCATCCATTATGGTGTCTGAGCTCCGACCTCGTCACCACTAAATGGTGTTATGAGGGTCTGAGGTCATCACCTAAGATGTTATCCTCATAATTAATCTCACCAAATTAATGATGTTAAGGGTCTGAGGTTATCCATTATGGTGTCTGAGCTCAGACCTCGTCACCACTGAGTGGTGTTATGAGGGTCTGAGGTCATCACCTAAGATGTTATCCTCATAATTTCTGACATAAGAATGAAGCAAGAGTCGTCATAGGAACTGATCTTTTATTAATAACCTCTTCATAACAAGATGATACATTTATAAACTCTATGCAACATCATATGTAATATTTATTTAGGTGATCATCATTCCATGGGTTAGCAAAGGGTTCTCCTTCTAGTTTTTCTAGCCTGTAGGTGCCAGGCACAACCTCTTCTGTCACTCTGTAGGGGCCATGACAGTTTGGGTGAAGCTTATTCCCTTTATGTAAGGTCTTTTTCAGCACTAGGTC
Source organism: Sambucus nigra (assembly GCA_949130495.1). Taxonomy (NCBI): domain Eukaryota; kingdom Viridiplantae; phylum Streptophyta; class Magnoliopsida; order Dipsacales; family Adoxaceae; genus Sambucus; species Sambucus nigra. The sequence continues at coordinate 788,185,873 of OX422207.1, read as the reverse complement.
TCCTACTACAATGGGTCTTGACTTCACCGTCTGGTTATAGAATTTCGCTGCCCTCTGTTAGTAGGCTACTTGTCTGATCTCCGCGTCTTCTCTTCTTTCTTCAATCAGATCCAGGTCTAACCTCCTCTCTTCCCCATTTTTATCGGGGTCATAGGTCTGAACCCTATGAGTTGGGAGTCCTAATTTTGTTGGTATGACAGCCTCTGAGCCATGTGCTAGCATGAATGGGGTTTCTCCTGTATGTGTCCTTGTCGTTGTTCTGTAGTCCCATAACACAGCGTAGACCTCTTCAGTCCATCTTCCCTTCGCATCCTCTAACCTCTTCTTGATTCCATCGAGAATTGTTCTGTTCGTGACCTCGGTCTGGCCGTTTGCTTGAGGCCGGCCAGGATATGAGAAGAACTGCTTTATCTAAACTCTTAGACAGTACTTTTCTAAAGAGGAGTTCTTGAACTGGGTTCCATTGTCCGAGATAAGACTGTTTGGGAGACCGTATCTGCATATGATGTTCCTCTGAATAAACTAGAAGGTCTTCTGCTCTGTGATTGTTACCATCGGTTCTGCCTCCACCCACTTTGAGAAATAATCGATGGCAACTATCAAGAATCTATAATTGTTAGCAGCTCTTAGTAGGGGTCCTACTAAGTCAATCCCCCATACCGCAAATTGCCATGGAGAGGTGATTGATGTCATAGGCTGATGAGGTTGATGGGGAATAGTGGTGAATCTTTGACATTTATCACACCTCTTCACGTATTCTGTAGCGTCCTTGGACAAGGTTGGCCACCAGTACCCCTGTGTGATGATTCTTTTGGCCAAGGGTCTTCCCCCTATGTGGCTAGAGCAAGAACCCTCATGAACCTCCTGTAAGACTCGGGGAACTTCCGTCGAATGCACACATCTGAGGAGAGGCAATAGAAATCCCTTTTTATACAAGATGCCTCCTATCACTGTGAACTTGGCAGCCCTATATCTCAACTTTCTCCTTTCCAGTTTGGACTCCGGTATCGCTCCCTCTCTAATATATCTGATGAGGGGGTCAATCCATGAGTCTCCTAGGTTCAAATTGTGACAAGGGTTACATACCTCTTCTTCCTCGATGATTGCCTTTTCCAAGACCTCGATCGGAATGGTCATTCTAACATCTATCTTCGTTGTCGAGGCCAACCTTGCAATGTATCTGCGTGACTGTTACTTTATCGAGGAACTCTCTTCAGTTTTGCCTTATCAAAATATTCCAACATCTTTCTCACCCTCTTCAGGTACTTCGCCATCCTTTCATCCTTAGCCTCATAGACTCCCAGTACTTGATTAACAACTAACCTTGAGTCGCTGTGGAGTAGGAGTTGCTTTACGCAGAGAGTGTTTGCCAATAAGAGACATGCTATCATGGCCTCATACTCGGACTCGTTATTTGAGGCCTGAAAGTTGAATCTCAAGGCACATTCAATGTTGGCGCCATCTAGAGCCGAGAGTATTATCCCCGCACCGCTTCCATTATTGCAGGAAGATCCATCAACGAAGAGGCTCCAAATGTGTGTATCTGATGAGAAGACCCCTTCTATCATGATTCCTTGCTTGAAGAGGTACCGATTTTCTTCGTTTTCTTCCACTCTGCCCCGGACCTTGCCTGAGGTGACCTCTTCCATATCTCGGAAGACGTTTGGTGTCGTCTCTTCCGAATTTCAGAAGACACCGCGGTTTGTCTCTTCGACCTCCCCCAGGCCTTTCTCTGTCTCGGCCTCTTCCCAGGTGAACTGTGCAACAAAGTCCGTGAGGGCCTGCCCTTTGAAGGCTGTTCTAGGCTGGTAGGTAAGATCATACTCTCCTAACTCGATGGCCCAGGTCATCAGTCTCCTGAACTTCTCAGGTTTATACAGGACCTGCCTTAGCGGGGAGTCAGTGAGGACTACCGGGGACTGAGCTTGGAAGTAAGGCTTCATTTTCCTTGAAGCGTGTATCAGAGCATAGGCCAATTTTTCCATGCGTGGGTAATTTTGCTCAGCCCCTTGAAGGGCCTTACTGTTGAAATATACAGGCCTTTGGATCCCATCGTCTTTCCGTATTATGGCCGCGCTGATGGCTGATTAAGAGACTGCCAGATACACATACAACTTTTCTCCTGCGACGGGCCGAGATAGCAATAAGGGTGACCCCAAGTAAGACTTGAGTTGGTTGAATGCTTTTTCACACTTTTCGTACCATTGGAAGGCCTTTCTTAGAACTTTAAAGAATGGAAGACACTTATCCGTTGCCCTAGATACAAATCTGTTAAGCGCAGCCACTCTCCCCGTGAGTCTTTGGACATCCTTGATACTCCTAGGAGTCTTCATGTCAAGCAATGCCTTGATTTTCTCAGGGTTTGCTTCAATTCCTCTCTGGTTGACGATGAATCCCAGGAATTTCCTAGCTCCTACTCCGAAGACACATTTCGTCGGGTTGATTTTCATTCTGTATGAGTCCATAACATCAAAGGTCTTCTCAAGGTCTGCTACATGGGTGCAAGCTTTCAAGATTTTTGTTAGCATATTGTCTACATACACCTCCATGGTCTTACCTATTTTCTCTTCAAACATCTTATTCATAAGACGCTGGTACGTTGCCCTTGCATTTTTCAGACCGAAGGGCATTACCTTGTAGCAGTATGTCCCTTTGTCGATAATGAAGGTTGTCTTCTCTGAGTCTTCAGCATCCATAAAGATTTGGTTATAGCCTGAATACGCGTCCATGAAGCTCATGAGCTCATGTCCTGTCGTGGCATCCACCATCTGATCTATCCGAGGTAAGGGATAGCTGTCTTTTGGACAAGATCTGTTCAGGTCAGTGAAATCGACACACATTCTCCACTTCCCATTGGCCTTGGGTACAATAACCGCATTTGATAGCCACTCCGAATATGTGACTTCTCTTATAAACTCAGCCTCTTCTAATTTTTTAACATCTTCTCGGATGACGTCATATTTCCCCCTGGAGTAGACTCTTCGTCTCTGTTTAATAGGCTTGGCATCTTTGTTTACGTTGAGCTTGTGACTCATCACCTCAGGGTCGATGCCGGGCATGTCTGCGTGACTCCATGCGAAGACACTCTGCCTCCTCCTGAGGAAGTTTATCAGCTCTTCCTTGACTTCCGAATTAAGGGCTTTGCCGACCTGGATGGTTTTTTCCGGCTCATCCTCGTTGAGGAAGATGGATTCTACCTCTTCCGCGGCCTCTCCCTTCTTTAATTTTGTATCATCTCTAGGATCCAGAATATTAATACTATAAGTGGTGGTTGCCCTCTTATGGGCCTCCCTCTCTTCGGCCGAGTTGAAGTAACATTGCCTAGCTATGACCTGGTCACCTTACACTTCCCCTACCCCATAGGGGGTCGGGAATTTTAGCATCTGATGGACCGTCGATGGTACAACCTCGAACTCCTTAAGGGCCACTCTTCCTATAATGAGGTTATAGGCCGAGAGGACACTCTTATCCATTACGAAGAAATTGATCTTCCTGGAAACCTCTTAGGCCACTCGTCACCCATCCGTACGTCCATCTCATACATGCCCAAGGGGTGAACCTTTTCCCCAATGAAGCCTATCAGGGGTGGTGATAGGGTACCAGTCTTTCTCTACTAAAGCCTAAGCTCTTGAAGCAAGGCCAGAACATCACATCTTCCGATCTCCCCCCATCTACGAGGATCCTCTGCACCTCGCACCCATGCACCCTTGTCGTTATGACCAAAGGGTCATCCTAGGGGGCTGTGATACCCTTGAAGTCGAGTATGGAGAATCCAACTACAAGGGTGTCCATGTCCACCTTCCTCTTCTGTGCTGTATCGGAAGATGTTAGATTCACAACTTCAAGTTTGGCCACCAGCTTGGCCTCTGCCACATGAGCCTTCCTATCAGTTATTTCAGAGCCACCTCCTGTAAATCCTCCACATATGGTGTCTACACCAAACGAGATCATACCAACCCTCTCCACCGGGGTGTTATCATCTTTCGGCGAAAGATCTAGATCGTCCTCATCATCTCCTTCTGAGTCATCGTCTCTTCGCACTGGGACGTTGTTACGGCATCTGCCATTTCTCCTTTTCTTAGGGTCATCTCTTCCACCCTTAGGAGCCTTACCATCCACGTACTTCCTGAGCTTTCCATATTTTAACATCTTTTCAATCTCATCTTTCAAAGAGAAGCATTTATCCATGACATGACCATGATCTTGGTGGAACTCACACCATAGGTTTTTGTTCCTCTTGTGTGGTGGGGCTCTTAGCTTATCTGGACATCTCAGAGTTCTCTCATTCTTAATCTCATTGAGGATGTGCTCACAGCTCACAGCCAGAGGAGTATAGTGGGCGAATTTGTCGTCTGCCGACCTCTTCTTCCCATCTTTCTTCTTTTGGGACTTTCCACTACCACCATGATTTTCATCCTCATGCTTGGCGGCCATTGCCTCTTTCGCATTCATTACTTTCCCTACGGTTGCTAAGAGCTCTGCCATAGATCTTGGGGGGTCTTCTGCGAGTTTCCATAATAGCTTCCCTTTCTGCAGAACCCCTATGAGGGCAGTCATGGCTATATTCTCTTCATAATCTTCGACCTCCAACTTCTCCTTGTTGAACCGGGATATGTAGTCCCTTAGTCTCTCATCCTTGCCCTGCTTGACATACTGCAGGTGAGTAGTTTTCTTCTGAGGTCTCACCCTAATGCAAAAGTTGTGGATGAATCGCTCAGCCAGTCCCTTGAAATTTTCAATTGAGTTCTTCGAAAGAGAGGTAAATCAACTGTGTGCTTCCCCTGTTAAGGTCCCAGAGAAGGCTCTACACTTCATCTCATCGGGTATCGAGTAGATGTCTGCTACCGATTGGTACATCTCGATGTGGTGCACCGGGTTGGTGCTGCCATCATACTTGGGAGATACTATAGGAGGTTTGAACTTAGCTGGGGTTGGGAAGCTCACTATCCTAGCCACAAACGGTGAGCCCTCTGAGTAACCCCTCTGCAATGGATCTCTACTTTTAATGAGGTCTCCTATCTTCTCCTCAAGGAGCTGGATGGAGTCATTCCATGGTCTTCTTCCTTCGACCTGGCCGAGGTTGTCCCCAGCCACTTCCATGGGATAGACCCAGGGTTCCCCCGCTGCAGCACAGCATCGGCGGTTGACCTCTTCCTACTCTCTGCCTCTTCTGTCACAAGGTCAGCCTTGGCTAGGCCGACCTTGTCTGTCCCCTCTTTGCGAGCCGACAGCACTCCTTGACCTGGATAACCTGTGTCTTGGGTCATTCCCCGGACCCAACCTCTCGAAGGATGATCCTCTTCTCAACCGATCAAAAGCCAACCCTCTCTTCTGAGCTTCTTCATCTCTTCGTCCGACACATCCCTGACTCTGTCGAAGAGGTCGCACGGTGTTATTCGATACCTCATACGGCTCCCAACAATCTTCCGGGGCCTCTTCCGCCTCTAGATCATCATATCTTTCCTCCGGGCAAGGGTTTCCTTGCCTCCCCAGGCGTAAGCGCCTGGGGTCAGCAACGTCCCTTCTCCACTGGGGTGCAGGTTGATCCTTCATTGGTGCCTGGGGTGGTCCCCTAGCATTTGGATGAGGCTGAACAGCCGTCGGAGTGATCATATCCGATGAGACTCCGGGTGGTCTCATCATAGTCTGGCTGAGCTGTTCGAATTGCTCCTTCATTGCTTGTTGCGTCGCGGCCAAAGATTTTAGGGCTGCAGCCACTTTCGCCATTTTGGACTGGGGCGGTGCCTGGCTGGAACTAGGCCCTCCACCGCCGGGCGGCGGAAGAGGCGGTGGTAATTCTGGTCCCATATGTTAATAATAAAGAGCTTGAGTAAAAAGTGAGCTTAATACCTTAAGGGACCTTTTTCGATGGTGAAACAACTCCACGCAAGGGGCGGTGCCTGGTTCACCACCAGAGTCTCCAGTGAGGATAAGCTGAAGAAAAGGAAGAGATAACTTCTCGTTTCCCACAAACGGCGCCAAAATGATGATGCTGGAAACAGCACCACCCTATAAGGTGTTTATAAGCTCAATTTGATGTTAATAATGGGAGCATATGAGTGTATGTATATAGTAGAAGGAGGTGAGGAAAAGAGGATTAACATTGGAATATAAGTGGTTCAGCCAATCAGGCCTACGTCCACTGTGCAAGTGTATGATGTGTATCACTGTATTAGGGCTCTAATGGCCATAGATACAATCTCTCAAGCTTTCTCTCTCTACTGTGTGTTTGAACAGAGTTTCAGCTAGGGTTGCTCATCCTGGATCCTTTGCATGGTAGATGATGACCTCTATATATAATACCTGGGGGGTGTAATGTACCCCCTATGCATGCAATGAGCATGGGTGTGTTAGCCTCACCAATATGGGAGAGCCACCTGTCACTGTCACATGTAAAGAATGATGATGAAATATTCTCCCCACGTGGGGGGAATAATCTTGTTACAACTGATTTGTGCCCACGTGTCCTTATCCAAATGTCAACAGATGCTCGGTTGCGATACTGATGAATGACCTCGGCCTGAGAGAGGCTGAGATTGACAAGTCTAATTCGTTTGATATGAGATGAACCATAGGAGTCTCGGCTCGGTCCTAGCCGAGACAATGGATAGGGTCGGCCTATGCCGAGGTTGGGCAGGCTTATGCTTGGAGAATCAACAGACGCCACGATGGAGTTATTGTTGGGGTTTCTTGCGTGCTCGGCCTATATCCGGCCGAGGTTGCCTTTTCTAGATGTACGAGAATGTTTCTGACCCTCATGATGCGTGTAGTGTCCTTTGGAGAGACTTGTGGTAGTGTCGGCCTGGGCCGACCTTGCTATGGCCGAGGGCTAGAATCGCAAGCCCAAGGCTTGTACAGAGTCGGCCATTATCTCGGACGAGGTTGGTGTCTCTGGGCCAAGGTCACACTTAGGGCCTATCAACACCCCCTTCCCAAACACTAACCCATCCTCCGTGATAGTCTATAGTCATCACAAACTGAGGATTAGGATGCATCAGCACTTCCAAACATGCCAATAATCGCCATAAAAATCATTACTGAAACCAATACCAACACTGATGATACAACCTTCTCCATCATGGACATACACTTCCTACTGACCAACAACTGTAGCCCAAAATCAGTCCTTGTCACATAATTTATGCTCTCAAAAGATCCAACACTTATTATTACCTCCTTAAAAGAAACAAATCAGTTAGTATAATGAGAGGAGATGTAGCATGAGTCTCTCCAAGTAACCAAGCATATCACATTCGCAGTACCAATCCAATCCACCAGATGGAGAGTATCAACCTTTGAAGCACACATGTTTACCCTCATGGATTCAAGGACCAACAATAACACCCACTCTCCCGCCACTTAAAACACATTATGAGTAAACTCTTTAAGAAATAGTGATAGAGATATATCTACCAATAACCAAATAGAAGAACATGTGATCTAGACACACTGATATCTTAACCCCAGTAGAAATGAGTGAAATAGATCGATAACTCAGGGCCAACGATCATATTACACAAAAATATTGAATCCTCCACTAACTGATGTATGATGGGTAAAAAGGTGGAGTGTCCACATTGCCCAAAGATCCATCACCTAGGAAGACATGCTAAGGGAGAACTCTAGTCCAATCGAGTACATTCCATATCCAAGATTCCCAAAAGAAAGGTGGAACCTACTCATGAAAATTAAACGATCATGATCACCCAAATCATGTTCCAAGACAAATAAAACATGTAACGCGGGACAAATGTCTGATTCCCTCCCTAAAAACCATGAACACGAGTATTCTTCATGGTAACCATTAATATGATGCAAAGAGATAGTGGAGATGACATGAATAACTACCGACTGACAGGTCCAAAACATAGACTGATCCTCACCATGAGAAATACCGCCTTTGGAAAATCAGACCTACTCCAACATACTGTGATTTTATGCCCAGACAAATATACTACACTTACCTATCAGAGCAGGTCATTATAGATTGCTTCCACCATATCTTGATCACTAAGGGGAACACATCCCGACGGTCTAATAATGAGTATATCCCTAACCTCAAAATCTGGGAGATGATGAAATAATAGGATTACTCCCGGGGGAAAGGACTTGGAGTTCTTGAGCAAGGGCCTTCATCTTAAAAGGCTCCCACCATTCGGGATTACAAGTTAGGGATCGGGTTTAGATCTATAATAGAAGATATTTATTGACTTGAGCAGTATGAACATTGGACTTTTCATATAAAAAAGGCAAGGCTATAATGTATACATTTTACATCCAAATCTCTTGTACGAAGGAATACCCCTTTAATTGTTCACCATTAAGGCATAGATCAAGAACCCTAACGTTAATATACACTAGAGTAGATGGCCCATGAAATGTGATTATTTACCTATGGAAATATAAAATACCATATACAGTACCATAGAGGTCGACCCTAATCATCCTGAAGTTATTCTGCCAGAGAAGATGTCATTGATCCCTATAATGAACTCGACATCGTCATTAGACATCTAGAATTCAAACTCTTCATACTAGGAGTGTCTCATTCGTCCCACCACAACATCGACATTGGACACAAATATAAGAATAAGTAACTAGATTCTTCCCATGTTATTATCATAATCAAACTTCAAGATGGGATGACCCATTGAGGCTATCCCCCACTAGAAGTTTCCTCCTACTAGAAGTAGTCATACATCGATGAGATGCAATTGGTAAACCCTACTGCCCATGACCACCCATGTGACAAGTTTCACAACCTATAGTATGAAGTGTCCACACTGACCCATGGAAGATTTGTCAAAAAGATCTCTCCCTAGGGTTTAGGAAATATTGAATACTGTACTATTGTGAAGACATCTTTTGCAAGCCCACCGAAATCGTGACCATAAACCTCTTCTGCTAAAGAACAAAATTAGTAGACCGCCTAAGATAATGACATCTTTCCAGGATCATCCATGTCCATATAATCATCATTTGCTATGCCTAACTAGACAAACGGATAATTATTGGGTACGTTGGTAAACATCACTAGTCCAAACCAAAACTTTGATGTCGTTGTACGATGTATAGATGAACCCATATCTAGTAGTAGTCATAATAAAGATCCTAAATGACCAAATATAGCTCATGTCTTGGACTAGTCCAAAGGGATGGCCCTAAAGATAACACCACCTACCCTAACCTCACATTCTTAACTGGCCTTCTTGTCCATCTAGAGTCAGCTGAACAAGAGGCCTGGGTAGAACCCGTGCCCTCTCCAGTATAAAATATTAACTTCCTTACCATATATGGTGGACATTATGCTCACTCATATCTAGTTAGTAAGGGGAAAGATCCCCTGAAGTAGTTTCCACACCGTGTCCTTAGGAAAAATATTCCACTAATAAATCTATCGGACATTAACTAATATCACCAACTAGGAGTTATTAGCTACATCCCCTTAGAATTGAGGGTACTTTTTCCATATGTTGTGTCAAACTTATGCACAAACATACCTGACTCTGGCTGAGATGTCATCCACCATTGAATCTATCACCATGGAACATGACATCAACTTCATTGATCATGACCTCCCCATGAAGGGACGTAATCATCGGTTTACACTACACGTCACCAATGAGGCTTACAGACATATTAATACCTTTGTACTGATAGACAACGATTCCATCATCAATGTGTGTCCTCTTCATACCTCCATCTATCTTTGATACACTGCATTCGAATTTACCCCATAACAATTAGGGCTAATGATAAAACACTTCAAGATGTCATAGGGGCAATCATCCTCACTCTCATAATATGGACGATAAAGTGTGATATACATTTTTAAGTACTCAACATCCCATCTAACTTGAACCTCTTTCTCGAGAGAGCATGAATATGCTTGATGGGGGAATTACGCTCATAACTTCACATAAAATTTAGGTTCTCATTCAATATGGAGGTCATTACAATCCATGGGGATGATGGATGGACAACACTGGCTAAAACTAGTATCGTTCCACTCCTAGATACCTACCATGATAGTAGCGACATCTACCTTAACGGATTTTGATTCATCCCTCTTTCTCTTATGATAGACAAGGAGTTGGTTATTCATAGTGTAACCACCTGAATCATCCACAAACTGGATATGTACCGGGGTTCGACCTTGGAAAGATTAAAGAAAGAACCATCAAAGCCCTCACTACAACATAACATAACAAAATGTCCAGTCTCGGGTATATACCAAACAATAAAACCATAAACCAGGTCCCAAAGATGACCATTAAGGGTGGATGGTCACTTCCATCTCCAAGGAGAGGATTTCCCCTATCACGGACTCCCTAAACAATGGTGCGAGGAAGAATATAAATCCTTATAACTAGGGATGGAGATCCTCAATGAAAAGGATTATACCTAGATCATGATAAGATACACAAGGTTAGCCAAAATTCTATTAACGTATCATGCGTCACTAAGGAATATAGAAAAGTCCATGACCCAGAACCTGAATGGGGATTACCCAGGCTATCTCCTAATGAATTTGTCATAGTAGCCATATGTAACACCATATATTATACTTATATATAAGTATAATATTACATGTTATTAAGTGATATGTAATGTCATAATTTATTTATACATGCATAAATAGCTTTTGAAATTGAAGAGACAATAAATATAATGTTTTGATTATGATTTAAGTAAATTATGAAAAATTTGAATAATAATTAATATATGTGTTATTTATTATTGTTTGTTATGAGGACGATGGATTATGATGGTTAGGAGTATATAAAATGATGATTTCTTTAACTTAAAATATGATTTGTAAACTTTTAGACTAGTTAAGGGGTATTTTAGGTTACCTACTTAAGACATAAATTTAGGCCCTAGTCGAATTAGGTATTTCAGAATTAATATTGAATCATTAGGAGGCCTATTTAACACAAAATAAAAAAATGGGAATCTATGATATTGGAGATAAGAAGGCTAATAGGAATAGAGAAGATTTTGAAGATTGAATCCCTGGTTGTACACCAATTTGGAGGCAAGTTTAGTTTAAATTCTTGTATAATTGAAATTGTTGAAGACTACGTCTATTTATTTGATTCAAAAACCATAAATGATTATACTTAGATGATTTAAATAAAGTAATTACATAATTAATCCAATTAGGAGTTAAGTAGGATGGGTTTAACTTCATTTCGAATTATCTTATCAAAAATTGATTTTTTAGTAGATCTTGAATAGGTTCTGGTATATTCATAATCTATTAAAAACCCTAGGATTTTATGCATAGTGTGCAGAGAATTGAAATATAACCGTTGTGAATTGGGATGTTAGGGTTCTTCAGATAGAAAATGGGTTTAATTTGAGTTCTTAAACTTTAATTAGAATTTTTATGATATCATTGTGTTCTAATCATGTTCTATACGTGTATACATTGTTTATATATTATATGAATCATATGTGATCCTTAAACTCTAAAATTATCCTAATTGTTTTATAACCATTGACTTTGATTAATGTAACGTTATCTCGAATTCAATTGTTATTTTCATATGTTTAGAATAGAATTTATAAATGGGATCACTTGGGAATTTGGAACCTTAGATGCATTGATATTAGGATTGGAGGGTTGGGTAAATCTAAAAGATGCTAATATACTAGAGGCATGTTCATATTTATGATTTATTCCGAATTTCGTTATACTTTTATTCTCTTTCAACTTGTTGTTAATGTTGTGGACTTAACATTTCAGGACCAAGATCACCCATTCCGTAACCTTGATCAATAGTGTTGATGTCACTCATCATTTTGTTGCAGATCTTCTTTAGGAGGTCGGTGTCAATGGTCTGCCTACCAATTCTATTAGTTCATTTATTTTCCTCTATAGTAGAGATGGACATATATATGTATTCATTAGTTTATATAGCCTATAGTTAGTGTTTTGGCATCTTAGATTTGACTCATGTGGATAGAATTATAGTTTCAAAATATCGTTCATTATGGACATTTAGTTTTAATTTCAGTTTATTTATTTTCTTTCGTGCTTAGAATAGTACTAATTTGTTTAGACTCTTGTACCTTTTCAATTTAGATCTGATCAATCTAGTTTTAAATAATATGGGGTGTTGTATTTGATATCAGAGCATATTAGCTTCTACTGTCCTAAAGGTCATGAGTGAGTTGATCACTACTTCCGAATTTGCATTCTTGATACTTTAGATCCCTACATTTTGTATTTGGACTCTAAGTCTTAACACATTTTCAATTACTATATTTCAGATGATGAACCTTCGGAGACGTCAAGTCCAACAGAGATCTACATGGAAACTTGAGTTGGAGGTCAATGTATCTCAGCCTACATAGCAACCACCACCTGTAGAAGCACAAACCCTAAACCCTAAATTTGTGGGAGACTATTACCACCCTATATGAGAGATATCAGATGACTCTATCACAATTTTGGCTCAAGTTTGAAGGAAAGTACTTCAAATCTACAAAGCAGAGGAAATTGAGGTCACAGTTTGATTGGCTCAAGAAGGAGTGTATGATCATTGTTGAGTATGAGCGGGAGTACATTTGTATTAAAAGCCTTTTTTGAAGGGTGAAGATTTTAAGATGGATCGATTTGTGAGATGTCTGAATTGGAAGATTAAGCATGTGTTACTAAGAATTCGATGTTTTCCATATACATTCAGATGGTAGATGCCACTTTTGCTATATTCTGATGGTTACCATTAGTTTTTGATATATATATATATATATATATATATAGATAGATAGATAGATAGATAGAGGGGGAGAGAGAGATAAAGAGAGAAGGATCCCAAGAGGGAGGGATCACGAGTTGGTCAAGGGGTAAAAGTATCAGAGGGTGGGGAGTTTTCCCTGGCACGGGGAGGATCCAATCAGCTATATAGAGTTCCATCATAGGGGTAGTAACCCCCTAAGAGATTCAATGGTGATGACCATCACGAAAAGGGAGGAAAAGATCAGAGCCACTTGAGACATTGTCAATTTGAGCATCCAGGCCAATAACATCAGGGCCAACTGAGCCAGAAGGGATAGGGCCACCAAGGCCAGGTACAATGTCAGTTTGGCAAGTCATAGGGTTAAGAGTAGAGGTAGAAGGATAGATATTGAGGTCACCTTTTTGGTGGGGCATATTATGCATATGGGGAGTTGGGCCACTGCTATAAGGGTCTTCTGGATGACCCAACACAGTTTTAGAAGGGATGTAACCTATCACTTCCATCCCTACCTCAGTTTTAAGGCCTCCCATTCGCACCTCAGTACCCAATATTACCTCCTCCTAAAGATAAAGAGTATGAAAGCTCTTAGTTTTATCAAGGACGTGTGTTGAACTTCTTGTAGGAGGACTTACCAACAGATCCTCGTGAAATTGAGTGTATGTTTTATGTTTGTGGTAGTTACGCTCGAGTGCTATTTGATATATGTAATCTTCACACTCCTTTGCTAGTTCTTGATTCGTTGTTAAATCGATCATGCTAGATATAGATTTTGAGGTTATTATGAATGCATACAATCCAGTAGGTAGGGGAGTTGAATTATGCCAAATTTATAGAGGCATTGCTTTAGAGATCGGCAAAATATGTTTTTCTACCGACTTGTTGTTGTTGGATATGGATTACAACATTATATTGGGGATGGATTATTTGTCAGCTTAGCATTCGCACATTTATCATAGTGGGATAATAATTACGTTCACTATTTCAGGACAGGAGATGTTTCTCATTGTTATGCCTAGACTCGAGGAAGATTCCTGCACCCAATTAAGCTATATTTTTGCAACTATGTCCGAGGATGTTGTGGTACCTCTAGATTCTATTCCAATGGTCTAATAGTTTTTAGACCTGTTTGAGAAGGTACCAGGATTTACACGATTGAGAGAAGTAGATATTCTTATTGACCTAGCCCCAATCACCCTACCCATTGTAAGAGAACCTTATCATATGGATCTCATAGAAATTAAAGAGTTCAAGAAGAATATACAACAACTTTTGGGTCAGGGGTTCATTTGGAGAAACAAGACTCAGTGGGGATCTTCGGTATTGTTCATGAATAATAAGTAAGGAACACTTTGGTCGTGTGTTTATTATGAAATAAGACTTTATTTACCCGCATCGATGACTTATTAGACCATTTGAGGGGAGCATCATTATTTTCAAAGATTGATTTACGCATAGGATATCACAAGTTGAGTACTAGGGAGGAGTATATTCCAAAGTCAACTTTTCTCACTAATTATGGGTCTTATGTTTTTTGGGTCATGTCATTCCAATTAACCAATGTGCCTGTCATATTTTTAGATCTTATGAATCATGTATTTTGTAGTATTTAGACCAGTTCGTAATTGTATTTATTGAATACATTTTGATATAATCATGCGTAGAGAATGAACATTAAAGATTGGCGCTATAGACGTTGAGCGAGAATAAGTTGTAAGATAAGTTCTCCAAGTGATGTTTTGGCTCAAGGAGTGCAATTCTTATGCCATATCATGCCAAAGGCAAGAAATTTCATTCTTCCTAGCAAGGTATCTATGGTGATGGAGTTGGGATAGCTCACAACACCGACAAAGGTTATGATCTTCTTTATTTGGTGGGTTACCATTGCCTATTTATTTAGAGATTTTGAGAATTACAGGTCATTGTCCATCGTATCCCATAAAGGGATATCTAGTATTCCAATTGTCAACGAACATTTATGGATATCAAGGAGAGGCTCACAATTATTCATGTTCTTGCATTGCCTAGGGAAGGCATTGACTATATGGTATTTATGGATGCATCAACTCGAGGTTTAGACAGAGTTTTGATGCAAGAAGAGAAGCATGTAAAGGTTATTACACAACGCATGATTTGGAGTTGTAAATTCCCTTTGAGTATGGAGGAATTATTTATTGAGAGAATTTTTTATCTTATTCTATGATCACGAAAAGTATCCAATACTTGTTCACACAAAGGGATTTGAATATGAGATAGAGGCGATTAGGAGTTCGTAAAAGTCTATAAATTTTTGTGAGGACAAATTTCCAAGTGTGTCAATTTGTATGTAACTCGCTTAATTCCGGATAAAGAAAAAGTTTAAGTCATAGGATTGTATTTCGCGTAACGATCCACATAAGCCTATGACGCTGTGTTGGAGACATAGTGACAAAGCTTCAAAGATAAATCATGTCGTGTTTATTAGTGCATGTTTCACATCTTCATCATGATCCGATCTCTCAGGTATGAATACATAATGGTTATGGGATTCAGAAATATGTTTTAAGGATGTTATTTTAATTAAAAATGATTTTAAAATGTTTTTAACTTGTTTATTCTAAGATAAATATTGTTTAGAGTTATATGCAGCTTTCCCTTATGTTTTGGAGGATAAAACGGCATTTGATGTTGTTAAAACGACATGGACAAGTCGTTCAAATGTCATGGTCATGTCATTAAAATGACATACATATATCGTTCTAATGACCTACCTACTTAACTTTTTTAGTTAAGGAACTTTTCTCTCAAAATTTTGGGGGGTGAAAAACCAAAATACAGAACAAAACAATTATGTTTTTCTGCACTTGTTTACAAAGGTTTTCAAAGATAGAAACATCCTTTATGTTTCAAGATCCGAATTTTCATACACATATGTTATAGAGATCTTGTGCTTTCACCATATGGAGTTTGTTCATCTGTTGAACAAAATTGTTTCATCGACTTTTGTAGTGAAGAAGTGATGGACTCCATGTTTCAAATCGTAGATGGTTGCCGTAGCTGCATCGGTGTACACATTGAGGGGGAGAGACATAACATTCTAGGGTAATTGAAAATTTGAAGAAGGAGTCCCTAAAATTTGTGGAGTCTGATTCCTTGCTTGAGTCTAAAATTTTGAAGTTAAAAGTTGATTTAAAAGACTCGAGTAGTGTTTGTAGTGATGGTAGTGGCTGATCTTGTTCTATGAAACACACCATGTAATTTTGGGATTGGCTGCCAACGAAACTATGCTAGGCATCACTAAATTAAATACCATTATTATCATGTGACGGATAGGAGACATATAAAGTTTTCATTCCTCAAGAGACCACGCTAACTCAAACAATAATTCAACTCCATAATTTATTTAGAACTCCAAATGAAATAATCCAATAAAGCAACTGACTGAAACATTAAACAACTTTGGAATCGAATGGCCCAACAAAATCCATCAAGAAGTCTCATAATATAAAGGAATAAAGGAATTCTAATATAATAAAGAGGATAAATAAATGAGCTCCAACTGCACCTCCAAAATTATCTCCAATAAATCCTATGCAGCTACTCCAATGTTAAAGCCTGAATTATTAGTCATTGCACAATGTCAGATCCCTGAGCATAGATACCAACTACTCCTCTCAAATATGGTCCTTACACCCAGACAATAGCATTATACGCAATAAACACGATAATAGTATATTTTAAATTAAACGAGATAAATTAACATGCGATAGAAATAAATCACTATCTACCCACAACAAAGTCTATCTAAAACCCGTGTTCAATTATTTAATTTTCAATAACTCCCTTTCTATTTATTTAATATATTTACTCCAATTTATCATTATTCTCATTTTATTATTATCAGCTTCGGTGCTCCCGCATTTAAGTCTTATTCAATCTCAGTTATGGGACTCCCACTAGTTTTCATCATTTTAGTGCTGGAATCCTGCTTAGAGTTTTACATCATTTTCTTGTGGTACTCCCGCTAGTTCTACACCACACCCATTATCCTCACTATAGCCAGTCATCCCGGTTCACTGTCAGCTCTTCACACACTCATGAGGTTTCACGCATGACACGTCATAATTGACCGTCAACCCGTTTAACTGTTAGCCCGCACATACTTGTGACATCACACACACCCATGAAGATTTAGCCAGTCGTCCCATTTAACTGTCAGCCCCGCAGATACTCTCACTACAAATATATTTTAATGCCTGTTTTATTATCTTAGGTATTAATTCTCAATTTCTCATTTTTCTCATCTATCATCTCAAATTAACCCCACCCCTTTCATTGCGACTTGTAATCCTCAAAACACCCTCAGTCCCATACCTAAAAGTCTCCAACACACCACTATTTCCTATCCTATCATCTAGGAATAAAACCCACTAAACCAACACCACATAGCCTCACGTTTCGGCTCGCTAATCCATGGAACAACATCAAAATCATTCCATCCCAGGAGTATCTATCCGTAAATAGTCACCACTATCGTGTCCCATAACTAGAAAGGGATAACTACCCAAAGGTCTACAAACTAGTCATGTACCTAGAAAGCAACCTAATTAATGGTGATGCCCTATCTAACCCATAACCCCGTCGTTCCCGCAGTGTCGAAGATATAAAAATAAATAAATGACATCAGCTTAAAATTTTCCATTTAGCACACCAATTTCACCAATTAAATACACACACCATTAGTTGAACAATTAATGTCCATTTAATCATTTTATTATTTAAACCGTTCTTTCCAATAAAATTATTCTATTTATAATTACATTCATGTTTATAGGATTTATACACCAAGAATTTAATATCACGCAACATCCACAAAATTTCCGTTATTTAGCATTATAAAATTTATTAATTGACATCCCTATATAAAGATCGACATGAGAATACCTTAACATCTACATAACCCAAATCTCCTACTCTTGCATTCAAGGTTTTGAGTTTTCATTCATATTAGAAATTTTCATAAAAGAAGTCCCGAATTATCTTTCACTTTCCCTAATTAAAATCTCTAATTTATTTTAAGAAAACACATGTATACAGTGTGCAGGCCATAATCATTATGCATCATACTAAGGGAAAGCAATAGAGGCAACCATGCCTAATATTCATTTGAAGAAATCTAATTTTGAAGATGTGTTCCTCGCGAAAAGGTGGCAAAGATTTTTTCTTAAATCGTCTTGAGAAAACCCAATTTATCGTGATAAATCTTGAGTTAAAAGTTGTGTAAAATGGGACTAGGGTTTGTAAGAGGAAGGAGATCAAAATTATAAGGTTCTAATGCGTTTAGAGGTTGTGAAAATATATTTGAAAAGTCCTAACCCCGTATTAATTTAGGTGGAGAAAGATTAGAGAATTTATATGGCATTAAAACTAAAACAGTTTGCCAGTAGTCACGCTCCAAAACCGTGACAAATAGTTGGTCACGGTTTAAGGCCGTGACGAATATCTGAAGCAAAAATTTCATTTTGGCCCTATTTTTATGCCTAGAGAGTTTTTTGTTTTGAGGACTCTTCTAAACGACTTAAGACTTATATGTGCTCATATTAGGAGTCTTTTAAGCTAGCTTTGCGAATTCTGAATTAATTTAATTAATTATCGGATAAAATTACGGGTTGTTACATACTTTCCCACTAGCACAGGAATTTCGTCCTTGAAATTCAACCAAGCTTAAACGCGCAAAAATAAAATAAGGCTCACGTATGCCTACCCGTAAAATACCACAATTGGATTCCCATACACCCAATCCTACACGCACATACCCCGTGATTAAAGATAAAATATATATCCTAACTATATATACGCATAACTATGAAAATAATGGTGTATTATACTCTCCTCCGAATCACCACCCGATTCTATCTCTATAAGTTATCGTGACCCCTAAATCCTCAATTAAATCACAACACTACATCAATACTATATATACCAAAAATTTATACTAACGATTTTCCAAATAAATATTATTTCCCAAATAAAAAATAAGTATCCTCACATCAACATTACTACTTCTAATCTCAAATGCCTACAATGTCCTTAACACAACTTACTATCTCTAAGAAACACTTCTAACATGTATTCCAGACCCATTACCTCTAAGAATACGAATTAACAAAGGGGATCAAAGATTGGTAATGCAAAAGCTAAAAGAACTCATAACCTGCGAGACCTAAGACCATGCTTTGATGCCATCTGTAACACCCCGCATAATTCTGGCATTACTCGCCACCAAAACTATGCCGAGCATCACTAAATTAAATACCATTCTTAGCATGTGACAGATATGAGACATTTAAAATTTTCGTTCCATAAGATAATACTTAAATTGATCCCAATATATAATATCCATTAATGTAATATATATCCATCACCATTCTAGCACAAAAAATAATTCAACTCCATAATTTATTTAGAACTCCAAATGAAATAATCCAATAAAGTAACGACTAAAACCGTAAACAACTTTGGAACCGAATGGCCTAATAAAATCCATCAAGAAGTCTCATAATATAAATGACTAAAAAATGAATTATAATCTAATAAAGTGGATGAATAAATGAACTCCAGCTGCACCTCCAAAATTATCTCAAAAAAATCCTATGCAGCTACTCCAATGCTAAAACATGAAATGTTAGTCAACACATAGGGTTAGATCCCCGAGCATGGATATAAACTACTCCTCTCAAATAGGGTCCTTGAACCCAAACAATAGCATTATACACAATAAACACGATAGTAGAATATTTTAAATTAAACGAGAAAAATAAACATGCTATTGAAATATGTCACTATCTACTCACATCAAAGTCTATCTAAAACTCGAATTCAATTATTTATTTTCCAATCATTACCTTTCTATTTATTTAATCAATTTACTCGAATTTATCATTATTATCTTTTTATTATTATCAGCCGCGGTGCTCCCACATTTAAGTCTTATACTATCTCAGTTGTGTGACTCCCACTAGGTTTTCATCATTTTAGTGTGGGATTACCGACTAAAGTTTTACATTATTTGCTTACAGTATTCCCTCTAGTTCTACACCACACCCATTTCCCTCACTGAGGTTAGTCATCCCGATTCACTGTCAGCTCTGCACACACTCGTGAGGTTCCACGCACGATACATCACTATAGCCTGTAAGCCCGTTTAACTGTCAACCCGCATATACTCATGATGTCACACTCACCCACGATGATATAGCCAGTCGACCTGTTTAACTGTCTGCGCTGCACATTCTCTCTCCGTAAATATATTTTAATACCCGTTTTATTATCTTAGGTACTAATTCTCAATTTCTCATTTTTCTCATCTATCATCTCAAATTAGCCCCACCCCTCTCTATGCGACATGTAATCCTCAAAACACCCCTAGTCCCATACCTAAAGATATCAAACACACCACTGTTTCGTAACCTATCATATAGTAAGAAACCCCCCTAGTCAACACCACTTAGCCTCACCCTTCGGCTCGCTAATCCATGGAACAACGTAAAAATCAGCCCACCCCGGAATATATTTGTAAACCATCACCACTATCTAGTCCCATGCCTAGAAAGAGATAACTATCGAAAAGTATACTAACTAGTCCCATACCTAGAAAGCAACCTAATTAAAGGTGAGTGTCGTATCTATCCCCTAACCCCGTTGTTCTCGTGGTGCGAACATATAAAATAAACAAATGACATGAGCTTAAAATTTTCCATTCAGCACACCAATTTCACCAATTAAATCAACAAACCATTAGTTAAACAATTAATGTTCGTTTAATTATTTTATTAATTAAACCATATTTTCCAATCAAATTATTCAATTTATAATTATATGCATGTTTATAAGATTTATACAAAAAGAAATTAATATCATGTAACATCCACAAAATTTCCACTATTTAACGTCATAAAATTTATTAAGTGACATCCCTACGTAAAGATCTATATGCGAATACCTTAACATCTATGACACCCAAATCTCTACTCTAGCATGAAATGTGTTGAGTCTTCATTCATCTTAGAATTTTTCAAAAAAGCAGTCCCCAATTATATTCCACTTTCCCTAATTAATATCTATAATTTATTTTAAGAAAACACATGTATATAGTGTGTAGGCCATAATTATTACGCATAATACTAAGAAAAACAAATAGAGGTAACCATGCCTGAGATTTGTCTGAAGAAATATGATTTTGAAGATATGTTCCTCGTGAAAAGGTGACAAAGATTCGTTCTTGAATCATCTTGAGAAAATCTGGTTTATCATGACAAATCTTTAGTTGAAAGTTATGTAAAATGGGGATGGGATTTATAGGAGGAAGAAGATGAAAATTATAAGGGTCTACTGCTTTTAGAGGTTGTGAAAATATGTTTGAAAAGTCCTAACCCCATATTAATTTAAGTGGAGAAAGATTAGAGAATTTAAGTAGCGTTAGAATGTTATTAAAACTAAAACAGTTTTCTTGTTAGTCACGCTCCCAAACCGTGACAAACAATTAGTCACAGTTTAAGGCCATGACAAATATCTGGAGAGGGGTTTTTATTTTGATCGTATTTTTTTGCCTAGAGAGTTTTATGTTTTGAGGAATCTTCTAAATGACTGAAGACTTATATGTACTCATAGTAGGAGTCTTTTAATCTAGATTTCCAAATTTTGAATTAATTTAATTAATTACCGGATAAAGTTACGGGTTGTTACATTCTAGTGCTTTCGTTGCTAAAGCTAAAACCATAATTTGTTTTAGGGCGTCAACCACATCCCAGGGTGTTAGAAAAGGTCAATGAGTAGGTTCCATTGCTCGTCGTGTTTACACATGTTAGCATTTTGGTAGGAAAGATCACCTTATGCCTTTTTGCTATGATCTTGGAAAAGACCCTAGGAAGTTTAAGTTTTATGTCTCGTCGGTTCACAAAACCCCTCGAGTTAGGTATACACGTATTTAGGTTAGGAAATCAGTTTTGGAGACACGAAATGCTAGGTTGTTGATTCGCACATGCTAGCACATGATGCTTCACTTGCTATTTCTTATGGATGATTGCTTGCATGGTTTGTTTGTCATACGATAGTTTTTGCTTCAATATATATATATATATATTGCTAGTGTTATGACATGTTTATCATTTTGTATTATATTTTTCATTTATTTGAGTCTTATTGAAAAATACAAAAAGTTTTTTTTTTGTTTTCATATATTTTTTAGAAAATACAAAAAGATTTTATTTGAGTCAAAATATACTTGGAAAACCCAAAAAGATTTTTGGTTTAGTTTTCTGTCGTGTGTGTACATGTTTGATGTGGCATATTGGTGTGCTTGGATCCCCATCGTTTCATTATCCATGTGCCTAGAACATTTTGTCATAATTGTAGATGATTAGAATGATATTAACCATTTTCCTAATGGGGTTGTTTCGAAGTTGGTATGCATTTTGATTTGATTTTGTATATATGCCATTGCACACATGCACGAGTTTTCACAAACGTTTGACTTCTCATGCATATTTGAGTTTGGTGGGACGTTCTTCTCTCAATTTTGTCATCTATACACATAATAGACTTAGGAGGGGGTGTGCATGTAAGAATGATTGACCGTTACGGATAAAAAAAATGAGCGTGCATTGGAAAGGACTGCGAGAAGATAATAACTTCTTCGAATAATTCACCGTTTGAAAAGAGCCTAAGAAAAAATTACGATGGTAAAAAGAATTATATGCCAAAAAGGGTCTAATTGAAATTCTCTAAGGGGATAAATTAAAACCTCGAAAGCAATAGAAAAAGAAATATGATTATACCAGGGTGTTTGGATGGAAAAGTACAACGAGTTTGCACCACGAATCCTAATGTTAAATAAAAAAGTTTCATGATGCTATTATTTATAAAATCGTCAAAATTTTGGATTTGTATGCTTGTTGTTTGTTCAGTTTATTCAGCTTAATATATGAATTTTCACATATGGCTAAAACTAAGTTTGATGACATTTAGCTATCAATTAGAGCTTCTTGATCATTTCGATGTGTTTAAGTTGTGATTCACTTGTTGTACTTCACGCCCATTCATTCCATACCCATGTTTGAGCACATTAATACCATGTTAGCATGTAACTCATTTTTTTTTTTCTGTTTTGAGTATGTTTTGCTACTGTTTTATATTTCCAGTTGCTGTTTTCAGGAATAAATTTTGATGGGAAAAACTTGAACTTTTTTAGAATTGGAATATAACTTTTTTGAAGTCGTTCAAATGACTTCTGGCTGTCGTTCGATTGATATGTCCAAGTCATTCAATGACTGGATCTCGTGACATAAGTAACGAGGTTTTAAAAGTGTCATGTATGGTCATGAGATAGGTCGCGAGATGGGTCGTGTCTTCAGTGCTTCGCATGACCTATACTATTTTAGGTTGTTTCTTACCTGGTTTGAATGACATGCCTTAGTCGTTCTAACGACATGGTGATGTCCCTCGAATGACTTCGTTTGTATTTTTGTCATTCTTTATGATTTTGTACCTGCTTCATATATATGTTGATATCATACTATTTTGGTACATCAGGATTGTTTGGATAGTTTATATGTAGTTGATATTGATGATTCATGATTTAATTCTTACATTGCGTAGGTCTTGGTTAGTCACATCATTCTTGATATTGATGATTTCATTAATGTGACTGTTTTTTAGCTACGATTTAGTATCTTTCGATTATTATTAGCTGGCTATATTTGTTTATCTATATAGGCTTCACGTGATTATTCTCAAGCTAGATACGATGTTGATTGTTTATCTTTTTCACTTGTTGTCTATTCGAGAAAAAAGGGGGAGAGATGTATGTGATCTAGGGGGAGTTTTGTTTATGAGCACACATGATTTCACATGCCTATATATGCTATTTACATATTGGTATCATTGATTAGAGCTATGTTGAAAATGTGTATACAAATCGATATCATATGTTTTGCTCTCATGTTTAACAGATGTTTTTTTACTCATTGGTCTCATAATGTTTTATATCATTTGTTCCTCCACACTTCACTAGGTATTTGTCTGTTTCATGTGTGTAGGTATTCTTTAGCAATTTGAGATTTTGCGACTACATCACATTAAAACAAGTTATGCTTTTCGGTCCTACAAATACTAGTCTGTGTCCTGTAATTTTTTATTTTGGGTTTATGGGTTGTGATTTAGGTGTCATATATCTTGACAGCCTGGCTTAGCATTCACTGTTTTGGTTTTGTCCCAAAATAGTCAAAGGGGGAGATTTATAGGGACAAATTTACGAGTGTGTCAATTTATATGTAACTGACTTAATTCTGGTCAAAACAAAAGTTTAAGTCATAGGATTGTATTTCGAGTCACAATCCACATAAGCCTATGACATTATGTTGAAGAAGTAGCATCCAACGTTTAAAGATAAATCATGTCGTGTTTATTGGTGCACGTTTCACATCTTCATCATGATCCGATCTCTCAGGTATGAATACATAATGTTTATGGGATTCAAAGATATGTTTTAAGGAGATTATTTTTTTATTAAAAATGATTTTTAAATGTTTTTAACTCGTTGATTATGAGATAAAGATTGTTTAGAGTCGTATGGATCTTTCCCCTATCTTCATCTTGAGCTTTCACCACCATTATCAGCATCTCGGGTGTAAATGTGGACACTGCCATACATTCTCTGGCCACTACATCATCTTGGATATATTCCTTCCACTTGGCTTTCCATTCTTCTGCTAATTTCTCAGTGGGTTGACAACTCAACGTGTGAGCTACTACATTGGATTTTCCTAGATGGTATTGGATATCAAATTAATAATCCATTATAAATTCCAACCACCTATGCTTCCTCATAGTTAAATCTTTCTGGGTGAACAAATATTGCAGCGACTTGTGATCTGAGAAAAGATTGAATCTCTCCCCCAGGAGATAATGCCTCCACATTCCCAATGCAAAGACTACAACAATCAACTCCAGATCATGTGTAGGATAATTCCTTTCATGGATCTTGAGCTTACAGGACGCATAAGCAATAGCCTTCTCTTCTTGCCGAAGCACACCCCCGACTCCCTGGAGAGATGTATCCGTAAAGACTAAATACTCCACTCACAAGGGCCAGCAACCTTAGAAAAGCCCTTAATAAAACGACAATAATAACCCGCTAAACCCAAGAAACTGCGGATCTCCAACGGTGTCGTGGGCTGACCCCACTCCCTCACTGCTGAAACTTTACTTGGGTCCACGAAAATACCCTTCCCTCACACCATGTGATTGAAAAAATGCACTTCTCGCAACCAAATCCACATTTCTCGAACTTGACATATAGTTGATGGTCCTGTAATATCTGTAGAACCAACTGCAAGTGCTCAGCGTGCTCACCCGCTGTCAGAGAATAGACAAGGATATCATCAATGAACAAAATCATAAACTGGTCCAATAAATCCCGAAAGACCTTATTCATCAGATCCATGAACATTGCAGGGGCATTGGCATAACCAAAAACTCATAGGATCTGTAACGGTTTAAAAATGTAGTCTTAGAGACATCCTCCTCTCTAATACGAAGATGGTGATACCCCGTACGCAAATCTATTTTTGAGAAGTTAGTGGGCCCTTTCAATTGATCAAATAAATCATTGATACAAGGTAACAGGTACTTATTCCGGATGGTCACCTTATTCATCTCTCGATAATCTACACATAACTGTAGAGAATCGTCCCTCTTCTTCACAAACAACATAGGAGCTCCCCAAGGTGACTTAATCTGACGAATAAAACCTTGCCCAAAATCTACTGAATTTGGTCTCGTAACTCCCTCATCTCCAAAGGATCCATACTAGGGCTGTGTTTCAGCCGGATCGGATCGGATCGGATCGGATCGAATCGAAAAAGCATGTTTTGGAAAAATTTCCGAAAAAATTGGCGTGCCAAAGTCGAATCCAATTTTTTTCGAAAATGTTTTTTTTTTAATTCGAAATTTTTGGCAAAATTCGGAAAATTCGACAATTTTCCAGAAAAATACTTCGAAAATTATTTTAGAAAATAGTTTGAAAATTATTTCGTGGAAAAATTGGAAAATAGTTCGAAAAACAATCGAAAAATAGTTCGTAAAATAATTCGGAAATTCGGATCGGAACAAATTTCGGAAATTCGGAATATAAAAAAATTCCAATTTTTGATCCGATGTTTTTTTGAAAAAATCGAAAAATCGAAAATCGACAATAAAAAAATCTTTCCAAAATTAAAAAAAAATCGGATCGGAATTCGAAAAAATCGAAAAATCGAAAAAAAAACGTAACCCTAATCCATATTGTATGGAGCTCGCGTAATTAGCCTAGTCGCAGGCGCTAGATCAATGACAAACATGATCTCATGACTCGGAGGTAAGCTTGAAATTTCTTAGAAAACATCAGTGAACTTCCTGACCACTGGAATGAAATCTAGGGAAACAATCACTTCCTACAAAATCTCCTCCTCGATATAATATAAATGGGTGCTCGAACCTCCCTTCGGAAGAGGCATGGCAACCAAATATATCTCCTGGCCTAGAATGGAAAATACAATCAACCTCTAAAAACAATATACCATCACCCGATATTTTTCCAACTAGTCCATCCCAAGAATAACGTCATACCCAACCATATCTAGAACAAGTAAATCAGCAGCTAAACACAATCTTCCAACATCTATCTCCACCCCTCTACAAATGGAGTGAATAAGCGCCCCATTACCAAAAGGAGAATCTATGCACATCAAAAAGCTATCAGTAGTCTCTAACAACCCTGCCGATCGTGCAAAATGGATGGATATAAATGAATGGGATGCCCCAGTATCAAATAATGCCCGACCCATTCGCCCATGGATAGGGAACTTACCCTTAATTTCTAGTGGAGGCTGCTTCCCCTATGGTAATGCCGCATTCGGTACATAATAAAGTCATCCATATTGCATTTGTCCCTACTGAGGCTGAACAACTGGAATAGGTGCTGGAGGTGGTAAAGGCGCCTGCTGAATCTGCTAAGCTTTCGGTGCCTTTACTCTATCCTGTGGTGGGAACTCTGCTCTCCTGTGACTCGCCTCTCCACACTGATAGCAATGACCTACAAAGTTATCTTATTTTTGGCCTGACTTCCTGAATCTGGTTTGCCTTTATCGCTGGACCTGACAATCTCATCCTGGTTGGCCTCCCCCGTTGTTCCCTCAGCTTGCCTGGCCCTGAGGAACATTCTGCTGTTGCTGTTGCTACTGCTGCTGGGCCCCTTGATGATTTTGTCTAAAACCACCACCACCAAATCTGAAGCCTCCTGAAAGCTGCCTCTTAGCTGAATCCCATGAATGGGTATCCCGCTCCTTCTACCTATTTCCATGTGGCTGAGCCTGATGTACCCCACTGGCACCATCAACTAACGACTTACTCGACAAGCCTGAGTCCACAAACTTCTTACTCCCCCTCAAATGTAGACGGTGATCCTGACAATGTAACAATGCAGCATTTATTACGCCTGCATATGTTAACAAAGTTGGGTTCCCTAACATATGTTGATAAATTATCCAATTTAAACCTCCGATAAACTTCAAAATCCTCTTCTCCTATGTATTTACCTCATTCGACACAAAATTCTCCAGGTGGGTAAATTCTTCTTCATACTCAGCCAATATTAGGTCTCCTTGAGTTACATCCAGTAATCTCCTTGTCATCTCGATATGAACTGCAGGAGGAAAATACTTACGATAAAAACGTATCCAAAAATCTGCTATGGGCATTGTATCTCTATGCTCAAAGGTAGTAACGGACTCCCACCAATAGAAAGCCACACCAGTCAGTTTAAAGGTGGAGAGTATTTTCTTTTGAACCTCACTCTATTCAACCATATGAAAATGCCTTTGAATATCCTTTTTCCATTGACTTGCAACAATCACATTAGCTCCCCCTGGAATTGCGGAGGATGTCCCTTATGAAAATCTTCCCGTATCCTCTCCCACGTGGATGGACGCATGTGGGTTTAAGCTATCGGAGATGCAGGCTGTTGCTGAGCCTGAGGAAGTTGTTGTGCCATCGTGGGCATGGCAGCATTAACTTCTTGTTCCATAATATTGGCAACTTCGACTGAAATCATAGTCCCCTGAGGCATTTAGGGTTCCACATTATTTTCCCCTCTATTTTCCCTAGTCAGGAGACCTCATTTCGGTGGCATCTGAAATAAGAACAACGTGTACTAACCCAGAGTTCAAGCAATTGACCATAGAAGAAGATCGTCAAAGCATAATGAACACAATAGTCCTAATAAAAGGGCTCTATCTAAAAAACGCTATGGTAGAATGTGGAAAATCCGCACAGATCCTAAGACTCTAAAACTTGATCCTCTGATACCACTTGTGACACCCTACTTATAATAATAACGGCTGGACATCCCTATACTAAGATAAAATATAAATATCAAGTGGATCATTCTCAGCATCAACTATCGAATAGATTAAAAAGTAACTAACCACCCAATATCAGAATAAACAAATGCCAATTTTTTTTCAAAACATATAGAGCATTCAAACTATATACAACAACAAAACGTGATCATATATAAACTGCATGTATAGCAAAATAATATACCCGAATAAGTTTTCAGGCAACATACTATACAATGTAACAAATCTCTGAAATGTAAAAGAGATATACAACACTACAAGCCTTGGGTAAACACCCGAATTACAATTATGTATTGTTAACTAGATATCTAAAGATGAGAAGTGGCTACAATAAAAATCCTACAATAGTCCGCACATGCTACATCTCTATAAACACCAGAATGGAAGACTCAACATTGATGTCCTTGCGGTCGGACACTTATTATATAATAAATAAAAGAAAATGAGAGGATATAAACATGTTAGACGCCAAGGTTTGAAAATAGTTTAGCAAGTGAATTAAAATGCATAATAATTATGAATACAAAATTTCATAATATAAAGTGGTGTCGCACTCTCTTGATACTCAACCTTACCCCTCAACTATAGTGAGCACCTAAACGTATGCATTTTAATCTTAATCAAGCTATCCAACTCGTCTAGGGATAACTCAATCTCAAGTATACACATTTACCCCACTCGCGTATCTAGTTTACCAAAAACCTAATCATTTCGATCTCATCCTAAATAATTATATAGCAATTCATCACCTAATAACTTTCACTAGTTATTATCATAACATATCACACATTATATTCAAGTCTGTATAATATTAGTCTCATTATTATACGAGATAAATCATTGCTACCAAGTACACATATAATATATGTATACTAACCATACCTCAGAGATTTAACTCAATGGATGCAGTCTCTACAATGTTATCATCTTCTAGAGAATCACTCACATACCATCATGGGTTACCAACGGTCAGACTCTCACACCGACTTAGTATAAATCAAATTATAAACGTAGGGGAAGCGATCATAGTTCCTCACCGAAAATAAGATGAATCATAGCCAAGATGTCCTATCCTTGATAAATGCCACACAAAAAATAAATAGAAGCCATGACCTGGGGACTATAAGCAACATGCTCCTCAAGACAGGGGCCTCACTCACATCGAGCAAATTCCCATGATATCAGTAGAGTGGGTATGTCTACATAATAAATATATATATCATACAGACAAGATATATATAGACATGGTATATATAAACCATCTCATATTCAAATGAATATATCAATAATCCCAGCTATGTGCATATCACTCATCACACTAGCCGATAATCCACAAAAGTGTTTCCAATTCATTTTATGATTCAATTGCTAACTTGAAGCTTTATATCAATTACACATATGATATAAATAGTCACCAAATCAACACCACCCAGGACACACGACCTCTCTCAACTAGCCCGTACCTATCCTAAAGGAAATTCCTATCACTAGGAGAATTTACAAAACAAATCGGCATAACAAACTCCCGAATATGGCTCCATAATTGACATGATGTCTCCCCAACCATCATGTCATAACATTATCCCACCTTTAACTCACAAACATGTTTATTTTATTATTTTAGAGGGTTCCCAATCACTACACCCAAGTAGAAATAAGTTAAACGCATTCGAGAAAAACCTTTTAAAATAACAAGATTTCTGAATCGATTCGCCCTTGTCCGAATCGATTCGCCTTATTCAGCGAATCGATTCTCTAGTCTACCAATTGATTTGGTATAAAGGACCTGACACTTATTCATAAGCCAAATCGATTCGGGTCCAAGACCTGATACTTCAGCCTTATACCGAATCGATTCACGGGGGTGAATCAATTCGGGTATGGAGAATTCAAAAGTTCTCCTACTTTCGGCATAACCCATGGAATTATAACCACAATTCATCACCTCTAACCATCAAAAATCCCATTTGAGCCTAATTTTTAACATCATAGATCAACCTAAATATGATACCAACCATTTTTTCACCATCAAACCCATACATACACATCAAATGCTAGATTTCAACACAAAATCTAGGGTTTTATCATATATACTCAACATCACCATAATTTATCCACAAATTATGAAATAAAACACACACATAATCATTTATCAAGTTTAATCACTTGCCTCAAATTCGTAGAGTCTGAATCTTCCTCGAAATCACGAATTTAACCTAAAATTACCAAAGCTCCGATGTTTTCTCCTCTTTTCTTTTCTTTCTTAATTCTCTCAAAGATGGGTTTTCTTACTTGAGATTACTAACCCTCAACCGAGCCTAATAACATATCTTAATTACTCCCAACTTTAAAAGATAATACACACTTAAAATGACTCGTATACCCCTATTCGAGTCAAACTAGCCAAAAAGAACCCTAAACCCAAATAAAAAGCCCCGACAGTCATTTTGAATTTCTCGGACCTTCACGGATCAACCGTGCACTCCAATTTATCATCTGCGATTCCAAAAATAAAAATGATCTCCCAACCTCATATAACTTACTCAAATATGCCCCAGTTGAGAAATAACTAATTCCCACCACTAATACACACTTATGACTCTGTTCTTGATAGATTTTGAAATCTTCCCATGATAGGACTTAAATCCATGAAATTCCCTTTCTAGAGGCCACATAGGATTTGGATTGTAGAACTGGCGATGCTTCATACTCGCCTGTGGAGTAGGTGGTGGATCGGGGAGATGTCATGGGGTTGAAAAAGGGTTTTAAGGTGTAAAGGGATTTGGATCTCGAGAGGTATAGGTGATAAACATAAATCTGTGGCTGGTGAATAAAGGAGATGTATGAAATCAGGAATGTTCTGATATAAAGAGATGGAAACTTAGGAGATTGATGAGAAATGAATGAAGGAGAGGAAGCTAAACAGGTTTTAAGTTAAGGAACCATCTTTCGTTCAAGTTGAGAAATGTATTATAATTCCTTTCAATCCACGTGGACATTCTAGGTCCAAAGAAAAATTAAATGCTTGTATAGCATTTTATAGCAGTACTAGTTGAAAACTCGCGCGATGCACGAGTTATACGTTAGTGTACAAAAAACATTTGTGAAATTGCAAACACATGAAAGGATACTAAGCGAAAGTAGAAAATTGATTAAAAACATCAGAGTATCTGTGATCACAAGTCATGTAAAAGAAATATAACTACATAATATCTTGCAAAAATATAGCAAAGTTTATATTTTTATTAAAAAAATAACTTTTTTTTTATAAAATAGTTGTAACATTTTTTAAAATAAAAAAGAACTGTTTTAAAAAAAATAAAAAACTATTTTTATATATAAGATGTATTGTATGTAATTTATTAAAAAGGAACTGTAAAATAATTTTTATGTTATTTGAATTTTTATATTAATTGATTTTAGGCATGATCCATATCCGCTTAAATGGATCGGATTCGGATTCGGATAAAATCCGATCGATTGACATGCGTAATTAAGCTACGTGTAAACATTTTATAATATGTAAAGATTTCACCTAGAACCACTCATGTAAACTGCCTTTGGTATATATATATATATATATATATATATATATATATATATATATATATATTGATTTGTTCCTTTATAATTTTACCGCCAGCCACACTGTCCTTAAAAGCCTCAAATGGACAAAACCTTATATATTCATTTATACCAGCACCTATTTTTAAAACCACAAATCAAAATGGAAGACCACCATTATAAATACACTATCTACTGTCTTGGGCGTTTCAATACTGGCTCCGCCATTTCTCTGTTGGTCATTAATACCATACATAATTGTAGAAATCAAGTTTCTTGGTGGACAATGGCGAAGTGAATTAAGTTTGATTCCTAGTTTCATCCCTGCACCGTAAAAAAAACATAATTCCACATATTTTTATTCCACGCCGGACAACTAGGTTCTCTACATATTTTTTATAAACCTGTGTTGTTTCACACATAATGTTTTGTACATTTCCCAAATTCTATCCAATTGTAGTTTAGTACTTTATTTTAAAACCCTTGTGTGATTACGTTCGAGTCAGTTTCTCTAAACTTCATTTATGTCTATACATATATTTATATATTTGCTTAATTGGCAATAGAACCTAATTTTATATACACTTATATTTACGTTCGAGTCAGTTTCATCGTATGTTGGTAGCCACAACAAACACACCCATATGAGAGAGTATCGAATAATTATTAGGGGTGGCAATTTTAAAAACGACACGAAATTGACCCGAAATTGACACGATGTTTCGTGTTCGTGTCGTGTTCGTGTCGTGTTTTTTTACACGAAGTCGTGTCGTCTTGTTCGTGCCTTAATTATGAGTCGTGTCGTGTCGTGTTATTGTGTTTTTTAAGACTGAAATTTAAGAAATTATGGTTGTCCTGTCGTGTCGTGCCGTGTTATTTTTTATTCGGGTCGTGTTCGTGTCAGCTAAAAAAAACACGAATTCGTGTCGTGTCGTGTTCGTGTCCGAAAAAACCTTGTCGTGTCCTGTCGTGTCGGGCCAAAACACATCCGTTGACCCGAATTGCCACCCTTAATAATTATCAATAACTGACACTTTCTAAGAAGTTGGATGTATATATATTGTGCACATCCACACACCTAATAAGATCACAATAAAGGATACAGTTTTCTATTGTAGAGACAGACTCGGTTCAGAACACTTGGACTGTTCTGACTCCGAAGAGACTCTTTCTCTCTCTCTTTTTGATTGAAACTCTTCCGTTCTTTTCCATCCTCATCTTCAAGGCTTTCAATATGCCATCTTTCTCTTAGACTTGATATCTTGCCAATCTTCATATCACAATGGTAGATGATACTCGTTAAACTCACGTGGGATGTATTTGTTTTCGAAACCAAATGGGTATTTAAACAGGGTATTACACTATCCTTCAATCTCGTGTTAAAATGGTAACCAATCTTATGAAGCTGAAAAATGATATGTTCAATGTCCCTTCACCTTTTACACTCCCAATCGAGCATATATGTTTTCTGCATAACTTTTTGACGGCGGGGTCGTCGGATACAACGACGGAGGTCGCAGCAAAGGTTCAGATGAAAATAGGAGGTTTGCAAAAATTTAACACAGAAAAAAGAACAAAATATCCCAGTGATTCTAAAATAGAGGGATGTAGTTATGGACCCAGAATAAGGTGAAAATAACAGAGGATATATAGTTATGGTCCCAGGCGAAAATTCATAAATAGTACGAAATAGGAGAGGGTGAAGAGGAAACGACGGAGAGTAAAAGATTTGCAAGAGTGTTGAAATTATTTGAGGAATAGATAAAAATGGCGAAGAGATATTGTGAAGCCATTCGTTTCCTGGTTGGAAATTGAACCGAGAGAAGGGGTGATTTAAGGTATTTGTATTTGGATAAAAAATCAAGAAATATATAGTGGGTTCATCTGTATGGGAAGCAGAAGAGTTGTTTGCATTGAATGTAATAAGTTTAGATGAAAGAGTTGGGTGGAAGGGAAAATGAAAAGGTGGACCAAATGGAATACGGGGGAGAGAGAAATAAAGAAGGTGATAGTGTCCACGTGGACACTCTAAAGAGAGATGGGTCATTAATTCTTGTAAAGCATTCCACGTGGACAATCTCAGAATCAACCACAATTAATGCCTTGTTTTGAATTTTATAGTATATAGAGATATAGATACATGAAAGTAAGGGGTATTACATGAATTTTTTCCAACATCTACAACCACCAGGGCATATGAAAACACTCATCGTAAATTCTTATATGTAATCATGCTTACTCTCATAATTTGGACTATGAAATGTGATGTGGAGTTTTAGGTACTCGACGTCCAAGACAAATTATACCTCTTGCTTGGGAAGGTTTTTAATCATTCGATAGGAACATTACCTTCATCATTTCACATAAATTAAGGTTCCCATTTGATATGGAGGTAATCAAAATCTAGGGGAATGACAGATTAACCACCATGGTAACCACTAGTATTATTCCCCTCCTAGATACCCACCATGACAGTGGCAACGTCTACTTCAGCAGATTCTAAGTCATCCCACTTGCTCATATGATTGAAGAGGAGCCAATTATTCACAATATAGCTACCAAATCATCCATAAACATGCCATAGTTTATCTTTGGAATTAATCAACAAGAAACTGTAGAATTCCTCATTACCACGAAATAAAAGGGAAAGTATGGCCTCAGTTATTGTTCTAGCAACAAAACCATAACCCAAGGTCCCAAAGACCCCCATCAAGGTGAACTTGTCACTTTCATCTCCACGTACATAACTTCCCCTATTATGGACTCCATGAACTATGGTGTGATGAAGAAAAAAATACTTACAACTAGAGATGGATATCCTCTATTAGGAAGCACTATACATAGATCATGGGAATATCCAGAAGGTTAATGCAAACAAGATCAATGTACCGTGAGTCATTGAATAAGTCATAAAGGTTTCTCAACCAAAACTTGAATAGGGATTACTAGCGCTATTTCCAGATGAAGTTTTCGTAGTAGCCATGTCAGCAGAATGCTTCCACGACTGGTAAAGAGCCTCTGCCACCCAAAATATCACTGTAGATAAAGGATGGTTAGTCATCATACTAAATCAAGAACAACCTATCCCATTTAAAGTAGTATAATCCATCACCAAACCAAAGCAACCAATTTATCTATGGTGAGTTCAATCAATCTCAAGCTAATCTAAGTTTTTTTCCAATCATATTAAATGACATGAAAATAATGAAAAATAAGAAATTAAGAAATAAGAAACCAAGAATCTAGGTCAAGAATCGAAGAAAACAATAATGAAAGTTTTAATTAGTTGAGGAAGATAATGAATAGTGAACTCACAACAAAAATGGGATAAGACCCAGGAGAGAAGGTAGATCTCATAAAATCATCTCTCAACCATCCTTAAACTAAAATAAAAGATGTAATACACTTAAAATAATGTTTACATATAAATAAAAAATAAAAAAAACCCTAAAAAGAGTTTTACGAATTTTTATACTACCTAATCGATTAGGCAAAGTCTCAAATCAATTTGATACTCGACAGTCCTCTTCCTCACTCCGATCCGAAATGATGCACAGTCAGAAGTCACACAAAGGTAATTCAATACTCTACTTATTGATGCTTAGAAAACATATGAATTATGCAGAATAAAATTACTAAAATACCCTTGAAGTAGAAGAATATGTTGAAACGTTTCGAAAATGATCCTAACTTCCTCATTTGGGATTGGAATGACTCATGATCAGCGGCCTATCATATTGCTTTTGGTACTTTATACCACATAAAATGTGGACTTTAAAAAGAAAAAATTTCCCTTTAAGTTGATTCTTGCGAGGAAACATTCCAAAAACTCTTCCAAGTCCACAACATCCATCCGTAATACCTACAAAAGCTCAAATATACCTTGAAAAATATTTAAACATATATAATAAAAGTTATCAGGTTAACCATCATTAACTTAGGAATTAATGTACACGATGGGGCTAAAATGTGCAAGAATGAGGGGGTATGAAATTCAATATCTGGGATGAATCTCTTCCTAACTTACACATTGCTAATCCTTAGCAATAAAGTGAAAAGAAGCAAAAAGGGAAGAACTGCCAAAGAGGTAGGACATATGTACAAAGTACAATGCCCTTTTTGAGGTAGAACGATTCCATTAGGGATATGCAATAAGTTATTAAATCCCTAA
Source organism: Sambucus nigra (assembly GCA_949130495.1). NCBI lineage: Eukaryota > Viridiplantae > Streptophyta > Magnoliopsida > Dipsacales > Adoxaceae > Sambucus > Sambucus nigra. Next base: position 788,149,958 of record OX422207.1, on the reverse strand, counting down.
GTTACATTAGTGGACGTGTATTGTCTCGTGAAGGTTTAATGAATAAAACCCACAAACATCAAGTTTCCTCAAATATTATGCCCAAACAACCCAAAACACAATTTAACCAATACGAAAATGATTTAAACAATTTATTAGCATAGTGCAGTCAATCCCCCAAAAGTTTGTAATCATTAACATTAGAATAACTTCATTACAATTGAAACATTAAATGTGCGAGGAAAATATAGAACATGAAAATATTTATTAGAAAAAACTTTTATAAACCAAAAAATAATAAAGCGTTCTTGATCTCGAACCTCTTCGGATAGTACGCGCAACAAGCAAAATCATGAAGAACGAGATTCAATACGCACGGGACATGTGGACATAATTAGTAAGTGGAAATAGAAACAATTCCACACCATGTCATCAATGAAGAACGATATATATAATATGAAAATTTTCAATCTCAGTAAAAGATACCGCTCACTAAGCGAGGCCAAATGCATTTTCACATATTATCGCAATTATTACGACCTTTGAATAATATTCATCCTAGGATCACATAAGACATTAATGGTTTATAATATGGGTTAAGGTTATCAAATGAAGGGATATTTACGTATTCAAAGGTGTTTGGGGAGGAAAACTCGAGGTAAATGGAAAACTGCAGATAATCTCAACATTAAAATACAATTTCCTTTAAAGTGGTAGATATGACATTAGAATGTGGAAAACATTATTGAATATTATTTACATCAATAAAAAATTTCTCCCTCTTTCTTTTCTTCATTTTCTCATCCTTTTCTTTTATTTTTCACTTTATTTTTATTTTTCACTTTTTTCTTTTCTTTATCGTATCACTCTCAAATGCTTAATTGAAACTACACCACAAAGGCATCATTAGATCCCAAGTATCATTCCAAACAAAGGTAGGGAAGGGGATATGTTTGGTTTAAAAACTCTAATTTTTGGTGGGTTATAGGGTTTTAGGTTTTGAAATAAAGGATGATATTTAGGCTCAAAGGGTGTGACTAGGTTAATAAATAAGTTTATGTCAAGGACAACATTGGTGTACTAACAAATAGGGACTATGATCCTTTCCTAAATTATGTAAAATTCTCGAGTCAAAATAAATTTTGAAATAATATTGAGTAAAACATTTCATATATAATCTCAACTAATGAACAATCAATGAAAGAATAGTGAGATTATCGAAGAATTTAACATTTTCATGGAGGAGGGAGTATTATATAAATACTCATAAATGAAGAAAATAAAAAATCTCACTTGGTGTAATTATATATAATGAAACAAAAAATTATCGATATACATGCTTTTTAATCCAAATAAATTAAAGGAGAAAAGTTAGGTTTAAGGTTTAATTCATGAGGGTTTTGGTAATATCAACGATGAAAGGTCTAAAGTCAAATAAATTCTAAAATATAGAGCATGCATAATTAAATTATCTATTTGATTAGGAACTTACTGAGATTTATCATCGAAAACAAAGGCAAAACACCTAACAAAGGAGAAAAAAGAAAGAATTTATGTTGAAATTTTTAACTTTTTACAACAAAAGCATATTTGGTAATGACATGAAATCAATCAATGAAACTAAAAATGAATGGGAAACATGTCCCACACCCCCAAACTTAACATTTGTGTTGTCCTCAATGTGAATTAAGAACCAAGTTAAAGAGAGAAAATTAGTGATATTATCCAAAATGGAACGATCTTCTAAAAGAACAATTCCAAATTTCCTAGAAAACATGTCTGTACCTAACATAATACAAATGAATGATAAAACTTTAACTAATTACTCTAGACAATACATAAATATAAAAATCAACCTAACATGTACAACTTGCAATTTGAAATTCTAACTAACTAGACACTAGAAGTTCAAAATTTTGATGGTCCACCCAAAATTGAATTTGACTTTGAGGAATAATTGGTGTATCCTCATTTGTATGCATACCTTTTGAAAAATAAAATTTCGTTTAAAAAACGAATACATGTATAAGCCGTAAGAAATGAAACATTGCCAGTTAAAAGTTTTTGGCAGATGATGGGGGTTTGGATTAAATGGGTGACAAGTACACACAGAATCCAAAAAAATACAATTTCCTCCCAAAGATTTTGTAATTGGAATCGGAGGTGGGGCACATGGATGAAACATTGCCTTCATACAAAGAAACTCAAGCACGTAGTCCTCATTGGATAAAAGGTTAAACATTTTAATGTTTTGAAATAATTGATGGGATACTTGTAACAGTTCGACAATGGGGAATGGAAACGGAGAAAAAAGAAATTCAACCCCGAGATAGGACTCGTCATCGTTTAAAGATGGAATTTAGAAGGACAAATAATCACTTTCAATTAAATTTTCTTCTACAATTGGTTGGGGTGAAGAAGAATTCTTAACCTCCACTTTAGTTTTTAATGAAGACATAATTCCATTGCAAAGTGATTGAATTTTCATATCCTCACCATTGTTGTTCTTCATTACGCTTTGGGAGAAAACAAGCATGGTTTCTTTTAAAGTCAGTTTCCTTGGGAAACCTTTGATTCCGCATTTGGTTGAAAATATTCTTCAACTTAATAAGTCTCAGGAAAAAGGATCCAAATAATGTATCCAGCTCTTGCTCCCAAAAAAGATTTTCTTTTCGATAACGGTTTTTAATCTTTTTGTTTTTAAAAATGTGAAGGCCCTCACGCAAAGTCCTAGGCGGAGGTGCAAATTCTTCACAATAAAAAGGATTGAGAATTTTCTTCAGATATAATATCAAAATTATTATTATAAAAATTTGAATTGTTGTTATAACAAGTTCTATCATTCTTATTCTGAGGGTTTTGGGACCATTATGGGAAATAGCATTCTCAGAGTTTCCATAATCCATTACAAGACTTTTTAAATATTGACCCAAAGACATTTTAGATGTATCAAGCTTTTGACTTTGAGAGTATTGACCAAAATTCATAGGTTTAGGAGGATTCTTAGAATTATCATTATGATTACCAAAAAAAATTAGAATAAGTCTTTGTAAGGACATTGTCCGTAACAATTAGTACGTCATATACCTCTACAAGTTATTTTCAAGACATAGAAATATTGAGAAGATCACATATACACAAGACGAATCCGAATTTCAAGAAGACTTCAACATTCAAGCCCCAAAAGGATGAATTTGGTCAAATGTGTTTAAAGTTCCATTTACATTTTACATTAAAAGTGTTGGAATATTTGTGAAAAATAAAATATTTTTCTAAATTTGAAAAATGATTTTTGAAATATTTTTAAAAGTTTTTAATATTTCAAAAACATTTTATTTCTCGATAAACTTTGCTGATCTCGTAAACAGTCTTAACAATTGAGGTTTCCAAGTTTTATAAAAGACTGAAGGATTTTGGGAAACGAGTATGATGTCGTTTGAATGACATCGTATCTGGTTCGACTGAGATAACATCTTGTTCAAACGACATCGCATGTCGTCCGAACGAGAGCAGTTTTTACCTGACACATCACCGCCTTGAATTTTAGTATTTAAAGGGTGTCAGGCTACTGCTTCTTGTGTGGAGAAAACACTGATTTTAACAGAAGACTTTTTGAGTTTTATTGTTTATTCTCCAACACATTTTTGAGGATTCAAATTATGTTTTACAATTCATAAATCCCAGACTTTTTATGTGAGTTGTTTTGTGGAGCCTGAAGCATATTTTTGCCGGCAGTTTTGTTCCTGAATCATAGGTGCTTTGGAGAGGTACTAGGTTGATCGACTGTGTGTCATAGGGAGTGATGTGGTGTTCCTGGGCTGATGACTACGAACCGACACCTACGGTTATTTCGTAATTCAATTGTATTTTTGCTGCAATCCGATTGTAAAACGTTCCTTTGCAAATTATAGTGGAAATAAAAGGTTTTTGCCATGCGGGGATTTTTTCCTGAAATCTTTCTTCGTCAGCTTATTCATCACATGATTTAATTTGAGATTTGAATTGTCACGTAGATGCATATTTAGGGGTTGATTTAATTGGTATTTGGTTTTAGCAAATTTAAACATCCAATTAAATAACTTTAAGTTGGAAATTGCAAATCTATTTGAATCATTATCGCACATGGTCTTTCAAATTGGTATCAGAGCAGGTTACGCTAATTTATCTCATATTCCTATATTTCGTAAACTTGTGAGATATTGATTTCTTGAAAAATCTGATTTTTAATAGTGTTTCGCAATGTTTACAAATGAGCACTTATATAATCGAATGCCGATTTTTTATGGGTCTAATTATACCTATTGGAAAGCTCGTATGAAATCCCAATTGAAAGCCATTAACGAACGTGTTTGGCTTCTTTGTGAAATAGGGTGGACTCCTCCCACTATCACTATTAATAACATCACCTCTTTGAAACCTGTGTCAGATTGGACTGAAGATGACTTTAAATTTTCTATTTTTAATTCCCGTGGTTTGAGTGCTATTTATGGATCCATTACCCCCGACGAGTTCCACCGAATTATGACGTGCACCACATCTAAAGTGGTATGGGATTTCCTCCAATTGACACATGCGTGTATGAACGCGATTAAAGACTCGAAGTTACAAAATTTGGCCACCCAGTTTTAGACCATTACTATGTTTGAGTCTGAATGTTTTGATCAGTTTTATGCACGTTTGTCAAACATTGTTAGCTCGAGTTTTAATTTAGGTGAGTCGATTGATAATACGCGTGTCGTTAAAAATATTTTGAGATCACTTCCAAAGCGTTTCATTCCAAACGTCATTGTTTTGAATTCATTGGAAAAGTTAAATTCACTTAAGTTAGAAGAGCTCGTAGGAGACCTACAAACTTTTGAGATTGACATGTTTCCCCAAAAAATTAAGGCTAAGGATAGAGGCGTTGATTTAAAGACTCAAGTTAAAAAGGAAAAAAAGAGTGTATGAGTCTGATTCTGAGGAAGAGTTTAGCATTGACGATGTGGACTTATTTGTAAAACAATTTAGAAAGTTTCTCAAAATGAACAAAAATAATTCTTTCAATAAAAAGTCTTTTGAGAAAAATAAAAAGAAAGAAAAGGCCACAGAGGGCAATGAAAAAGAGGGTGAGAGAGAAAAAGAGGAAGAGAGTGGGTAAGATGAGATGATTTTTTTCGAATGTCAAGGCAAAGGTCATAGGGCTTTTGAGTGTGCTACAAGGCTTAAGAGAAAAGGGAAGAAATTATCCATGCATGCCACTATTAGTGATAGTGAGGGAGATGGTGAGAAAGATGAGTCCAAAAAGTATTTTGTACATGGGATGTGTGTAGTTTTTCGAGTCGTGTGAGCACACCCACATTGTCCCACGATAAAAGTGTCCACGAGAGCAACGGTGATTAGTCGAGTGGTGATGAGAGCGAGTTTGAGAATGGAGATGAAAGTGAGCTCCAAAACCTTTTAGTGATTTGTACACCGAGACCTTAAAAATGAAGAAATATAATAGGTATTTAGGTCATCGTGTTTTGGATTTGGAGAAAGAGAAGGAAGTTTTAAGGAGGGAAAAGTGTGACTTGACCGACACGGTGTTTAGTCTGACGACACGTGTATCCAAACTCGAGAGTTATCTCGAACGTGTCTGGAAGGTCAAAGTCCCTTTAGAGAACGCATCTAAGAAAGTTGAAAAGATGGATCTCAATCCCGTTTGGGTGGTGATGAGAGTTTAGGAAAAGGTCATGATGGTGCATCCACTTTTTTGCTGCACTCGAGCCGGCTCCCACTATGGTGATGGATTCACATGTTTCTCATCCCAACCCACCTAGGCGTCCCATTACCGTTAGGAGAACACGTCCTATAATTTTTGAAAAATTAATTCCTAGGTTGGTTTATGTTTGATCCCATTGCAAAAAGCGAGGTCACCTTAGGGAATTTTTCTTTAAGTTAAGTTTCGTGCCACTTTATGCCACTACACATGTTCAAATGCGCACACCCAATCATGAAACTTTTCTTGCACACAATGATAGAGATTTTACACATATTCACAAGCAAGTAAAGTTTTTGGTCAAGAATTAACTTGATTTAATGGAGTTGCTTCAAAAGATGTCACCATCTTTGGATAACTCCACCGTACTTCCCGGTTGAGCTCTAGACATGTTTAGTAGCATAGGGTGAGTGCTATGATGACACTTTTGCCTATTTCTAGTATGTACCATTTGTATTGTATTTGCTTTTCTTGTTTTTGATACTGTTTTAACACTATCTTGGATCTGTTTGCCCATTCCACGAACTGTTTTTATGAATTTTCTCACTGGATACAACTGCATGATATTCTATATAATTTGGGGAATTTTTTCTTTTGTTGTTCTAACGAGATATAGTCTCGTGTGAAGTCTTCTCATGAGATGTCCTGTCGTTCGAATGACAATGCATCTCGTTCGAACGACCCTGGATTTTGTTTGCAGTCCCTTGTTCCTTCTGGTTATATGTTATTAGTACTGATGGGTTGTTTCTGAATAGTGTTTGAAAAATACAAATAGATTTTATCTCTTCACAAAAAATTTGGAAAATTCAAAAAGATTTTTATAGTTGGTTTGCAGCTTATATGAATTGACACTTAGGATGACCAATTCACAACTTCATGCAATATCCATGTGACTATTTGATAGTGTTTTGAGACAATATATTGTGTCATTCATGTGCTTTACAAAGTTTGGAGTCTTTGAGATGATATAGTGTTGCTACCTACATAATTGACTCTATTTGTCCTTTATTCCACACATGCACGGATTTTTTTTAATTGTGTGCTTGTCTATCACATGTTGGTTGAGTGTTTCCATCTCAATTTTGTCTACACAACGAACCAAATGTGATAGAACATGACAAAAAGTAGTGCATGATATAAACTGTTTGTGAGATTGTGTGTTTTTTTAAAACGGTGAAGGGCTACGAAAGGTAATCATTTATCCTTTGAGATTAAGCCATCATTTAAATGGACCTAAAAAGTGAGGAATTAAAAATTATTCGGGGTTCGTCGAGGTTCAAAAGAGCCCGAAAAATTGAGAGACAATAAAAAGAAATATATGCCAAAAATGGTCCAATTTTTTTTGTTTTTTCACCTCATAAATAAAAAGCATTATCTTTTAATGAGGGAGTTTGGATGGAATTTTTAACGGTTTGCATGTCCTTGAAAGTCATGAAAAAGAATTACATAGTTTTGGACGTTATTGGTGTGGAAATCAATTATACTTTGATTTGTTGATATGATTAAGACAATGTCATCTAAATTCAACAATTTTACACCAAAGGACTATTTTTTATCTTCATTCGCTAGGAGTACACTTACGCATCTTGCACATATGATATGATTGAGTTGATTTTCCTATCGAACTTGTTCGCACCCATTCATTCCGTTTTCATGATTTGGTTGTCTTAGTATAAATTCATGGTGTAATTTTTGTAACGTTTTTTTTTTCATTTTTTGTTGAAAAATTGAAAATTTTAAAAATAGTTTGTTTCCGTGTTTTTTCGTGACACCCCGATTTGCTTTATGTGATTTATTCTTTTACTTGTCTATTTTAGACAAATAAAAAGGGGAGAAAGAATTATGATTTTATGGGGGAGTTAAAGTATGGGGGGATTTTATTATGCTTTCATGTTTTATGCTTATATCATTTCAAACTCGATACGTCACGAGGTTTTTGCTCTATCTCATGTGTGTAGGTACAATTGCAGATTTTTGGATTGCATACCCTGATGAGAAAATCTTAGAGATTTGAAAAGTTGATTGTTGAAGCATCGTTTGAATAATTTGAAGACTTGTTCTATTTATCTTTCCATTTTTTTTGGGGAGGGTAGATTTCTATAGGTAAATTGAGTTTGATAATTTGGATATTTTTATTTTGTACCGGCATAGACATAGGGGGAGATTTGTAAGGACATTGTCCTTCACAATTAGTATGTCATATACCGCTACAAGTTGTTTTCAAATCGTTGCAGGATTGGGAAGATCACATATACATAAGACGAATCTGAATTTCAAGAAGACTTCAACATTCAAGCCCAACAAGGATGAATTTGGTAAAATGTGTTTAAAGTTCCATTTACATTTTACATTAAAAGTGTTGAGATATTTTTATGAAAATAAATATTTTTCTAAATTTGAAAAATGATTTTTGAAATTTTTTTAAAACATTTTATGTTTCAAAAACATTTTATTTTTGGATAAAATTTGTTGATCTTGTAAACAATCTTAACAATTGAGGTATCCAAGTTTTATAAAACACAGAAGGATTTTGGGAAACGAGTATGATGTCGTTCAAATGACATCGTATCTCGTTCGAACGAGATAGCATATTTTTCAAACTACATCGTGTGTCGTTCGAATGAGAACAGTTTTTACCTAACACGTCACCGCCTTGAATTTTAGTATTTCAAGGGTGTCAGCCTACTGCTTTTTTTGTAGAGAAAACACTGGTTTTAACAGAATATGTTTTGAGTATTTTTGTTTATTCTCCAACACATTTTTGAGGGTTCAAGCTGTGTTTTACAATTCACAAATCCTAGACTTTTTGTGTGAGTTGTTTTGTGGAACCTGAAGCATATTTTTCCTGGAATTTTGTTGTTGAATCTAGGTGCCTTGGAAAGGTACTGGCCTAACTATAGGTGACACTTGCGGGAGGTACTGGGTTGATCGAGTGCGTGTCATAGGGAGTGCTTCAGTGTTTCTGGGCTGATGACTACGAACTCACACCTGCGGGTATTCGTAAGTCAATTGTATTTTCGCTGTAATCCGATTGTAAAATGTTCCTCTACAAATTATAGTGGAAATAAAAGGTTTTTGCCGTGGAAGGATTTTTTCCTGAAATCTATCTTCGTTATCTTATTTATCACATCATTTAATTTGAGATTTGAATTGTCACGTAGTTGTATGTTGAGGGACTGAATTAATTGGTATTTGGTTTTAGAAAATTTAGACATCCAATTAAATAAGTTTAAGTTGGAAATTGCGAATCTATTTGAATCATTATCGCACATGGTCTTTCAATCTTGCTTACCCCAATAAGATCAAGAAGACAAAATTGAAAAAGTGATGTGCAACCGATAGATTCATGCATTTCTTAGTGCTCAAATGTAGAAATATTACAAAATTTGTTAAAACAAACAATACAAACACAAAGAAAATATTACGAAATACTAAAATCAATTGCAATATAAACTAAAAAAATTATTGGCAACGACACCATTTTTGTAGGCCGAGAAAAACCAAGCACGTTTGTTACTTAAGCTTGACGTTGTTATTGGATCATACCGCTATACAAAAACTAAACATTCACTACACTATTACAATAGTATATAGGAGATTTCAAGTATTGAATCCACATGAGAATGGTTGTTAGATGTTAATTGATTTATTACTTTTGAATAAAAGTATAAAAGATAAATGTTTAACAAAATATTAATTTAGGCATGCATTAAAACTAAGATTAACATGAACGGCCTAAAAAGTATAGATTGATAATAATATCCCTCACCTCAGGTTAATTATCATAAATGTTTACATTGGAAGAAAATTGTTTCAAGATTAAATTTCTTTTTATCAATTAATCAAACTTAGAGTTACCACAATATAAATTCTAATAAATATCTAATTTAATTTTGAAATCAACAAATATTCCAAAAATTACACACGGGATAAATGGAAGAGATATTTATTGGGTTATAATGTTGGTTTGGAATTAAGGTTTTGAAATGAAGTGATATTTAAATATTCAAAGGTGTTTGGAGAGTAATATTCGAGATAAATAGAAAATAGTGGGAAATTTTAAAATTGGAATATAATTTCCATAAAAGCTGTAGATATTACATTAAAACGTGAGAAACACTATTGAACACTATTTACATCAAGGGAAAAAAATTTCTCTCTTTATTTTCTTTATCTTCTTTTTTTTTCCTTATGTTTTTCACTTTCTTTTTCTTTCCTTTTCTTCTTCACTTTTTTTAATTAGCTTCTCACTCTCACATGATTAATTGCAACTACAACACAAAAACATCATTGGATCCCATATATCATTCCAAACAAAGGTAGGGAAGGTGATATGTATGGTTTAAAAACTCTAATTTTAAGTGAGCTATGGGATTTCAGGTTTTGAGGTGAAAGACTAATATTTAGGCTCAAATGGGTTGACTGGGAAATATATAAGGTGAGGTCAAAGTCAAAATGAGTGTACTAACAAACAAGGTCATGCTCATTTCCTAAATTTTACGCAATTCTAGAGCCAAAACCACTTCAAAAGTCATTCTAACTTAGAACATTTCATATATGAACTCAATTAATAAAAGATCAATGAAAGAATACTTAGATTACCGACAAATAAATTTTACGTTTTGAAGGAGAAAATAGTAATGTATAAACATTCACAAACGAAGAAAATTACAAATCTCACTGTGTAAGTATATACAGCGCAATAGAAGATTACCAAGATATAAACGTCTTAAATCAAATTAATTAAATGAGAGAAGCACATGTGGTCATGGGTTTAAATTTTAATTCATGAAGTTCTTCATAATATTAATGATTCGAGAACTAAAGTCTAATAACTTCTAAAATTTATAACGTCCATCATTGAATTATCTATTCAATTGTGCACTTATTGAAATTTATCATCGAAATTAAAGGCTAAATGCCTAACGAAAGGAGAAAAAATAAAGAAGATATTTTGTTATCTTTTCATTTTTTTACAATAAAAGTATACTCGGTAAGAACATGATATCAAATCAATGAAAATGCTAATAAAGCATATCCCATACCCCCAACTTAAACCTTTCATTATCCTAAATGTTAATTAAGAATAAAGTTAAACATACTAAAATAGAGATATTATCTGATATGGCAAATATAGCAACCCTTCTGCAGCACCTTTGTGAAGCATGCACAGAAGTCTTGTTGTCGCAGCCTCACATATACAGGGTGTGGCCCTCGCTCATTCACATGTTACATGGTGCGGCCCCTAGCTTTCAGCTTAGCTCGCCACATCCCCTCTCCATTTATAGCAACAATATCACACCTAGACCTCCTATAAATGGAGGTCCACACCTCGAGATTAGGGGACCGGACCCTGACCGAATTCGAGCTCATTTCTTATACTGATTCACAGCCTATAGACGCTACGCTTGTGGAGTCATTGCCACACACTCTACATCCCTCGGTATAGCTTGGGGGTTACTCATCGGCATAACGATCATCTCTCTGGCACTCCCGAAAGAATCATAGACATGTACTCTCTTCTCTCATCTACATTGTACGCCTATTACGACATTGTAAACTGTACTACAACACATATAATGACAATGGGGAAACAAAGTGGACGTAGGCTCATTTAATAGACGAACCACTCTATATCTTGTGTTTTTTCTCTTTTTACTAGCTTTACCTGCTTATTATGTATTTTACATTTGACTTGCTGGTATGAGAACGACAAGTGGACGATTTCTCGTATTATCAATCTGGAACCATCTGTGGGAAGCGAGGTATTTTAATCTTGTTTCGCTATATTTTGGGTTCTCAAGTACCTTATTTTATTCATCGGGATCCTTAGGATCATTATCCCATGGGTTAATTTTGGTTATTGAAATCGTATTTTGTAGACACACCCCCAAATGGGTATCACTTTTTTAACCCTATATCTATTTCTTACATGCCCCGATTATGTACCTCACCAAGATAACGCTGAAAAGTTCAAAAGGAAATAGCCTCGCAAAGGTGGGTAGCTAGGGATGAGATATATTTGCTCATTTGCTACTTTCTCACCCTATGATCTAGGGTTTCCCACTATGATTGTGCCTTATTATGCAGCAAGAGGTTATTCTGCCTGGGATAGACCCTAGTAGGTTTTTTATCCACGTGTTTCGTGTAAAAAACTCAGTTTCCAATTCTAGGATTGTTCCTTCCTGGCCAAGAAGGGATGAGACATGGTAGTTTAACTACCCTTTTGCCGCAACCCCTATTAGTGAAGTTGGTTTACAACAGCTTCAAATCATCAAGGAAGGGACTCAGGTGGCCTCAAGTTCAACCTTGGCATTTTTCACTCAAGGGTCACGGCAGTGCACATATGTGTCTCAGTGGCCACGGCCTCTGCAGTAAAACCCATGCAGCAATGCAAACGCTGCATCCTAACTTAATATTTATTTCATCCTATATTCTGTGATTACTCACTTCTGCTAGTTTTGTCTCAGATTATATATTTTATAAAGACTAACAAAGTAGAAAATGGAGGGAGAGTCCAACCAAAGTGAAGAATAGAATAAAGAGATAGCTCGACTGTATGACTACATCAACCGTCCCTATGACCACCACGCCTCACTACAGGACCAAGTCAGTTTCCTATTTCAAAGGGTCCTCATGCTAGAGTCCGTAGCCTTTACCTCTATGCCAAAGGCTACAACATCAAACACTGGAGAAATATCCAAGCTAAAAGTAGTGGGCATAGAAGGTAAGGCCGCGGACAGGGCCCTAAAGAGGAAGAGGAAATAGGAGGAAAAGGAGCCCTGAGTATATCCTTGAAAGCATTGAGGAAAAATTGCTCAGGTGGCCAGAAAAACCGAAGACTCCGCCTCATAAGAGATGCTAGGAAAAATGGTGCAAATTTCACCAAGACCACAGCCACCCCCACTAAACAATGTCATGCTTTGAAGAATGAAATTGAGAGGCTGGTTACGAAAGGGACGTTATGACACAAAGATGCAGCCTAATCTAATAGGTCGCATACCTCATACCTGCCTATGCTGATGACTCACCATATGATTATGTTTTCTCTATGAAAAATTTATTTGAATAGTTCCTTTTTAATTTTACGTTTTCTTAACAAAATCATGAATGTACAAAATTTGGCCTGCTTAGCCGCATCTTGATTCATTGATTTCATTAGTTTTTATCTCATAAAAGCCCCGTTTGTCTTTAATAGATTTCAAGTTATCTCGAAAGACTATTAATTTCGAGAATGATCCATTAGTTCAAAAATGACAACCTTAGCTGGCTTACAATGCCACTCACAGTGCAAGGACATATTCTTATATTCATAAGGCCAATTATCCTTCGGTATATGCTATTATCAACTTCTAGGGCTCAAATTGCCTCCACTTAGCTTTCGGGATGCTTCAATTGGCTAGGGATGGCTTGATAGATATCTAAACATAGCATGGGAAGGCTTGAAAATGTTCCGTATATTAGCTCGAGGAGGCCTGATAATAACCCACTGGGACCAAAGGCTTAGGTGTCTACGGAGAATCCTATATTCTAAGTGGTTGAAGACTTAATTATCAACAGATAATTCGATCATAGCAAGGGAAGGCTTTATATATATATATATATATATATATATATATATATATATATATATATATCTAAACATAGCTTGGGGAAACTTTATAATACCTATCCCGGGGAGGCCTGATAATAACACAATTAAAGCAACTAAGGGAAGCTACGAGAGTGGTTTCATGATAAAGAGAATAAAGGAAAGCCACGAAAGCCAATTGAAATGACTAAAGGATGCTAACATCATTAGGCATAATAAATCTACAGAAAGAAGTTGGCCTGAGCCCAGCATGCTATCATCAATTTCTTGACAAGGGCCTGAAAGGCACCGCAGCCTTATCAATATGGATGCAGCCATTATATATTCCACTCTTTCATTTGGAACCTGGAGAAGAAAAAATGATGACAAACATCTGAATTGCTAAAATGCTACGACAGGACTTTAAACCAACTGCAACCTCTAAATTACAACATCAAGACTTGGAAAAATGATGGAAAAATTAAAGAAGTTAAGTCGCAGACCCAGAGTGATTTTTCTATGGCACCTCGGCTTAGGGGATGATAGCCACATACGGAGTGGAAAATTTGAAAGTCTCCAAGGCAAAGTATAATAGGCTACAACCTATTTGGAGGAACCATTGACAAAGTGATGTCGTGGCCTTATATCCACATTTACATCTATTAAAGTATTTTTGCAATCTCATTAAAGCAATCACCATTCTAATATAGAACCAACATTCATGATAATATCATAGAAAACAATAAAGGAGTAAGCAAAGGAGAAGTTAAGACAAACATATAGATCAAAGGTCGCAACCTTGGAAAAAGATAAAGAAATAATAGGTTATACAAGTACAGACAAGTTAAAGGTCGTAGCCTAAAATAAAGTTGAAGTTCTATAAAGGCCGCAACCCAAGGTACATTACAAAATAAAAAAGGGGAGATAGATCCCTAAGTTTTAAGACATATCATCATCTTCAACATCTCCTTCTTATCCTTTTGCGGCAGTCTCAGTTTCTTAATCATCAGCCGCAGCCTCTTCAAACAGTTTATTTGCTCTCTTCTCTCTCGTAGCCCTCATCTCAACGACGCATGCACTATGTTTTGTATCACCAACACTCCAGGACATAACCTGTCCCTTAGAATCAGGGAAGTTTTTGGCCACCCTATATCTTAACTCTTGATAGCCGCAGATACATGCCTTATTGTTGGTGAGGAAGTAGTCTCTATATTTTTTGTAGTTTGCCACGGTAGTTTCCCTAGATTGTTGGAGGGCTATGAAGTGTGAGACCTCCATATGCTTAATAGCCGTGGCGTGACCAGTCTCTTGTTGGGAAAGATTTTCTTGGAGCTCCTTCAATTGGGATTCAAGGCTAGAGGAAAGTTTAGTAGCCTTCGCAACCTTTTCTTGTTCAGTTACCAAGGAGGTTGCGACGGTTGTCAGTTTTTCGTCTGCATCATCCCTAGCCTTGACAGTATCACCAAGGTCCAACTTAACTTCCCGGAGTGTCACGGCAGTATACTTTTTTCCTAGTTCAAATTAAGAATTCTAGGCATTCTCCGGGTCAGTGGCATGCACCCTCTCTGCGGCCTCCTTTAGCTTATAAAGGTATTTGTATTTGAGCTTCTGAGACACCACAATGTCCGCGGCCTGAAAATAGAATGTTAGAAACAAAATGAGTTACAAGAAGAAAGAATTGAAAATTCAAATTTACAATTACCCTCAGCGGGTTGTGGAGAGCATACTTTTCAACATGCTCATGGTCCTCTTTCACCAGGTGATCTAAGTCCATGTTTTCAGGAACCCTCCACATCTTATGGACCACCCTAGTACTTATGTCCCAGGAGGACTGAGGATCTGGTCTCCTTAATTGGGGCCATGGAAAACCATTTGGGCCAACGCTAACCCGGCATTGGGGAGGTTCTAGGTTGGCATTAACATCCATTATTATTTGAGGAGGGGGTGAATTTGAAGTCTTGGTTTGGAAAGTGCCGCGACCGTTATGCGGCCCAAACCTAAAAGGAATTAAGATTGATGCGGCCAGATGACTGCCAATTTCATCATCAAATTAGCCTTCAGGCCTTTCTTGAGGAGAAAAATCCTCAACGTGAATTGTGGGTGCGGCAGGAGCAGTTTGGTCTCCAACAGTGGGTGCGATAGGACGCTTGGACTTGGCCCTTTTCCTCTTCTTTTGCCTGGCTGCATTATTTAAGGTAATCGCGTCCTCATCCATTTAAGCCATTTGAGTTGCTAAGTGCTCCCTATCTATCTCCTCGCCTGAAGAATAAATGAAGCAATGTCAAATTTTGAAGTAACCTCCCTCAAAAATGTCGCGGCATTAATAGAGTAAGGTATTACCACCTTCCGCGTCCATCACTTTTGGCAGATATTTATTGGTGAAGAAACCTCCCTAAAAAATTTAATCTGAAGTTAAGGTTCTAAACTTTTTGTCGTTAGCACTTACTGCCGCAGCTCTTCTTATTCTACTCTCCTGCCGCTCACCTAGGGGCAAATTGTCAAGATCTATATAAAAGTCCAATGTTGGTATAAAATAATAAAAGGAAAGTAAACTGTGGAAAGAGGAATCAATATTTACTCAAAGGTCTACAGCCTTTACTTACCCAATTTGGATGGGCGCCCCCATTGTCGCGGCATCCTAAATTATTTCTCTCTCTCAGACTCATTTGGGTGGATCTCCCATCCTCCTGAGACATAGAAATACTTGCCCTTCCAGTTTTTTACACTGGTGGGTATGCCTGTATAAAGGGTCTAATCATTGTCGTCGAGGGCAAAGTAATAATACCACACGAATTTTACAGAGTTCTCCTTCGGTTTGTATCCCTCTTAAACTTATTCTTTTAGTGCACTATAGATGAAAGAATTTCCCTCCAGCCCTTGGGATCTAGTTGGGCTGGGGCTAGCTTCATGATCTAGAAGATTCTCCTAATTGGGATTGGTACATGTAGTCGCTTCCCATAAATGAAGGCATGGAGGGGGAAGCATACTGCATCATCAGAATGAGCAGTGCATGGCCTTTGTTCTGCGGAGGGTGATGAGCAGATTACATTCTCTGGGAACTCAAATGCCTCAGCAACTTGGTCAACTAACTCCTGAGTGATGATAATGTAGACGTTTAAGGTTGCAAATGGCTCTCTATTCTGTTTGATGGGCCAGCAGATCTGTCCCTAGCATCTAAAGGCCCATCAGTCGCGACATCAATGTCCATAGGGTTGGTGATTGAGTGGGTTTCCTCTTCCATTACCTTAGTCTCTTTCCTACAAGTGGAATCTGCGAAGTCAGAATATAAAGTGATGCAATTTGGGCAATCTTTGAGCATGCAAGGCCCAAATGTCTTTAAAGGACGCACGCAAGGGAGTTCAAGAGGAGAAAATCCAAAATGTTTATTCCAAAAATCCTTCAGAAATTCTTCAGGATTCCATCTCATATGGCTGCAGCAAAACTTGAAAAGAAAAAAAATCATTGTTAGGTTTCGCAGCCAGTATGGTCAGATAAGCCTCTTAGAGGCCGCGATAGGAACAACGTAATAACAAGTTTGGAAGCAAAATAGAAGTTTCAATAATTTCAGCTAACTACACTAAGTGTTGGGATTTGGAATCCTAAAGATTATAACTACTTGCGAGACGCATTGTTTTTTTTTGGAGATATTAGGTATGTCCTTATATACCGCAGTGTTGTACTTTATTGGCAAAAATCCATGGCTACTGGCCTAAGGATAAACCCTAAGGGCAAAAGAGTATTTTTCGTACAAGTATTAACTTGAGGCCGTAGCTAAATAGAACAAGAATATACTACCTATCGCGACAAAACTCCAAAAGAGTTTCATAATGAAGGTTTCCTAATGTAAAGACCAAATCCCTAGAATTTGAATGGTTTAATCAAGAACATAAAAAATAGAATGGTATGTTTTCAATACTTTCACTACACTAAGACAAACCAGTTAAATATACAAAAAATTCGATCCTACACAAGTCAACAAAGTTTTATTTATTGAGTCAACATGGATTTAGCAGTTTGTTTCATCAATCGAAGATTTATTCAATTTAAGCAAAAGGAGTTCATTTTAGCATGAATTTAGAAGCTCAACTAGAAATTCAATTTGGGATTAGTTATTTAAGATGGTTCAGAAAAGATAGGAATTCATAAATAGAAATCAGGAAGAACAATCAAAACAACAATAAAAAAGCTCAACCAACAGCATTTACTTCTTGAATCAACGATGGAAGATTAAGGGTTTATTCTGCTAATTAGAAGTTGGTTCTATGCCAAGAAAACCTTCACTACGATTCCGAAAAATCAAGGGATTTAAGAAAGCCCAATGATATTATGTAATCAATAATATGGATTTAGGTGATAATCAGTTTATTACAATAGTTATTTCGCAAGGCATGAGTTCAAATGGATCATTTACTAGTGGAAATTAAAAATAGACAAAACAAAATAGAATTCTGTAATGAATCAGGGAGTATTTTGTTATCAAAATTACCTCGAGATTAGAAGAAATCGATTGCTCATCCACCAGACACCACAAGACACCACCTAAGGCTTGCCTCAAAACTCGAGAGATGGAATAATAAAGGTTTTCTCTTGATATGTTATCAAAGAATTGGAAAACGTAATGAAGGCCACATCCAGTTGCCATTTATATAAGAGGCGACGTGAAGATGAAGTGTCGCGTTTGAATTACCATGGAAACTTGAGAAGAGAAGAACTAATTTCTCATCTGCATCCCCAATCGCTATCTCTTGGCACTACTACTTGGGGGTTTATTAATATGGCAAATATAGCACCCCTGCCACGGCACCTTTGTGAAGCATGCATAGAGGTCTTATTGTTGAAGCCTCACATATATAGGGTGCGAGCCCCGCTCATTCACATGTTACAAGGTGCAACCCCTACCTTTCAACTTAGCTGGCCGCATCACCTCTCCCTTTACAGCAACAATATCACAACTAGACCTCCTATAAATAGACGTCCCCTCCTCGAGATTAGGGGACCAGACCCTGACCAAATCTGAGCTCATTTTTTATACTGATTATAACACCCCGCTTAAAATAATAACGGGTGGCCAGCCCTATACTATATTAAATCAGGAGTCTCAGATGGCTCAGTCTCAACACCAACTGTCGGTACAATTATAATATAGGACTAACTACCCGATATCATATAAATGAGATGTTAAAATTAAATAAAATATGCAACAGACAACCAACCAACACTATAAAACTACTAATAGAGGAAAGAAAAATGCATATAAGAACTAAGATAAATGAAATGCTAGAATAAAAAGAAATGAGTGACTACAATCGAATATACCACAAATGAGTAGACCTGAATAAGCTGTCGGGTCACAGCCAATACAATAACTGAAAAGAAATAAATATACACATCTATAAATATCCCTTGGGTATAAACTCGATATACAACATGAATCCTACCTAGATTTTTAAAGAAGTAGGAAGCGACTACAATCTAAGTCCCGCAACAGTCCGCACCTATCACGGCTCCCAGGACTCTGGATAGAAGGTCATCCGACATCCGTGCGGTAGGAAACCTGTAGTAATATATATATATATATATATATATATATATATATATGTGTGTGTGTACAGACTGGAGAGAAAAGTAAACGGATCAGAGCTCGAGTGTGAAAAATATTTAGCAAGTGTGTTAACCATGCATAATAAAAATCGATGCACTTATTTCATAATTAAAGTGGAATCGCACTCTCGTGAAACCCCAACTCACCTCTCATCTAACGACGCGCACCTATTCACGTCGTGAAATTTTAGTTAACTTACCCAAATTATAAGGGCAGCCTAACTTAACATAGGCCCAGCCTATACCCACGAGATTAGCCTTCCTATCTTAACCCAAGAATCCACTTTTTTTAAACACACTTAATTATTTTTACAAACAAATATGCCATAATAGGCTTAATGGATTCCGGTATATAGTTTAATTAATTATAATTCTTAATCTGTTACCCATATACATTAGGGTTTAATCATATGATTTAAATTACTAAAATAACATGCATACAAAGTATTATTGACAAAACTTCTCTCCAATCTCAACACTGCACTATGTTTCGTGTGTGGGGTGTCTCGCAAAGAGAAATCAAAACAAGGAACCACCCCGTTACACTACTCCTTGACAATGTCGATCCTAGAGATCCATTATGCCATACATACAATTTTATACTACTACAACAACTAAATTTAGGTTACAATATAAGAACAACTCAAAATCTCCAATAATATCCTTGGATTGATGTAACCGAAATATTCCTCAAATGCGATACATTAACCCCCATCAATCTAGTACATCATAATCATCCAAGATGTACTCCACAAAGATTCCATATCCTTTCATCAATAGGATATATAAATATATATATAGGCATTTATTCTAACCATATATATATATATATATATATATATATATATATATATATATATATATATATATATACAATCATCCATTCCCATAGCCAAGTGTACATACCACATTTGATGTACAATGGCCATACACATAATATACCCGGTTATGTATATCGTCGATAAAACTGTATCATGCTATCATCTTCCAAGGCATTACTCACATACCATCCTGGGGACCACGGTCGGTCTCAATATCATCGACATCTGGGCCATACACACACACGACATCCCAGGAAATGGTCATAGCTCCTAACCGGTCAATGAGATGAGACATACCCACCACGCCCCTCCCTGAAAATATAAATCACATAATAACACACAAGACGACTATGACCTGGGGACTATCCACACCTTGATCCTTGAGCCAGGATGCTCACCCTCTATGCGGAAACTTCCCAATGATAGCATGAGCAGGGTATGCTTAACCACATAAGTATATATATATCATTCACATGCACAATATATATACATCCATATGATCCCATCATATGATCAAACATTAAACCATCAAGCTCAATCTTACATTCATTAAATAATTTCGACTATTGGTATACACATAACTAATAGTCTATAAGCCTCAAGCTCAATCTTACATTCATTAAATAATCCCATTACACAAGGAAAATACCCGTTATAAATCACATACCGATAAACAACATCTACCCCAACTAGATTACACACTCTACTCTAGTTGGTAATATGATCACGTCGCTCTCGATTTCGACTATGGTTCAATCACTCCTATGAACTTCTAAATCTTATTGATCTTGCAATCTATTTCTTAAGTTAAACATTACTAGGGATACGCGACCACTCTCTCTCATCGGTCCTCAATAACATTTAATCTCATTTATGACCTCAAGATAGAACTCCCGTCCTCCCTGAGATCCCTCACTACCTCGGAGTGTCCATTATTAACACGCACGTAAGCAAAAAGGGACGATCTCCACCATTTATATCCATTTCATGATAACCCAACTCTATCATGATAACATAACCCGCCAATCACTTCAGTTCCATATTTCTTTCATTACTAAAAGAGGCATCCCATCCTCCTTAATCAGTTTAACATAGGCCCGCTAGTCCCTATTCGACCTAGGGCCCTATTCCCTCAATCTAATATCATAACCCTCCATATTAAGCCCATTAAGAAAGCCCCTAAGAATAAAACTCCAAAAAAAAGGGGGAGAAAGAACTCCAAATTTTGGGCTAAAAACAGGGGACCAGTCGACCGCGGGTCCAAATTTTGCCTACGAAGAAATGCAGTATGCTTTTGCCTTAAGGCGCCGTCGACCGGTCCCCTAGGCGCCGTCGACCGGCCATACCAGTTATCTTGGCCGATTTCCCATTTTCAGCAAACCCTAAATCCTCAAACACCCAAATATCATCACCAAACTCCCAAATCTTTAACCCAATAATATTCTTAACATGTAAACTCATCCTACATCCCATCCCAACAATTTATGTGTCATCAAACCATGTATAAACATTGATTTCAAGATTTAAACCCAAAGATCTAGGTTTTGATATTTATACCCATAATCCATTTCTTTAACCCACAAATTATGAAATCAAATACACAAATGACTTATTTAGCAAGATTAAACACTTGCCTCAGATTTGTAGAGGTTGGATCGTCCTCGATGTCGCGTTTGGGCCGGAGATACCAAGCTTTTATTCCTCTCTCTCTTCTTTTCTTCTTCTTGCTTCTTCCTTTCTCTCCCTAAGGCTTTTTCTCTCTTTCTCTCAAATGAGAATGGCTTAATCCGTAAGCCTCTTAAATCCCTTAAAACGATAAACCTAGTTTTAAATGTAAATACACACTTTAAATGACTCGTTTACTCCAATTCAAGTCAAACTGAATTAAAAATATTCCGGAGCCGAAATAAAACCCAATGACAGTCATTTTGACTATCTTGACCCTTCCAAGATCGATGGTACCCTCAAAATCATCATCCGGAATACTTTAAAACGTTCTCTATTTTTGGACTTTAATTCCCAAATTTTTAAAATTCACCAATTTAATTAAATTTTATTTTCCCAAAAATTTAATTTCTCAGTCTCCAAAGTCAAGGGTAGTTACACTGATTCACAGTGCAGAGACACTGTGCTTGTGGAGTCTTTGCCACACATTCTACATTCCTCGATAAAACTCGGGGGTTACTCATCGGCATCAGGATCATCTCCCCGGCACTCCCAGAACCATCATAGACATGTATTCTCTTCTCTCATCTACATTTTACACCTATTACGGCATTATAAACTTTACTGATACACATATAATGAGAATGAGTCAACAAAGTGGATGTAGGATCATTTTAATAGCCGAACCACTCTATATCTTGTGTTTTCTCTTTCTTTACTAGCTTTACCTACTTATTATGTATTTTACATTTGACTTGCTAGTACGAGAATGAAAAGTGGATGATTTCTCGTATCATCATTATCTAAAATGGATCGATCTTCGAAAACTATAAGTCCAAAGATTCTATAAAAATATTAGCACCAAGTATAACAAAAAAGAACAATAAAACTATAAATAATTACACAGACAGTAAGTAAAAATAAAAATCAATCGTATATTTACAACCTACAATTTGAATTTCTAACTATACACTAGATGTTGAAATTTTTTAGGGTCTACCAAAATACAATTTGAATTTGAAGGATAATCGGTGTACCCTGATTTGAATGCACACCTTTTGAAAATAATAATTCCTTTTGAATAAGGGAAGAAATGTATAAGGCATATGAAATGAACCATCACCAATTATAAGTTTTTTCTTGATGATGGATGGTTTGTATTGAACAGGTGACAAGTAAACATGAAATCGGAAAAAATAGAATTTCCTCCAAAATATTTAAGAATCGAAATGGGAGGTGGCGCACATAAAGGTAAAATTTCCTTCATGAAAAGGAACTCAAGCACGTAATCATCATCGGTGAAAGGGTTAAATGTTTTAAACATATGAAAAGATTCATGGAATTCTTGTAACAATTCGATAACGAGGAATCACAATGGGGAAGAAAGAAATCCAACCACGAGAGATGACTCATCACCGCTCAAATATGGAGAAAGAATCACTTTCAATGAAATTTTCTTCTAAAACTGGTAAGGTGAAGAAAAAGTGACGACCACCTCTTTATTTTTCATTGAAGAAATAATCCCATTGTAGATTGATTGAATTCCCATATCTTGGCCATTGTTGTTCTTCATTACGCTACAGGAAGGAAAAGTATGGTTTATTTCAAAGTAGTTTTCTTAGATCATGAACCTCGTCTTTCTCATTTAGTTGAAAAAGTTCTTCAACTTAACAAGTCTCAGAAGAAAAATCGTAGTTCGGTTACAATAATACATCCAACTATTATTCCCAGCGATGATTTTCTTCACAATAAATTTTTTCAAGATTTTCATTTTCAAGAATGCGAAGACCCTCATACAAAATCGTAGGTGGAAGCACAAATTCTTGAAAATGAAAAGATTGAGAATTATCCTTAGAATTACTATCAAAATCATTATTATAAGAAGTTTGAAATTTTCATAAAAAAGTTTCATCATTCTTGTTATAAGGATTTTTTTTCCCATTATGGGAATGATCGTTCTCAAAATTACCATAATTCATTAATTGAATTTTGTAATATTCATCCAAAGACATTTTAGATGTATCAAGTTTTTTACTTTCGGAGTATTGACCAAAGTCATAGGTTAGGGGTATTTTGAGAATTATCTTTATGATTACTAAAAACGTTAGAATAAGACATGCTTACCACAATAAGCTCAAAATGAGAAAATCGACAAAATGATGTGCGACTGATAGAGTCAAGTGTTTCTTGACCCTCAAATGTAGAAGTCTTAAAAAATTAGTATAAACAATTAATATAAACACAAATAAAATATTAAAAAAAATACAAAATCAATTACAATCTAAAATAAACAATTTTCCAACAATGGCACCATATTAATAGGAAGAGAAAAATCGGGAGTCCATGTTACTTACGCTTGTCGTTATTATCGTCCCCCACTAAAATACAAAAACCAAAACTTTAATTGATAGACTTTAATAGGGAAGTATAGTTGCAAGTCCAGGTATCGAATCCATATGGGAATGATTCCTAACCGTTAATTGATTTATTACCTCTAAAAAAAGTGTAAAAAATAAACGTTGTAACAAAATATTAATTTAGGTATGAAGTGAAACTAATATTAAACAAAAAGGCATAAAAAGTATAGATTGATAATAATATCCCTTACCTCAAGTTAATTTGGATAAATGTTTACATGGGAAGAAAAGTGTCAGAAAGACTAAATATGATTTCATCTAGTAATCAAATATAGAGCTACCACGCCCTAGATTCTCATATATATCTAATTTAGTTTTGAAATCAACAAATATCCTATACATTACAAACGGGATGAATGGAAGAGACATTTATTGGTTTATAATGTTGGTTGGGTTAAGGTTTTGAAATAAAGAGATATTTATTGATTCAAAGGTGTTTGGGGAGGAATACTGGGGATAAATTGTAATTTACAGGCAATTTCAAAATTGAAATATAATATCCATAAAAAATCGCAGATATGATATTGAAACGTGTCAAATACTATTGCACACTATTTGCATCAAGGGGATTTTTTTCTTTCTCTTTCTTTTCTTCTTCTTCTTTTCTTCTTCTTTTCTTTTTCTTATGTTTTTCACTTTCTTTTTCTTTTAACTTTTTTATTTAGCTTCTCACTCTCACATGCTTAAATGCAACAACAACACACAAACATCATTATATCCCATGTATCATTCCAAAGAAAGGTAGGGAAGGTGATATGTATGGTATAAAATCTCCAATTTTGAGGGAGCTATGGGATTTTGGGATTTCAAGTGAAAAGGCTAATACTTAGGATCAAAGGAATTGACTAGGGAAATATATAAGGTGAGGCCAAAGTCAAAATGAGTGTACTAACAAAGAAGGACTATGTCGAATTCCTATATTTTACGCAATTCTCGAGTCAAAACAACTTTGAAAATTATTCTCAATTAACATATTTCATATATGAACTCAATTAATGAATGAAATAATAGTGAGATTATTAACCAATTTAATGTTTTCAAGGAGGAAATAATAATGTATAAACATTCACAAATGAAGAAAATTACAAAAATCACTTTGTGTAAGTATATACAATGCAATAGAAGATTACTAAGATATAAACATTGTAAACAAATCAATTAAATGAGAAAAGAACATGTTCTCATGGGTTTAAAGTTAAATTCATGATGTTTTTCATAATATCAACGATTCGAGGACTAAAGTCTAACAACTTCTAAAATCGACAACTTACATCATGTAATTATCTATTCCATTGTGCACTTATTGAAATTTATCATCGAAAATAAAGGCAAAATACCTAAAAAAGGAGAAAAAGGAAAGAAAATGTTTTTTAACTTTTCAATTTTTAATAACAAAAGCATACTTGGTAAGAACATGAGATTAAATCAATGAAAATACTAATGAAGAATATCTCACACCCTCTAACTTAAAACTTTCATTTACCTGAACGTGAATTATGAACAAAGTTAAATAGAGGAAAATAGTGATATTATCTAAAATGGAACGATCTCCATAAAGTATAAGTCCAAGATTCTACAAAAAATGTTAGAACCAAGCATAACAAAAAAGAATAATAAAACTGTAACTAATTATACAAGACAATAAGTAAAAATAAAAATCAACAATATATTTACAACCTACAATTTGAATTTCTAATAATACACTAGATGTTGAAATTTTTGAGGGTCTACCCAAAATACAATTTGACTTTGAGGGATAATCGGCATACCCTATTTGAATGCATGCCGATCGAAAATAAGAATTTTGTCTGAACAAGGAAGGAAATTTATAAGACATAAGAAATGAACCATCACCAATTATAAGATTTTTGTAGATGACGGAGGGTTTGGGTTAAAGGGGTCACAAGTACACATGAAATAATAAAAAAATAGAATTTCCTCCAAAATATTTTACAATGGGAATGGGAGATGGAACACAGAGAGGAAAAATTTCCTTCATGAAAAGTAAGTCAATCAAGTAATCATCATCGGTGAAAGGGTTAAATGTTTTAAATTTTTTAAACGATTCATGGTGTACTTGTAAAAGTTCGATAATGGGGAATGAAAATGGGAAAAAAAGAAATTAAACCCCGAGAGATGACTCATCATCGCTCAAATATGGAATTTCGAAGGAGGAAGAATCACTTTCACTGAAATTTTCTTCTAAAATTGGTTTAGGTGAGAACAAGAGTCAACCTTCATTTTAATTTTTATGGAAGAAATAATCCCATTGCAAAGTGATTGAACTTTCATGTCCTGTCCATTGTTGTTCTTCATTATGCTCTGAGCGAAAAAAACCATGGTTTCTTTCAAAGTAGGTTTCCTTGGATCATGAACCTCCAATTCCTCATTTGGTTGAAAAAGTTATTCAAATTAACAAGTCTTAGAAGAAAAATCATTGTGGGATTCGAATAATGCATCCAACTATTGTTCCCAACAATGATTTTCTTCACAATAACAATTTTTAATCTTTTTGTTTTCATGAATGCAAAGGACCTCAAAGAAATTCGTAGGTGGAGGCACATATTCTTCAAAATAAAAAGATTGACAATTATCCTCAGAACTACTATCAAAATCATTATTATAAATTTTTGTAATGTTATTGCTAAAAGTCTTATCATTCATATTATAAGGATTGTTTTTTCCATTATAGGAATGATAGTTCTCAAAATTCCCATAATTCATTACTTGAATTTTGTAATGCTCATCCGAAAACATTTAGATTTATGAAGATTTTGGCTTTCAGAATATTGACCAAAGTCATAGGTCTAGGGATATTATGATAATTATCTTTACGATTACTAAAAACATTGGAATAAGATATGCTTACCATAATAAGATCAAAATGAGAAAATTGACAAAGTGATATGCATCTGATAGTGTGTGTTGGCGCTTAAATATAGAAGTCTTACAAAACTAGTAAAAATAATGAATACTAATACAAATAAAATAGTAAAAAAATACTAACTCAATCACAAAAAGAAAATGATTGCAACAATGGTGCCATTTTGGTAGACGGGGAAAAATCGGGTGTCCATATTACTTACACTTGTCATTGTTATCGACTCCCACCACAATATAAAAATTGAAATTTTATAGACATTAATACGGTAGTATAGTGGTGAGTCCAGGTATCGAATCCACATTGATAAAAGTTAATCGACTTATTACTTGTGAATCAAGTGTAAAAGATTAATATTTTAACAAAAGATTAATATAGGCATGTATTGAAACTAAGGGTAACAAGAGAGGAATAAAAACTATAATTGAGAATAATATCCTTCACCAAGGGTTAGTTAGCATAAATGATTATATGGGAAGAAAAGTGTTTCAAGATTAAATCTCGTTTCATCAATTAATCAAACATAGAGTTGTCACTGCCTAATTTCCCATAAAAGCCTAATTTTATTTTGGCGTTAACAAATATCCGAGAAGTTACAAGTTGTGATAAGAGTATACTTTTAAAATATTCTGGAAAAATCCATCTAGAAAAGACGATTTAAAATATTCTTATCGTAAAAGTCTATAATGGATATCCAAAGGAAGTGATTGATAGTTTTCCTTCTATGAATCAAAAGGGGAGATAAAATATTATGAAAATGAGTTATTTAAAACATAACACACTTAATCTCATCACAAAAATGATTTTATGACAAGATTGTAAAACTATCCCCACCCACATTGGAAACACAATACCAAATTAATTCCACATGGCTTCCACGGAATGAAATATACCTCTACCCACACTATTTGAGCATCCTATGAATAAAAAAAACTTATAAACCTCAAAAACTTTTGAAAGGCATGTAGCATAAAACACTGGTACACAACTTATGTAGTATTTGAGAAATAAATAGTGTTGTTGGAAAAATGAAAAACCCTTAAGATTATTGAATATCAAGAATACAGAATCCCACACTCTCCACTAATCATTCATACATAATACTTGAGTTTGTTCTTGATTTACACCCTTATACCTCCCCCCATGTCTATGATTTAAGAAAATATCTTGATATGTTATTTATCCCTCCTAAAAGAAGTGGCATCCTTACCTAGATTGAGATATTTGATTAATCTTTTATAAAGTTTTGGTAACAC
The DNA here is from genome assembly GCA_949130495.1 of Sambucus nigra. NCBI lineage: Eukaryota > Viridiplantae > Streptophyta > Magnoliopsida > Dipsacales > Adoxaceae > Sambucus > Sambucus nigra. The sequence goes on along the minus strand of OX422207.1, from coordinate 788,122,031 downwards.
ATTTTTAACATAACATATGAAAACTTCATACAACATGAAAATAGGAAAGTGATGACCTATATCCCTTTAGACATTTGGAGTAGACAAACATTGGGTATTTAACGTTTTGGGGAATAAAAGTTATTTTTAAAATAGTCAGGAAATTTTTTACTAACTTGAGCCTAAATTCAATAAAGGAATCCTTTTAGTATAGTCACAATTATTCACACCTATCTACATAAGAACCCATTTAATCAAAGAATACATACATATCATTTTTGATGAAACCAAAACATACCCCCTTCAAAATCAATGATTAAAACCAACTATAAAAATAAATAGAAACCCTCTACGTAGAACCAATAACCAACACGAGGAATAAACTCTAGTAGAAAGAAATGATCCCACCAAAAATCTACAACTGTGATTTCCATAACAAAAATCTGGTCCAATATTATTGAGCCAAACATATTAAACACCACTCCTTATGAGAACATGTACCAAAAGGGTATGTGATACCTCGGTCTAATTTTGCCATAAAATAACCTCGCTGGCATCTTTATTAAATCTCATTCTAACAATAGAACTACAGAATTAAATGTGACCTAACCATCACAACTCATGTTAATTATTTTTTGAAAACTTATGCAACACAAATCAACTACATGCATATGATATGTTATACTGACCACCCTTTTAGAAAGTTTACTTCCACACAAACCAATGATTTCATGAAAATATTCGCATTCACACACGCCAAGATGTTTAAAAAATACACTTTCAAAAGACCTCCGCACAAGAAACTCAAAATCTTCACTATCTAAACATCACATGTTCTTCTAATTTAGAAACACATCAACTGCAACATAAAGAGTATACCCATATATAATCACTACATAACAGGGTTTATTATGTTATCATTGTCATATGATTAAAATATTATCTTCCATGAGCACACCATTTGATAAATATGATCCATCACTTATCTTGATTGTTAAGACCCATCATAGTAAAAGATATTTCATCCAAGTATTTCCTCACTAACTCCCTTTTGAAGTATATATCCCAAAATCCGTCAGAAAGGTGGATAAATATCATAGGAGAAAATGATGTTACTACTTACAACTAAGGGGGAGATAAACAAATTTTTTGAAACCAACACTCAATCAAAGGGGTCAAACTTTCAAATATTCTATATCAATTGTGTTTTCATCATTAAAAGGGAGAGATTGTGAAACCAAATGTACTTAAAAAAAAGGATTTTGTATGATGACAATGTAATTGATATAAGACCATATTTTAGAATCTTCTCTCTAATGCACTTGAGATTAAAACAATTGCTCAATACATTATGAGATATGTTACAAGGAATATACCATCCATATAACCATGAAAACATGCCCTTGAAATGAAATGAAAATCACAAGCAAAATGATGAAGATTCAAAGAATCATCAAACCCTAGCGTAGTTCATACCTCAGGCTTTAAGTGTGGTTCATCATCAACCGATCATACAAACATTCAACCACTGAAGTTCAAATCTCAACAATAAAGCTCAACCATAAAGTTTAACCACTCAACCATGTAATATCAAGAACAAGCAAGCATACTCTCAATACCACACAAAGCAACACTTCATGAAAACTTTCCAGAAGAAAGTGAAAAATTCCAGATGATCATTACATAGTTTTTTGTTATACTTTAGGAATAATTGTACAAAGCTAAAGAATTTTGATTATCCTTGTAAATGTTTGAAACCCACTCACCGAAATAAACCCCTAATCTCCCTAAAACACGACCCTCAACCCAACATTCTTTGACTAACAATATGTGAGGTTTAATCAACTAAACCTTTATTTTAGTTGACTAAAAGTAGTTTTGTCAACTAAAATTCTTGACGAACAACTAAACTCCATGGCAGTCAACTAAAACCCATCCAAAAGGTGTTTTGTCATCTAAACCTATCTTTTAGTCGACTAAAAGTCCTTGATTTATAGAAATAATTTTGATTAAATTGTCAAACATTTTATCCTAAATACCCTAACTCTTCAAAACTGGTTACCAAACATTTTACCAACAATTGGATGCCACCTAGAATTGTAAATAAAACCTCCTTCTTCCTTTACAAATCACATAATCTTACAAAAACAATACTATTAAGTAAGGTTCTATCTTCTACCTTATATTATTCCAGCCCCGTGTTTCTAGAGAGAATTCAAGAAAACCCAATTGAAAGTTTAAAACTCAAAAACTCCATTCAAGACAAAGATTTAAGAAAACCCAGTTGAACCAAAAGCTCTAACCACAATTCCACTTTAGTAAAGTTAAAATCCTAATACTCACTTGTGTTAAGTTTATACCCAAAAACCCATTTGTTTATTATTCATATGATTTTTTTTGTTTACTTTTCTAGATAAAGGAAGCAACCCTATTTCACCATTTCTTTTTGTAAAGATAATTTGCTTTACCTTTTGGTTACATACATCACCACTATTGATTACGGTTAAGCTTCATCAAATATTGTTGGTCGGTAGTGCAGTAATTATGGATATTCAAGGATTTTAAAGACCTTGGGATAAAAGGATTTCTTTGTTGGTAGCGGTTTGTAAGGTAGTGTTCATTCTATGGTTTTGATGGTGCTGTAAGTGAGATGGAGACAGTTAAGTTCTTTAGTATCATCTCTAGCATGAACCTAGATAGTAACTGAGCCACGTTAAAATCTCGATTTACAAGTTTCATTAATCTCTCTCTTAACTTCTTATAATTATTTTTGATTAATTTCTTATTATGAAATTGATTTAGCATATTGAAATTAATATTTATAAAAAAGTTAAGAAATTTTCAAATTTCTACTAAAACCATATACCCAGTCTCCCCCCTATTATGTATATTTCTAGGTCAACAAGGTGAATCTTCTAACAAACTTAGCTAGTGGTTCACTGTAATGAAGAATCTCTTCACTGGGGCGAATTGGTTTGTCACGAATATTGTATTTATAACACCTTTTATTTACTCACTTTCTCCTTAACACATTTATTAATTTCCATAATCATGTTCTTACTCTAGCTAACATTTCTTTTAATTGTATGTAGTATTTTATAGGTTTAGGGAATATTACGCATGAAGTTTAGTTTCATTCTGCAAACGTTCCATCACATTATCAAACTTTATGGATTTTTTTTTAATTTCACACTTCATAATTTGGACAATAAGAATGAATTGTTTCTTTATCACCTAGAATTAACTTCACATGTTCGACGAATGTTCATCATTTCAAGTACGGATGAAGAAGTTATGTTGATTCCCACTAAGTGCTCCGTGAAAGAATTCAAACTTGAGGTTTGAATTATGTCTGACACTTGCAGAATCAATTCTCAATGTTTTCCAAGCTCCCGTATATTAAAGAGTATTTTTGCTAAGGGAATTAATTCCAACATTTAAGAATTTATTCTCAAAACTTGTACAATCATCTTGTCTTGCTGAATTTTGCCAAGGGAATCAATTACCATATATTAAGAATGGATTCTCACATGCAGGGAAAATTTCCCTATTTATAGTTCTACCACAATGGTTTTGGTATATATACTTTTATTCCTTAAAAATGTTTTCAATTAGTTTTTGGCCTAGCATTTAATATCTTCCTCAAACATTTACTCCATTATCTCTCCTAGGGTTTCAATTAAAGTTTTTTCCCCTCTCCTCCAACATTAGTAGGTGTTGCAAAGTTATTACATGATAATTCGTAGCTTTCTTTTGCTTTTTTGAAGAGTTTGTTTGCATTTATTAAAGTATCTAATGTTTGTTACTCTCCTGAATGATATATTATCTTTTCTTTCTTTCACTATGATTGTTATGATCACCATGGGTAGACAAGTTTTATAGGTTAGGGATCGTAAACCCACCAAGGATGCTTGAGTTAATAAGCTTGTGTATGTCTTTTTTATTCATTTTAATTGAATCTTATGATTTGATATCGGAGTATCATAGTATTTTAACTTCCTTTTTCATGCAATGGTAGTCTTGAAGACTTTACTACAATATAAACCCATTTGTTTTATAATCAATTTAAACATTAATCTTTCATCATTGAGTTTGTTCTCTATATGCTTGAAGTTTGGTTTAAATTGGATATGATGATGAGACGTAAACTTTGTAAATAAAGAATTTGTCATTAGGTGTTTACCACCTAATAAAAACCACAACTTGAGTACACTCGATAGTGTAGTGATAAGTAGGAAAATATGTAAACTAAAATAATTTATTACTCAAAAGGGAAAAATAAAAAATGATATGATGGAAACTAAATTAACACCAAGAAAATCTGTAAACTAAATTAAATGATGAAAATGAATTAGGATGACATCACAATCATGATAAACAACATGCATTAAGGAATTTGGTTTGAAAAATAGATTATAAATAATGTTGTAGTATCACTATAAACACTACCGTTGCATGACAAATGAAGTTAAATGCATAATATTTCAATATCAATACAAAAGATTTCAATTAAAAGTAATTCAAACCAAATCCTAGATTTCAATCTCAAATCCCCACAAATGGTGCAAATATGATCCAAACTTGTGGCAAGGCATGGTAAAACAATAAAAAGAACTAATTAGAGGATTAAAAGGAATGAAACAACGCAAACTAATTATATTAAATCACAACTAAGTTATAAATCTATCAAATAAAATATAAAACAGAAAGAAACAGAAAGAGATGATATATAGTACTTTACATACCCATTGAAATGGAAAAACTATGAGAGATAATGGAGAAAAGTTCCCAAACCATAGAAAAACCCCTAAAATATCAACTCTCTAACCTCCATTGAAGTGGAAAAATGGACCACCCTTAATGATGGGTGATTAACCAAATATACTAAAGACAAAAAACCTAAAAAGTAGACAAATTTCTTATATCAATAGTAATCAGCTCGATCCGGGTCATGTTTGACTCTAGTGGGTCTTGAGATTTTTCAAAGTCACTAAATTAGTCCAATTCAAGTCCATTTTTTGCGAATTGGTACGAGAACAACCAAAAATCATCATACAAACTCAGTAAGAAGAAAATTCATAAGACAAGTGAAGATAATTCAATTATCTACATGTTAGTCTTTCGAAACCCTCCAAATTGTGCAATACGAAACTACCATATTACCGTTGAATTTGAAGCACATGCAAAAACTTTCTGAAAATGGCCATAACTTCCTCATTCAGGATCGGAATAACACACAGTGGGCAGACACGAGAGGATTATTTAATGATATAGATATTGATACTTTTATAGCATCCAAATTATGGAGTTTAAAAATACCAAATTTTTCATGAAGTTTCATCTTGCGATGAAACTTTGTCGAAATGCTTCCAACTTCATACTTTGCATCCCTGATTCCTATAAATGATCAAATAGACATTACAAAATGTATAAACATCAATAACAAAGGTTATCTAATAAAAGATCTTAAATATAGGAATTAAGATACACAAGAATGCTCGAATGCTCAAGAATAAAGTTTCTAAATGCAATATTTGGGACTAATCACATCCCTTAACTTACATATTGCAACTCCCTAGCAATGAATACGAATGAAAATGAGCACATGAAATAGACCAACGATAATATAAATATAAAATAATAAAAAATCACTTTTGGGGGTAACACGATTGCATTTAGCATATGCAATAAGCCTTTAAACCCCTAGGATACCCAAATATACAAGTGTTGTATCGTGAAGGTTTTCAGGGATGAAACCCAAAACATCAAGTTTCTCCAAAAAAAATCCCAAACAACAAATAAGACAAGATCAATGACAACCAAAAGGATTTCAAGAAGTTATTAACAAATAAAAGTGGAATTTACCCAATAATTTGTAATCATTAACCTTATGATAACTTCATAATAATCGAAACCTTAAATGTGGGAGGAAGAGCGAGCACAAGAAAAAATATTATTTGGAAAAACTTTTATAATATGGATAAACATTAAAGATTTCATGATATCGAATCTCTTCGATGATTATACATAACAAATGGAAACACTCTGAATAGGGTGTAACATATACATGACATGCGGACATAATGAGTAAATATAAAAGGAAGCAAGGTATCACATATATCATCAATGAAGAATGCTCTATATAAAATGAAATATGCAATCTCAATGAAGGTATACCGCTCATTAAGGGAGGTGAAACGTACTTGAACAAATTATCACGATTATTATTTGAATATCACTCACCGTAGAATCATATGGGGCCTTTAAGGGTTGTAATGTCGGTTGGTCTAGGGTGCATGAAATGAAGATAATACATATAAAATAAAGGTGTTTGGGTACGACACTAGGATAAATGGAACATGTGGTAAATTTCAAAAATTGATAAACAAGCAATGGATATAACGAGTGAAAAATATTATTTCTTACAATATACATAATGGAACTCTTTCTCTTTTCTTTTATTTATAATTTTTTTCTTCTTCTTTTATTTTTTCTCCCACACTCAAATGCTTCATTTTAAATGCACAATAAGAACATCATAAAGTCCCAAGACAGTTCTCTAAACAAGTGTGAGAAAGGTGTACGTTCAGTTTAAAACTCCAAAGTGTAGTAGGTTCAGGAGTTTTGGGTTATGAAAAGAATGGATATATTTAGGCTCAAAGGAGGTTGACCAGGGGAAGCATATAAAGTGAAGTCAAGGTGAATATTTGTGTAATAACAAAGAGGGAGTATGATCGGGTCCTAAGGTCTATGTAATTCTCTAGTCAAAACAATATTGAAAATCATGCTTAAGTAACAAATTTCAAAATAAACTCAATTAATTATTCTAAAAGAAAGAGTATTGAGAATACTATTAACTTTTATGTTTTCAATAAGGAAAAAGTAATGTATAAACGCTAGAAAAATAAGAAAAGTTCAACTCTCACTTGCTATAAGTATATACAATGCAACAAAAGATCACCGAGTAATAAAAGACTTAAACTGAATCACTAATTAAGAAAAGCGAATGTGCTCATGGTTTCAAAGTTCAATTCTTGAAGTAATGATTTGCATACTAAAGTCTAATAACTTCTAAAATAAAGAACATTCATCATTGAATTATCTATTGGGTCGAGCATTTATTTGAACGATCATCGAAAAAAGGATAAAAAGTCACAATAAAGGGGGAAAATAAAAATAATACTTTTGAATTTTTTAAAATTTTTACAAAAAAATCATGCTTGGGAAGGATATTTTATCAAATCAAAGAAACTACCAATTAATGGGAAGAAAAACACACACCTCAAAATTAAACCATGCATTATACTCATTGTGAATTAAGAACACAAGTTATAGAGCGGAAGAGAAAGATACCACCCAATATGGAGAGATCCCCAAATAGATAAATTCCATTGATTCTACAAAACATGTTAGAACAAAGCCTAAAAATAAGAATAAGAAAATTACTTATTAGATTTGATAAAAAAAAAAAAAGTGCATACAACTAATAATTTTAGCTTCTAACTAACTATACACTAGAATTTGAAATTTTTGAGGGTCCAACCATAAATAATTTTACTTCTAGGGATACAAGGAGGTTCCCCCTTTGATTTCACGCCTTCCAGAAAATAGAATTTTTTTTCACAACGGAAGGCATGCTTTCAATGGGGGAAGGAACTATCACCAATTAACAAAAACGACGAATGATGGGGTATTTGGATTCAACGGGGGACAAAACTAAAACGATCCCAATAAAATTAAAATTACATCCTACGGGTTTTTCAATTGAAATGGAAGGTGGGGAAAATTTGAGTGATATCCTATCAAATAAAGCATATTGAATTGCCATTCACTTTCAAGAATCAGGCTAAAGCACTCAGGACTTTCATCTGAATCTTGCGATAGTTGTATTATTTGGATAATAATAGGAAACCAAGAAAATGAAGGACCTTTAACCACAAAAAATGAATCATAAATGAAAAGTTAAAATTCTAAAGTTTATGGATCACTTTTACTCAACCAAGCTTTTTAAAGGATAAATCATTTCATTGAGTCGGACATTTTGTTTTTCAATTTGCCAAGCCTCATCCCTTTCAAATTCATCATCCTTTTTTTCCAATCTTGTAAAGTTTTTAAGAGCTTTTTTCAAAAAGAAATCACCCATAGCCATAGTTGATAGATAATTTTTTTCAAGCTCAATTATTTCATTTTTAAGAATTTGCTGGCATTTTTGCATTGTCTTATTAGTGTAACGAAGAAGAAATGGGAGGGAAATATAAACTATTTACCGAAGAGATCTTAAACTAATATATGATATAACAGACGCTAACATAATAGGGGTAGGATAAATCTCTTTGAAAACCATTATTATAACACTTTACACTAAGGAATGGGTTAAATTGAGACACCTGGATCAAAATAGCAATTCAATCACATGGATGACACACAAATTTCAAGCTTCTTGAAGCTAAAATGGTACAAGTCATTATAAAAAATATAAATACATACAAAGTATTAAATCACTAATATCCTAAAATACACCATTCCCCAGTAACAACACCATTTTGATGAGGCGTAAATTTGTAAATAAAGAATTTATGTTTAGGTCTTTACTGCCTAGAAAAAATCATAGCTTGGTACACTTGGGGGTGTAGAGGAAACTAGGGATCGAATCCATGGAAAACATTATTTAGGTTTAAATTGATTTAGTATTTGAAGTGGAAAATAAAACATAATTTGGGTGATTTTGAAAAGGGAAAAGAAGTCAAATAGACAGATAAACAATAAATAATAAAGATTAAACAAAACAAGAGTTGGATCATTTTACGATAATGAATTAGAAAAAGTATTAAGTAACTTGGTTCGAATCATAATTACCAAAACATATTCAATTAATCATAAACACCAAACATGAAGAGACCTAACCCAAAGATGAAAATAAAGCTTTCAATTGAGTATTGTTAGAAAATGATTGATATTGTAATATAACTACAAATACTATAGTTGTGTGGCAAAGGAAGTTAAATGCATAATATTCCAATTTTAATGCACAAGGTATAAATTGAAATTATTTCAATTCAGACCTTACTTTTCATGTTCAAAAACTCATTAATGGTGGAAAAGTGATCCCAGTCATTAAGCTAGATACAAAGCATTATAAAGCAATTAAAATAACTAATTAAATATAGAAACAACATATAAACAACAAAAACATGTTATATTCCATCAAATATAATTAACAAAACTATTAAATCAAGTTTAACACTTTTAGACAATAAAATAGATGATGAATAGTGACTTCACATACCAAAGCCATGGATAAAGAAAGGATAAAATCCATCACCATCAAATATAGATTCTACGCTCAAACTAAAATGAATTAGAAAATCCACCTTTTCTAAAAGAATGATGCTTACATATATATACGAGAGATAAAAACCCTAAAAATAGACATATGAACAGTAATCGACTCGAGTCCGTTTAGGGCTGGATCGGGCCTCCCCCGAGATTTTTTAAAGTTGTTCCCTTGGTCTAATTCAAATCCATTTTTAGGCGTCAATACAAGAATGACCATCAAATTCTCATATAGATTCATAGTGATGTCTAAATGTTGGTACTTTTATACCATAAAAATATGGAGTTTATAAAGATAAAATTTCCCTTGAAGTTGAATCTTGTGATGAAACTTCCACTAAATGCTTCAAACATCATACTGTGTATCCCCAATACCTATAAGAGCTCCAATAAACCTTGAAAATATAAAACATAAATAACAAATGGTATCCAATATAAGAGCTGAAATATAGAAATTAACGAACACAAGAATGCTAGAATGCACAAGAATAAAGGGAACTAAATGTAATATTTGGTACTAATCATATGATCAATTATAATTTAATTGAACTAAATTAATATATTTATTTATCTATTCAAAGGTGGGAAAATTATCCTTAATCTTTAACCTCTATCTTAAAAAAACGTTAATTTTGTTTTTTCATCAATAGTTGTTCATTGTTTATTCACTAATTAACTCATTTCTCACTTACTAGGACAGTTGGTATATGTAATTGCACCAAAACCATCCTAACTATCATTTCACTTTATTTTGTGACATATAGTAACATTATATAACCCAAACGTGTTATTTTATAAAAGCCCAATGTAAGGACACAAATTTCCAATTGAGTCCATATATAGTTTTGGCTCAATTCCGGACAAAAACATTTATTCATAGGATAGTATTTAATTATAATATTCTCAAGCCTATGAAGTGTTTGTTGAAGACGTAGCGGCAAAGAGTATAAAGCTTCATCATCATGCCGGTTCGCGTACCTCGTTTCTACGTCATTAACTATGATTCCATGCTCCCAAGGTATGAAAGCAATATTATATATAGGAGCTTGGAACAAGTTTTATTGGGTGTTAGGTTTAATAAAAACTGTGTTTTATTTTCAGAAAGAATTAATTGGAACTTTAAAATAAATTTATAAAGTTTTTCTGGGCTAAAATCGAATTTTCTAAAATTCTGGAAGTTCGTTCGATATGTCGTTCGAACGAGATTTTCGTTCGATATGTCGTTCGAACGAGATTGTCGTTCGAACCAGATGTCGTTCGAACGAGTTTGCCAACGAGGTTCCAGTATAGGCCTGTGAAATGTCGTTCGATATGTCGTTCGAACGAACCTTCTGTTCGAACGAGGTATCCAACGAGATTCTAACGAGTTCAATCTGGAACTACGTTAGAAGTCTCGTTTGAACGAGATTTCGTTCGAATGAAATGTCGTTCGAACGAGATGCCAGGCGGGAACAGTTTTTGGCCGTTTTTTCACCCACTTTTCCACTAAGTTTTTAACCAACTTTTTCAGACTTTATCATTAGCGGGAATAACATTTTCCAAAGTAACTTTTCCATCCTAGTTTATCTCTTAGAGAGAGTTTGAGATCAATAATTGTTTTAGGAAAATGTTCATGTTTTTTAGTGACATTTTTAGAGAAAAATATCCATCACTCTAGTGTCTAAACCCAAAGAAGTTTATTCCAAGTTCTTATATACTTATCAATTGCTTGGAGTTTGGGACCGGTTTTCTCTACACCGAATTGAAGAGAAGTTAGCATTTATTTACCCACACGGAGAAAGGCTCCATGTACGGGTGACGATGACCATATAAAGTCCTATCGGTGGATTTCGAGACCGCGGTGGAGTTCCAAGGTTATTTGCTAGGAAGAGGTATCTACAAGAAGAAGCGTCAAGGCTTGAGAGGGATCGAGTCGTGTGTTGTAAGTATATCTGTCTTGTACTTGTAAATCCGTATCTAGTGAATTTGTGGATAGGGCCGTCCGAGGTTGTTTCCCGTCTTGGGTTTTTCTTCGTACATCGCGGCGTAGTGTCATTGATTTATTTTATCTTGCATTAAATAATTTAGAACGCATGCTTAGGATAATTCAAGATAAAATTTGGTTTAAATTATCACACTCAATTTAATTTGGACTTAAATTAAATATTGGGTAAAGTTAGTTAATTTAAGTCATTTGCTAAAATTGGTTTGGCCTAACTTCGGAATATTGATAATTATGACTTAGGCAAATTCTAGGGCTTGGATTAATTAACATTGGTTTAAATGAAATTAATAATTTTGAGTGTTTCATTAATTCTCACTTGTGTTTTACTTTATTTGAAAAAGAAATTAAAAATTGGTATTTGTTTGTTTTAGTTGAACCATCACACATCCTAACGCTTCCGCATCTCGTGTTTTTATAAAAGGAAATTATAAGTTTGATTTTAATTGTGATATTTAAGAAATCCGGGGATCTATATAAACTCTCACGTCTTACACCCAATGTCAGTGGAAAATGATCTTGGACTTGTCGAGTTATTAGTGGTTGCGATTGATATACGTTTGACTCCAAAATATATTTTAGCTCATCAAGTTTTGAAAATGTTCTTGGGATTGGCAACAAGTTCAAGTTATACTATATTTCTATCCACGTATTTGTTCCTAGTGGTCACCATGACAACACGGTTTAAAAAAAATCCAGTATTTTGTAAATGCATAACACAAACGACTGCGGTTAGAATCCTATAGTAGAATATCCTTCTTTTAGTGAGGTTTATAAACATTGAGACCTTGTCATACTCCCTCCGTATGTTTAACTACCCAAAACAATTCTGATTCTTCTACAATGGGCGGTAATTCGAGTGAGCATAGTAGTAGGGAAGAGATCAATCAACCTTATTATTTAATAAAGGATTAGCTTCAACCATAGAGGACCACCTCTCCATCATACATTATTTGCCCATATAATTCAAGGAAATTCCACTTCCGAAATTGCATGATACAATTATTGTCAACATGCACATAAGATATTGTCAGGAGGTTTTTGTTACTTTTAGCGACAAAGACTCTCCTGAAGATATAACATGCCTAAAACTTATCCCATTCTCTTTTAAGGACAAGGCAAAGGCTTGGATTTGGACCTCGTAGCCTAATTTTATTAGGAGTTAATGCAATAGGGAAGCCTGATTCCTAAAGAAATTCTTCCACACCCTTCTAAATAACACTCTCAAGATCCAAAATCAACTTTATCACAAGGAGATAACGTTATCTTTCAGTGATGTTCGGAGATATTTAAAAACGTCTCGGGTAAATGCCCAAATAATGTCTTGGAAAAGTGGAGAATTGTAAACCTTTTCCATTATTGGATTACCTTTAATTCCAAACAAATTTAGAGATGATGTGATCTACGGATCTCTTTGTCTTGGATGAAAATCATGCCGAGGCATATATAAAATATTATGCCGAAATTATTCATTCATGGGACACTTCGGACCAAAAATAAGTCAAGTCGTGATCTTATAATTCGATCGCCTATAACCAGCGAATGTAACACCTTGCCCAAAAGGATTATATGCCCACAAGATTTTCTCAACTAAAAAGGTTGAGTCAATGGATTTAGAGAGTAGGAATTCGCCCGTTCCAACTCATTCTTCAATTTATGTGCTATTTGTGTTATAGTTGGTCACCCGACCAAGGATTGTTCCACTATCATGGCCTATAAAATAATTCCCAACGATCAAGAAAATGTCATGGGGACTTTTATATTCCTATAGCAGTCCTCTTAGCAAGGGGTATAACCCACCAAAGGAAAATCATCCTGGTTTTATGTGGAAAATAACCAATCTCGTCCTTATTCACCTTAAAATTCCCAATAAACTTAATAGGACCAACTCAAAATCCCCCACCTCAAAATTATCAAACTTTGTGGAAAATAGAACCACTATAATTGAAAATTCAAGGTCCTACTACCCCACCTCCTTATGTGCCTCAATATAAGAAGACCTTTGAAGACACTCATTAAGCTTTCACGATAAGTTAAATGAATGTCAATACTCAAAATGCGCAAACCTTTGCTGAAATCAAATATTCACTACCAAAATTGACCACTTCATTAAGTATCAAAGAAAAGGAAAAAATTACATTCCAACATCAATGAAATCATCAAGGGCAGCACAATCTAACTACCTCGATCTCGAAATATTAGAGGGATCAAGTGAAATCACTATTCTACAAACTGGGAATGGCTTTTATAAGACGATCGCATCCACTACAAATTCTAAGTAAGTCTCACCCAACCCCATAGATGTCAAAGATGCTTCTCCCGAAGAGAGTAGTGAGGAGCCATATATCGGGCCAGATTTGGTTATAAAAGGCTCCATTTTCACGTGTTATCCTAAAAGGCTTATGGATCCAAGAAAGGAGATCCATAATGTTTTCACCTTGTATTTGTTTAAAAAAGTTAATATAAACATCCCTTATGATATTAACGAAAGGGCCGCTTATGCCAAGTCCCCAAGAACTTAATCATAGTGAAATAGAAACTTTATGTGAAAAAAGGGCATTTTTGTCTGAATGTGATCTCGATAATTCAATCCAAGTTACCTACAAATTATAAAGACCCTGTATGTCCTACCATCTTGAGTGTCATTGGAGAGTTCAAAATCAAGCAAGATTTTCTTAGTTTAGGTGTGATTATCAACTTGTTACATAGTCTATGTATAAACAACTCGATCTATGTGAGCTAAAGCCGAACAAAATGACTCTCAAATTAGAAGATCATTTCATTAAAGTCCCAAGAGGGGTGGTGGAGGATGCCATAATTGAAACTAATAAGTTCTACTTCCCGATGGACATTATGGTTTTGAATACTCAGCCTCTAGTTGGGAATAGTAACTACTTCCCCATTATCCTGGGTCAACATTTTTTACCTATCTCAAATGCCTTAATTAATGCTAGAAATTGGGAAATAACACCGAACATAGGGAACGTGATCTTAGATCTTAATATTTTCAACATTTACCAATAAATGAATGATGAAGATGATGTCCACTAGGTATACCTCGTGAGGATATTATCCAAGAACACTTTGATGATATATATTGTGTGGACCCTATTAAAGAATACTTAATTAACTCACTTGATCTTGAAAATTATTATTCCCCTTATGATCATGAAGTTAACCCTGTGATAGATATTTATATGAGTTGGAGAAGGTAAATTGGTGTTCCAATTTTGAGGATTTACCTTTTTGTGATTCATATGAAATCGGATGTGTGATTTACAAAGCTTTACCACGAGAAATTTCAATTCGACCTCAAGTATATCTACTTGGAAAACGGAGAGACATATCCCTTTTTTATCTCATCCCACCTCAATGAGGGCCATAAGGTAAGTTGAGTTACTTCCTAAAAGGTCTTATAGTTCTTTTGATTGGACCGTTGTGGATTTGAAGGGAGTAAGCCCTTTGATTTTTATTAATAAAATAGACCTTTTGGAAGAAGAAAAACCCACCTGGGAGATTAAATGTAGGTTAAAACTAGTGATGAAAGAGGTGGTGTGGAGATACTCGATTCCTCCAGCGTGGGGCTCACCCCGAAATGAGAGAAAAGAAGAAAAATCTCTCTTGGTTCATGAATGGATTTGAGGATGGGGTCCTTGCTAATGAGGACATGACCTCATTAAATAATAAGAATTAGGGTTAGGGGTTATACCAATTTTTATAGGCCCTAGACTGCCTATCGGTATACCCTTGTCTTGTTGGCAAAGTAAAGTAAATTTTATGTATAGGCAGAGGGCCTAGGGTGTTTATAGGCAATCCAGAAGGAATTTTTCAAAAAAATGGGCGTAAAATGAAAATTGTAAGTCTGAATCGCGCACAAATGGGACCGTTGAAAGGGGATTAAGATCCCTATGAGAATATATTTAGTCACTCTCGGGCTCAATAGTTGACAAAAGTCAAATGAGTCTCAAAAGCGCCCACTGGCCTCTAGACGGGGGTTTTCGGAGCAAAAACTCAAGTTTGCATGAACCGTAAGGCCAATTCACGCAAGGTATGGAATGTTGGAAAGGGGATTTATAACCTTATGATGGTTCAATGATATTTTCTTAGGTTGGAGAGTGACCTTGTCAAATGGGATTCAGGAACTCCTGTTGGCATTAGGGTCAAGGTTTGGAGTAGGACTCGGGTCTTCTGGTGGTAGGGACCTGAGGCATTTGGGTGGTACTTGGATGGGGGGTATATAGAGCCCCTCGATGGGCAAGTTGAGAACAGGAGGAGGTCGTCGAAAGATATGCACTTCATCAAAGTTTTAAGGTTTGGAAACTAGAGATCTCTATTGGGGACTGAGGGAATAGCTAAAGGTCCATTTTGAGGACTTAAAGAGTGGAAGTGAAAATATCAAAGATCTAGTGCCAATTCGATGAGCTTATGTTAATTCTGCAGACCTAAAGAGTAGAGAGGAATGATTTATATGGTCGAGGTCAATTCTACATATCTAGGTCAATTTTACAGACCTAAAGAGTAGAGGAGACCAATTCAAAGAGTTGAGGCCAATTTTGGGACCTAAATATTTGAAGCGATTGATTTTAAGGTCGAGGTCAATTTTGAAGACTTGGGTCAATTTTATAGACCTAAGGAGTGGGAACTACGGATTGAGCAGGTCGAGGTCAATTATGTAGAACTAAGGAGTATATGCAATAGATTCAGAGGGTTCAGGTTGATCCTCTGAACCTAAATATTTATAGCGACCAATTCAGTGGGCCAAGGTAGATTATGATAACCAAGGTCAATTCTGGTGACCTAAAGATTTAGACAGACTAATTTTAGAGGGTCGAGGTCGATTTTGTGGACCTAATGATTTGAAGTGATCGATTTATAGGCTTGAGGTTAATTCTGCGAACCTAGAGATTTTAAACGACCGATTCAAAGGGTTGAGGTTGATTATGTGGACCTAGGTTGATGACTTTGACCTAAAGAGTAGAGGTGACTGATTGAGAAGGTCGAGGTCAATTCTGCGGACGATAAGGTTTGAAGTGCCCCATTTAGAGGGTCAAGGTCGATTCTGTAGACCTATAGATTTGGGAACGATTGATTTAAAGGTTCGAGGTCAATTATGCAAACCTGAAGTGTTTTAATGTTCAGGAGTTATGACGAGTGACATTATTCATTCTGATTCCATTCGGGAGTGTGATTATAGTGAGGGTTCTACTTTATTTTTTATCCTCCTATGAAGTATGTTGAGGGTGATGGATTTTCAATCACACTTTGGTTCAGTATTTTCTCTTAAAGTTTCATGCCAGTGATCCAGTGGGAAGTTTTATGAATTCTTTCAATGATTTTTGGATTTTTTTTGGAATTTTAATGACAAAATTTGAGGGGAAGGACGATAGGCACAAGAAGTTGTTTGCCTATCGGCATGGGAAACTAAATTCTTGGCTTCTCTAGAAAGGTGAAGGGTCACTGCTAATAAGAATGACTAGGGGACTGTCAATCGTTACCCTCCCTAATATCTTATAAAGAAGGGGGCACCCCCTTTATTTTTCATACCTTCACATAAAAAACCTCTTCCTTTCTCTCTCTAGGAATAAGTTTCAATTATTTTTATTTAAAATAATTTATGTAGGGTGCAGTGAACAATGCTTGGGATTCTATTGATGACTATGCCAATCTGGAGTGGCATGATGTTAATGCACTGAGATATGATAGTTTTGAGTTTGTTCTTGATGATAGGATTCTTCTATGGGAGCTATGGAACCATCGCTCTGTGAGGGTGAAGAACCTAAATGTTATCTAAGTGCTTGGTATTTTACTTTTATTTTTCTGTGTTCTTTTCCTTTTATCCTTGGAATGTTAAAGGTTTTCGACTTGTATGACTACTGGAGATTTATGATGGAGTACTTTATAATTTTAGTCGGTGTCACCTACACACTTTTACGGGGCCCACGTACCTTCTAAAGGTAAACTTTAGATACAATTTTCTTTTCTTCATGTTGTCTTTCTAATTTTTCATCCTTAACATTTTGTATTTCTTTTTGTAAATGTGGTTACATGAGATGATTGGGCACAATGTTGGATTAGTCTCTCTTAAGGTGGGTGGGGAGGGGAAATTTTCGATGATGTATTGATGGATGAAGTGGCACAGGAAGTCGAAGGAGTTTTTAGTTTTGAATGATGTGTAGGCGATGTTAAACGCCTTGATGAGCTATTAGGTTAGGCTTTGGTCTTATTTTTTCTTATTGGATTTTATTTTTTGTTTGCACTTTGTAGATTTTTGGTATGTGACCTTTATTTAGGGACACATGAGTTTTATCCTTGGCGTCCGAAGGTTGAAGGGTTTACGGGCATCCATCCCCAGATGTCGAGGTTGCTAGTGCATGAGTTTCGGTACATCTACTACCTGGGGGAGAGGGTGGTGAGGCATGTTATGGAGGGTGATGTGGAGGTCCCATCATCAGTTCCTCGAATTTCATGAGGCGGGTAAATGAGATGTCAAATGAGGCAAAAGTGGCAGCGATGAAGGACGAACCCTATATGCTCTATACAGACACGATGTCGGGATATGATTATGTATACTTCGCTATCAATTAGTTGATGTTTTTGTATATTTAATATATTGAGTGTATGCCTCCACCATCAGTAGGATTAGGTAGGGGTACTAGTGCGCTAGTAGCTGCATCACATAGCTCAAGGGTGACGTAACGGTGGCGGAGGATGTTCATGATTTGCATCTTTCCACTCCTTACTACCACATTAGGCTAGGTGGTGGAAGGTCATCTCAATGCCTCACCGCCCTCAGTTGAAGATAGATGGTTTCACTAACCTTCCTAAAGAGGTTATCTAGAGATAAGTAGGACTTCCATCTTCTGCTTTTGATTCTTTTCTTTTATTACTGATTTTCTTGCTTCTGATAGACTTTTTTTTTTTTTGCAAACTACTCTTGTATCAATTTCATAGTTGTGGTAAAGTCAATATTGGATGGTTTTGGTGTCCGATCATGATAGGAAAACGGTTAGGTCTTGTATGGTTCCACCATACACTTTTGAGGAGAGCTCTGATTCTAGGAGTGGGCGATCTATTGCTCGCCGTCAGGGAGAGTGCGTTCATCGAGGTCCTTGAGGTGACAACTTTCTAATTGATAGGGTTTTTGGAAAGTTCGGGTTATATAATCATAATGGCGATTTATTTAGATCCTTTTTTTCTTTTTTGGCCTTTCTTTTTTTTCCTTTCTAGAAAAATATAATCGTAATGATGATTATATACAAGATGCAGTTTTCAGTATTTTATATTAATCTTAGATTAAATAACATATTATACATGCACTTTAATTTTTTTCCGAGGTTTTATCTATTGCAAAGGTAAGTATAAATAAACATGTGTTTATGATCTTTTTAGAAAGAAACAGTGGGAAATCTCTTGCAAACAGGTTATCTTTGATGAAGAAGGGTCTTTATTGGAAATATGTATGCATGAAAAAGATATAAAATTTTAGAAAAATAGGGGGATGCCTATCGGCATAATAGTAATGTCCAAATCCATTTTCTTGCCTTTATTGTACTCGTTCTGTACTTTGGTGTACTTGGGAATAGTTTTGAAGAAACAGCCGAGCCCTTTATTTTTTGTGAGTTATTTTGGGTATAAAGAGGGATTTGAAGGGAGTTCATCATCACATTTAAATTTCCTTTCTTTTTCCACATATTCTTCTCTTCTTGCAGTAGAGATTCCCACGACTAAAGCTTTCGCACCCTACTTCGAGGGTTTGGAGGTCATGGCATTTATATTATCAACCATGAGGCTTTTAACTTCAACGCTATCACCTTGTGGGATAATCGTTCCCTGGATTAGAATCTCTTTGAAGTGTCACTGGAGTTCTCGTATCCTGAGCAAACATATGTTTCACTTTAACCTAGACGAAGTGTGTCCCTCATACGAGGAGTTTTATGCGATTTTGCTCGTTAATCCTAGTTTCATGACAACTATATCGGACCTGTCATGCTCCCATCGGGTATCCCTTGTCGATACTTCATATTTCTCCATCGGCTTCCCGACGACTAGTGCATGGAGGATGTATTATTTATCTGTTGTTATTCAATTTTGTGTGGCGAAGAGACTATATTGATATTGGATTTTCTAGGTTTGTAGCCCAAGAATTGATTGCCATGCTTCTCTTAGTAACTGATGATATTAAGGATTTTTGTCAAGTGGCCACGATTATCATGTGGCTGTCTAATCATTATAACCTTGTTGTTGTCACACCGATAGACGCTCTAAATGTACTGGTGACTGGAAGGAAACCTATGTTAATTATTTGTGAGTCAATCTTGTGGTGGTGTTTATGGTGTTATCAGAGAGATTATGTCTAGTGGCTCCCCGTGAGTATCCTGTAGTGGGTGTTAAGAGTTTAGTTACATGGTCATTTTTAGCTGTGGCCCATCTGTGTAGAACTCGGTGAATTGAATTGTAGAGCATGTTGCTAGAAATCTTTGTTGGCCAGTGCCGTGGTGGGGCACTGTGCAGCATATTCTGTCCGGTTGGTGGGCCTTTGCCAAATCTCCTTATATTTTCCTTGGCAACGTCTTTGTCAAGTAGGATGGGAAGAGATTGTTTCTCCTCTTATAACCAACTTCTTGCTCATGTAAGATCTGACTAAATATCTTAGGATGATTCTGGGACCTTGGTGGAAGCGCCGCCAACCGTTTACACGCCCATACTAGTCCGTTGGGAGGTTGGGTTTGTACCTGGGGACTACTGGAAATGGCAATGGAAGAAGGTGGTTATGAAGTTCTATGATGAGAGACATGGAAGAGGCAAATTGTGATGTTTGATGCTCTAGAGAAGGGCATTGTGGTTTCATCTATGATGATCCAAGCATACCGTCACCTAGAGAGGACACGAAATGTAATTAGGATTAGGATTCATATGGTCCTATATGCATTGGAAAGGATGATGAGGCGAGTCCATATAACAGTTGAAGTAGGTCTCGTAGGGAATATGGGGGAAGGGTTTTTGTAATAAATAGATTTGTTTGTAGGTTAGGGGAGTTTGTGAGATGCTTGCAAGGAGTTTTGTTATTTCTCATTCTTGTCATTGATGTGTCATGTAACTGCTATTTTTTTTTAATAAAGGTGATGATTTTGACATATTTTGTTATGCTATTTATGAATTTATTTTCTTTGGACCAACTATATTGATCGCTAAGGCATACAGAATCCTTTTTTCATTTAAATGATAAAAAGGGACTAATGTTCTCGGGGGAAGAAAAGAATATCATTTCGTGAAAGAGAAAGGAACGTGCCAAAGGTATTTTATGGGTTGTCTACAAACCTCTGTGGGATTATGAAAATCGCAAGTTTTTCATTTAAAAAGGTGATTTTTTAGAGGATCATCTCCTACGTAGTTCTGAGTAGGGGGAAGAATTTTTTTTAGAATTGAAGGGAGGTGAGAAGAGTCATAGTGCGATGAGATTTTGGAACATGGGTAAAATTTCTTAAGACGGTACAAATTGACTCGATGCACCATCTCCTCTCCATCGAGGTCTGTGAGTATAGCGGTGCCTCCTGAAAAAAATTTATTTACGATGTAGGGCCTAAACTTTCTTCTTGGATCTAAGATGGATTCTCTGATTTCTTTGAGGGAAAAGTCTCCTTCTTGGACATTGCGGTCCTCCACCAATTTATTGAATGATAACACAATGCGGAGATGATGTCCTTATATATGATCTTGGGCCTTTAGTGTTCTTTCCTCTAAGAGTACCAGTTCATCGTAATAGCTTTATTGCCAATCTTCTTTACTGACCCAACTTTGGAGCATGACTCGTAGGGAGGTTATTTCGAGTTTAACAGGTAAGACTGAACCCATTCCATATACTAAGGAGTATGGGGTATAACTGGTGGGTGTTCTAATGGAGGTACGGTATCCCCATAGGGTTATAGGATCATGTATGCTCAATCTCTATAACTTTTAGTCATTTTGCTAATGATGGACTTTGGGCTTTTATTGGCAGCTTTGACATCCACGTTTGTTTGTGTTCGATATGGAAAGGACTCTTGGCTTTGGATTCCATACTCGTAAATAAGTTTTGTGACCTCGGCTTCAAAATATAGCCCATTGTCTGATACCAGATCATGCCAAACTTCATAGTGGTAGATGATATTTTTCCTAATGAACTTGGTTATTTTCTTTGCATTTAACACTGCATATAACTCGACCTTAACCCATTTCGTGAAGTAGTCAATGGCAACTATGATGAATCTATTCTCTTTTTATGCATTACGAGTAACTTTCCCCATAATGTCTATGCCCCAAGCAGAGAAAGGCCAGGGAGAAGTCATGTTGTATAACTCTAGAAGAAGAAAGTGTTAAAGGTTGGGAAACTATTGGTATTTGAGTCGTATTCTGACTTAAGAAATGTATTCTTAAACCATGATGGTCCTGTAATATCCTTGTTGGATGATTTTCTTAGCAAGAATTCACGTTCGGACCACATTCTTCACTATGGATTTTATGTGTCACGTATTCGACCCCATCCCCTTCTATGCAATGCAAGTGGGTTGTATCGAAATTTCTTTTAAATAGTGCCTTTTACAGATGATGTATTGAGTAGCCATCCTACAAAGGGTTGCAGGGTCTTTCTTGTCAGTGCCCCGAGGATACATATTATGATTGAAAAGACACCAAATGTCATAATACCACTATCTTATTATGTTTAATTTTTTTTGGTAATGATCTCAATGTGGTAGCAGTGAGTAGGTGATGCTTTTTCCTAGACTAGGAAGGGGGCCATTGTTATCCCCGCGGGCATGTCGACCATAGGGACTAGGTTTCCAATGTGTCGGCTAGGATATTCCTCGATTGAGGAAAGTAGTGGAAGGTAACATCTTCAAACTAGGAGGCGAGCTCTTCGAAGTGAGCATGGAAGGTTAGGACCTTCTTGTCTTTAAAATTTATTTGCAAAGAATTTGTCCCATGATGGAGGATGAATCTCCATAGACATCAGTGTGATTGATTCCTTTCTCAAGGGCAATTTTGAGCCCTATGGTACATACTTCGTATTCTGTTATATTGTTAGTGCAAGTGGAGTCTAATTTTATGGCGTTGGAAGTATGAGAGTCACCGGGAGTGATAAGGGGTATCTCAATATCGTATCCCTTCTTACTAGCAGCCCCGTTAAAAAATATCTTCTATCTGACCTTTTCATGGGAAGTGTAGAGAATGTTTTCATTCGAAAACTTAGAAATCCAAACTTCGACTCTATCTATGGGATTATCAGCAAGGTAGTTATAAATGGTTCTTCCTTTCATAGAATTTTAGGTAACATACATGATGTCAAATTCATCCAGTGACATTAATTGTCAAGCCATCTGACTGGACAATGCAGGCTTCTCTAAAAGGTATATCATTGGATCTATTCGGTACACCAATTTTATAGGGAATGGAAGTTTGTAGTGTCGAAGCTTATAGTGTGACCTAGGATATAGTGACTCACACCTTTATAATGCAGTATAGTTTGCTTCATTCCCTACTATATTTTGGATAGCTTAGTAGATGGCTCTCTTTGTTTGCAAGATTCTTCGATGTACTGGGAAAGCATAGCCCTTGTTAGGATGTCTGTGATGGTGAGATATAAGAGGATAGGGAGACATTGTTGTGGGGGAATGAGCATCGGAGGATAGGTAAGGTATCACTTTATCTATTCAAAGGCTTACTGAAATTCCTTATTTTATAATTTCGCATAACCTTTCTGAATAAGTTTGAAAATGGGCTCGTAAATAGAGGTCAGTTGAATGATTAACCGACTGATATATTGGAGCTTGCCTAGAAATCCACAAACTTCTTTCTTTATCTGAGGTGGTGGCATTTTGTTAATCGCTCTAAGTTTGGAAGGGCCTTTTTCGTTCCCTTTATCGCTTACCATGAAGCCGAGGAGTTTGTCTTTTGTGACACCAAAAATGCATTTTTATCAGTTAAGGCGCATATGTTATTATCGCAGTCGTTCAATTAATTTTCTCAAGGAAGGTATGTGACCTTCTACAGTTTTAGATTTGATGATCATATCGTAGACATAGGCATCAACATCCTTGTAGATGAGATCATGCATAATGGTTCTAGCGGCCTTTAGGTATGTAGCCCCAGTGTTCTTGAGACTGAACGACTTGACTATATAGTAAAAATTTCCCCATGGGGTGATGAAGATAGTCTTTTCCTGATGGTCAGGATGGATCTTGATCTGATTATTCCCGGTGAAACTATCGACAAGTAACTGAGGGCATGAATTGCAGTGTTATCAACAATCATGTTAATTTTGGGCATGGGTAATCATCCTTCGAATATGTTTTGATTAGATATTTTTAGTCGATTCACATGTGGACTTTTCCTATTGATTTTGAGACAAGACGCTCCATTTAGGTTATTCGCCCACACGGATGGAGTCTACGTTCAACTGCTTTAATTCTATGTTTTCGATCTTGAGAGACTACTCCGTCCAGAGCTTTCTCAGCTTATGCTTGACAGGATTGCTTTCGAGGAATGCAAAAATATCGTGCTCTGTTATTTATGTGTTAATATCGGGCATGTTTTTGTAGGACAATGCGAAGATGTCCAAAATTTACTTAAAAAGTTATTCAAATTGCAACCGCCAAGGCTCATTGAGGGTGGACCTTTGCATAATCTCGTGCGGATGGATACTAGAACTGACATTGATAAGAATAATCTCATAATCATTGGTTTAAAAAATTAGTTAATGAATTCGACCAATTACATTATTCATTGTTTTTTAAATGATCAAATACAAAACATACATATATTAAAATATATAATTTTAACTAATATTATATTATTTTGTACTTTTTTTGAATGATGAATCATTCGTAGTCGCAGATGACGATAAATAAAGAATTCTAAAATGTTAGAAACATTGTTCATCAAATAATTCTCAAACTGGCCAGGTTAATAGGTCAACACAATGTGAGTTTCGCAGAAAATCTAACAATTATGCCAGCCTAGTTTGGGCACCAGTTTCCCATATTAACATGCAAGACTCAACAAGATGTGATAACATTGTAGGAAATAGACCCCGACCTAGAAATAAGGAGCATTACTTAACTTTTGTACTTGTTAATTCATTTCATTTACATTTTGAGCATTTTAATTTGAAATTAGAGTAACTTGGAAACTTATTTTGTTTTGAAAACTCTCGGGAGGGTCGGTTTATTAGGCTATTTTCTTGTAATTTTTCATCCTGTCATTTCACTTTCAAGCATCTTAATTTAACCTTATCTTTAAAATACTAAAAATTGACATCATATAATAATATTATATTACCTAGTTAAGAGTCCTTTAATTGAGAATGTAAAACTTAACATGGTCGTCCAATTGTTATTATTTACTTATATTGTCAAATTGTTAATATTGAGTTCTTACATATGACACCCGCAAATTTCAATATTTACCCTTAGTTGTCCAAATGCACGAAATATATTTTTTTGGCACGCTATGTAGGACAATGCCAATATCCATTGATAATGTTAGAGAGTGTTATATCAAGATCAAATTATCATATCATATAGATTGTAGCTCTATAGTCTCAGCCCTCACAAACACAATGGTAAATGATCTATGTAGAAGAAACCTACACCTTTGAATAGGCAATCTTTTGGAAACCGATAAAAAAACAATGGAAGACTTATTATTATGATTTTTTTGTTGTTGAAATGCTAATATATTAAAATAAAGGTAAAAATCCTAGAGATACAAGCACATGCCCAAATTAAATATTGCACACAAATAAGACCAAACAACGGCCCATACCACACCAATACCCCACATCCTAACAAAAAAAAAATAATGGAAAAACAAAGTATCCGAACAACCCACATACATCACCCAACCCAAGCCTACCATAACTAACCCGTGAACTCTAGAACACAGTACATAAGACCAAACAACCCACAATGTGGATTTCCATAGAGGCTCACACCCCACTTGTACATCCATCGGACATATCCATACTAGAAACATAACACACTTCAACATTGTCGATCGCTTTCTACTATGAGACCAAAATGGAGAAAATCAAAACTAGGGGTGTAAAAGAATATTCAAAAATCCGAATTCGTCCGATATCTGAGTCCAAATTTTGCGGATATTTATCCGAAAAAATGGATATGGATACGAATATGGATAGTGTGTTAAAATATTCGGGAAAACAGATACAGATGTGGATAGTATGTGTATCCAACATGGATAATCCATGTCCGAAGTGTAGTATCCATATTTACGCATTTCCGTTTTTCGGATATCTCCATCCGTATTGTTTTATAACAATAACTTATTATTAGTATTAGTTATATATAATTTTTCTTTATAATATTTATTATATGTAATGTAAAACATAACTATATAACATAAAAATGTTAATCATCACTTTTCACTCATTTAAAAAAAAAATACTTTCTAAAAAATTAAAAGATAATAAATGGCTTGAAATGAAAAAAAAAGGAAAAAAAAAAGAGAAAGGAAACATTAGAAAAAAACAAAAAGCGAACAAAAAAACTTGAACAAAACATTTGATCTAAAGCCTTTCTTTTTCATTTTACCCATTTTTCGCTCCTCCTTGATTTTCAGCTCACACTCTCTTCTCCAAACCTTCCCTCTACTGGCAACTTAGTAAGATCCTCCCTCCCATCCCTCTCTCAACCACTCCCCCCCCCCCCCCCCCTCCACACACCACACATGCACAAGAACTTACAACACATACACACCCACACTACAAAACACACAAGCGTACAAAACAACACACACACGTACACAACAACAAACACACAAATGCATACAGTAATACACATGCACAGAGATGCACACAACAACTGTTAGGGCTAAATTATTTATTTTCATTTCTAAGTTGTTGGTCATGAAATGGTATATCAATTTGTTAATTCTAAATTATTGATTCAAAATAGATCGAACTTGATTTTTTATACAGTAGTATTGATATTACATGTTAAAAGAGGCAAGTCAGTAGCAATGGATAAGTAATGTAAATGAATACCGATATTATCCGAATCCATGGAATCCGAGAGGATATGGATAGTTGTTTTTATTATCAGGGCGGATACAGATATGGATACGGATAGTACATCCAGATAGAGGATACGGATATGGATAGCATGGTATTCACTATGTATCCACCCGTTTACCACTCCTAATCAAAACCCATTCTTCACATTACAATTTCCATCTTAAACCTCAACCAAGAACCCTAGAACCAACCCATAACCTCCAAGACTATCAATTTAATAAATAAACAAGCCATGGAATATCCTTCATACCCACTACACACCCTCTTCAAAGATAAAGAAAATAACCCACTTCACATACAATTCTAAACTATCAAAATCACTCACCAACAACCACAAAAGCCGAAACTAATACAAGAATGATCTCACACCTCAGGCATGCCAAACCAAGATTTTAGAGAAGAGATGTCTTGAAGAACACTCACATTCAAGGAGAAAAACAAAACCTGATTACCACAGATCGTTCAGAATAATACTAGGATAGGTGAAACCAAAAAATTGCTGATCCAGAGTAAAATCTAGTGGAAATACTAAGAGAAATTGCAGATCGGCTAAAAAACTCTACCTTCATTTTCTAAGTATCAATAATCCTTTATATGAGAAAATTTCTTCACTATCATGTTTATATTTAACTACAAGTCACGTCAACATACTATAACTGAATCAATTGAGGATAAGCCTGGACTAATCTTTCAATACTTGATCTAAAATACTCCAACCTCGTATCACTTCCCAAAACATTCTACATCTTCTAAGTTTAGGCCATTTACAAACAACATTTAGAACAATGGTCTCAATTTTCAGATAAATGGCTTCTTCACTACATCGCAAATTATTAAAAATTATATTACTTCTTTCCCTCCAAATATTGTAAATGGTCACCAAAAAACAAGTTTGATATCCTTTATTAAGAAATAATACTCCATTCTTTGATATCAAGATGACTTCTTCCTCGAAATTCTAACATTTCTTCTTATACTTCTATTTTGAAAAGCTTCATTCCAAATATGATTTGAAAAAACAAATTAAAAAATATATATCGTTCCTTTTGTCCGCCTGAGTATCACATAGAACATAAATCTCATTATTTTTGTGTCCCTGCTTATGCAACTTACACCTAATCCAAATTCTCTTCAAACACACAAACCATATAATAAAGCAGACTTAGGAATTATTTTAGAGAACCACACATCCTCACTCCATCCAACTATAGGCTTCATTGGTCTAAGATCGTCATAAGTGTCTTTAGAGTTATAACTTCTAGAGATATCCCAAGACACATAATCATCAATACCAAGTTGTAAAATAATAGTAGTATTAATCATTTCAGCAAGGTCAATAAAAATGGGAATAGAAAAAAACCACCCATGTTCATTTATAAACTCATTAGACTTAGCTTTAACAATGTTGGTTACATCATAAGCAATTCTCAAAACCATAAGCCTACATAAAAAGAACCCTTCTCATGCTAATTTTAAATTCAAATATTAGTATTCTTACCATAAAAAATATGTTATTTAATTATCCCTCTAGTAACCTCTGTCAATTTACATAATTTCCTCCTGTCCATGAACTGTTATTTCCCACTCTAGGAGTCCATATAGACTCATATTGTTTCTAGACAAAATGTATCCACTTAACCCATAGAGATTACTTTTTTATGGGAAAATGCCATAAATTTCTAAGCATACAAGCTCTATTCCAAATATAATATCTTTTACATCCACTCCTATCAAAATAAAGATTCTGAGAATTTATTCAATATATAAAATAATCCTTTTGGAACATAAATGACCAATTGGACTCTTCCATCATAAGATATCCCTCTATTAGTCCACCCCTTAGTCTTCTTAGTCAATTTATCCATCAAAATTTTACAGTCCTAAACTCGAAGTCTAGAAGAGAGGAACCCTAGGTATTTGATAAGGAGAACATCTAACTTCATACTTCTCAGCTCACTCAATATGCCTTCAGTATCTTCATCAAATCCGATAACAAAAATTTCAAATTTGGTTTTATTAGGACTCAACCCAAACATGTCCATTAATTCGTCCAAGACTTTATCAATTATCCTTACGGAACATTCAGCTAATTTAGCAACAACAATTAGGTCATCAACAAACATAACATGGGAAATATTTAAGTGATAACAATTACGAGTCAAATACACATTTTCTAACTTCATCATCAATCAACCCCTAGAATAATTCCATAACAAGAAGAAAAAAATAAGGAGATATATGATCACCATGCATTCATCTAATAGTACCTATAAAACTTCCATTAACTCAACAATCCACATACATATCATAGGCTGTAGTTTGAACAAACTCCAAAATCCAATTTGTAACCATATCACGGAATTGCATGATTTTCAAAACATCCCTGATCTAACACCATTGCACATAATCATAGTTTTTCATTATATCAATATTGATAGAACATCTAGGATCTCCATTAACTTACGCATCAAAAGAACCTTATCAAAAATATTTTTTCCATGAAGAAAGATTGCCTATTATTAACAGGATGAGGGATTATGTTCTTAAATTTTATCACCAAAACACTAGAAATGATTTTATAATTGGTATTGCAACATGACGTAAGTCTAGAATCTTTCAAAGTAATAGTATCATTACATTGAGGGATGAGGTTAATAATGGTACTATTGCATTCTCTTAAAATTCCTCCATTCTTAAAAAAAAATCAACACGACTTTAGTTAATCTTCCCCAATAACATCCCAATTCTCTTTAAATAATCTAGCATTATAACTAATCAAGAATAAGGGAATTTTAGGATTAATATAAAAAATGGATTCTTTAATCTCCTCATTTGTCAACTCCACCTTCAATTTATCTTTGATCTCCTCATTTACCCAACTATTCTTAATGTTCTCCAGCCTTCTTATAGAACTTTTATTATTATTCACATTATATCCCAATAAGCTAGAAACGAACCAATAGCTTAACCATGGACTTCATTCTTCCATGTATGAACTATTTCATCCTCATCTTTAATATTATTTTTTTCTACTAAGTATGACTCCTAACGTTTTTTTTATGAAAGTAAGCTATATTTTTATCCCCCCAACTCCAACCATTGAACTCTAGATTTCAGTCTATTAAATTCTTTCTCGATAATCATCAATTCCAAGTAATAAATTTGACAATTTCTCCTAGCAAGAACGAAATCTTTATTTCCTTTATTACTTATCAACATCTGCCGGATTAAGTCAAATTCCTCCCTTTATTTTTTACTCTAAGAGATATATTGGTAAACCATTTTGAATTAAGCTTCCTAAACTCTCTGTTCATCAATTTGTATCTTTTAAAAAAAAATAGCACTAGTCTCTCCTTGAAAATGCATTATAGAGTTATCTAGTTATATACTCAAATGTAGAGTTCGTAGATTAGGTCACCCATGAGCCAAATTAGATTTAATCCAATTTTATCTTGATTAATTAGGTGAAACTAAACATGCAAGATATACGATCTAAATCGAATTGAAACAAACAAGCCATAACAGAGGATATGAGGAAAAAAATCCTTTCGGGAAAACTATTTTTCAATAATGGTGCAACTAGTTACTATAGAATGACACAAACATATAGACTTAAAATCCACTAGGTATTGCAGTTATGTCTCCCTCCCTTGTTGTTGACAAAAAGCGATGTAGATACAACAGTGCCCCACGACAAGCTCCACTTTTCCCGATGTCTAGTGATCATCTTTAGGAAATTATTTTACTATCATTAGTAGTGAAGAATCAGCAGTGAAAAATTAACTCCACATGGATATGAACTTGCGTTATGCTCATCTAGGTTTGATAAACTGATTCACAAAATGTCAAAAGGGCATGTATTTAGAAAAATAAAGTGTTTGGTATAGCTAGGGTTTAGAGACCCTTGGGATATGTATGGAAAAATAATATTTTCCAAAAGTCCTATAAAACATGATCCCATTACCTCTTTATATAAATAAAACACATGTATCTAGGCAACACATTTTTTTAGGTAATTTATTAGAATACAAATATGAGTTTATTCGAACGAAACTGTATAACTCGTTCGAACCAAAAACAAACACATTCGAACGAACAAATCATGTTGTTCTAACCAACATTTGCCTAGCTTCAAATGAAATTTGATCTGCTAAACAAGAAACTTCGGTTGATGTTTGATTGAAGTTCGTTCTATAACTCGTTCGAACTAAGACACAAAATTAGTTCAAACGACTTAAAAATATAAAATATTTTTCTTTGAAAAACTTTTAAAAACATCCCTTAAACAGTTTTATAAAAACAAACACTTTACAAATACCACTCGATAAAATGTTCACACAAAATCAATCTCATATACTATCTTCGATAAATTTAATGACGATCTCAACTCTTCGATCTTTGATTTTTGCATTCGGTCTCTAAATTGTCTTCGATTGAAGTCTTGAGAATGTACATGATGGTGAAATGAGGTGTAATGAAAAATTCCAAACTAAAATAAGTCTTCGATAAATTCAACCGAAGTTTCTTGTTTAGCAGATCAAATTTCATTTGAAGCTAGGCAAATGTTGGTTAGAACAACATGAGTTGTTCGTTCGAATGTGTTTGTTTTTGGTTCGAACGAGTTATACAGTTTCGTTCGAATAAACTCATATTTGTATTCTAATAAATTACCTAAAAAAATGTGTTGCCTCGATACATGTGTTTTATTTATATAAAGAGGTAATGGGATCATGTTTTATAGGACTTTTGGAAAATATTATTTTTCCATACATATCCCAAGGGTCTCTAAACCCTAGCTATACCAAACACTTTATTTTTCTAAATACATGCCCTTTTGACATTTTGTGAATCAGTTTATCAAACCTAGATGAGCATAACGCAAGTTCATATCCATGTGGAGTTAATTTTTCACTGCTGATTCTTCACTACTAATGATAGTAAAATAATTTCCTAAAGATGATCACTAGACATCGGGAAAAGTGGAGCTTGTCGTGGGGCACTGTTGTATCTACATCGCTTTTTGTCAACAACAAGGGAGGGAGACATAACTGCAATACCTAGTGGATTTTAAGTCTATATGTTTGTGTCATTCTATAGTAACTAGTTGCACCATTATTGAAAAATAGTTTTCCCGAAAGGATTTTTTTCCTCATATCCTCTGTTGTGGCTTGTTTGTTTCAATTCCATTTAGATCGTATATCTTGCATGTTTAGTTTCACCTAATTAATCAAGATAAAATTGGATTAAATCTAATTTGGCTCATGGGTGACCTAATCTACGAACTCTACATTTGAGTATATAACTAGATAACTCTATAATGCATTTTCAAGGAGAGACTAGTGCTATTTTTTTTTTAAAAGATACAAATTGATGAACAGAGAGTTTAGGAAGCTTAATTCAAAATGGTTTACCAATATATCTCTTAGAGTAAAAAATAAAGGGAGGAATTTGACTTAATCCGGCAGATGTTGATAAGTAATAAAGGAAATAAAGATTTCGTTCTTGCTAGGAGAAATTGTCAAATTTATTACTTGGAATTGATGATTATCGAGAAAGAATTTAATAGACTGAAATCTAGAGTTCAATGGTTGGAGTTGGGGGGATAAAAATATAGCTTACTTTCATAAAAAAAACGTTAGGAGTCATACTTAGTAGAAAAAAATAATATTAAAGATGAGGATGAAATAGTTCATACATGGAAGAATGAAGTCCATGGTTAAGCTATTGGTTCGTTTCTAGCTTATTGGGATATAATGTGAATAATAATAAAAGTTCTATAAGAAGGCTGGAGAACATTAAGAATAGTTGGGTAAATGAGGAGATCAAAGATAAATTGAAGGTGGAGTTGACAAATGAGGAGATTAAAGAATCCATTTTTTATATTAATCCTAAAATTCCCTTATTCTTGATTAGTTATAATGCTAGATTATTTAAAGAGAATTGGGATGTTATTGGGGAAGATTAACTAAAGTCGTGTTGATTTTTTTTTAAGAATGGAGGAATTTTAAGAGAATGCAATAGTACCATTATTAACCTCATCCCTCAATGTAATGATACTATTACTTTGAAAGATTCTAGACTTACGTCATGTTGCAATACCAATTATAAAATCATTTCTAGTGTTTTGGTGATAAAATTTAAGAACATAATCCCTCATCCTGTTAATAATAGGCAATCTTTCTTCATGGAAAAAATATTTTTGATAAGGTTCTTTTGATGCGTAAGTTAATGGAGATCCTAGATGTTCTATCAATATTGATATAATGAAAAACTATGATTATGTGCAATGGTGTTAGATCAGGGATGTTTTGAAAATCATGCAATTCCGTGATATGGTTACAAATTGGATTTTGGAGTTTGTTCAAACTACAGCCTATGATATTTATGTGGATTGTTGAGTTAATGGGAGTTTTATAGGTACTATTAGATGAATGCATGGTGATCATATATCTCCTTATTTTTTTCTTCTTGTTATGGAATTATTCTAGGGGTTGATTGATGATGAAGTTAGAAAATGTGTATTTGACTCGTAATTGTTATCACTTAAATATTTCCCATGTTATGTTTGTTGATGACCTAATTGTTGTTGCTAAATTAGCTGAATGTTCCGTAAGGATAATTGATAAAGTCTTGGACGAATTAATGGACATGTTTGGGTTGAGTCCTAATAAAACCAAATTTGAAATTTTTGTTATCGGATTTGATGAAGATACTGAAGGCATATTAAGTGAGCTGAGAAGTATGAAGTTAGATGTTCTCCTTATCAAATACCTAGGGTTCCTCTCTTCTAGACTTCGAGTTTAGGACTGTAAAATTTTGATGGATAAATTGACTAAGAAGACTAAGGGGTGGACTAATAGAGGGATATCTTATGATGGAAGAGTCCAATTGGTCATTTATGTTCCAAAAGGATTATTTTATATATTGAATAAATTCTCAGAATCTTTATTTTGATAGGAGTGGATGTAAAAGATATTATATTTGGAATAGAGCTTGTATGCTTAGAAATTTATGGCATTTTCCCATAAAAAAGGAATCTCTATGGGTTAAGTGGATACATTTTGTCTAGAAACAATATGAGTCTATATGGACTCCTAGAGTGGGAAATAACAGTTCATGGACAGGAGGAAATTATGTAAATTGACAGAGGTTACTAGAGGGATAATTAAATAACATATTTTTTATGGTAAGAATACTAATATTTGAATTTAAAATTGGCATGAGAAGGGTTCTTTTTATGTAGGCTTATGGTTTTGAGAATTGCTTATGATGTAACCAACATTGTTAAAGCTAAGTCTAATGAGTTTATAAATGAACATGGGTGGTTTTTTTCTATTCCCATTTTTATTGACCTTGCTGAAATGATTAATACTACTATTATTTTACAACTTGGTATTGATGATTATGTGTCTTGGGATATCTCTGGAAGTTATAACTCTAAAGACACTTATGACGATCTTAGACCAATGAAGCCTATAGTTGGATGGAGTGAGGATGTGTGGTTCTCTAAAATAATTCCTAAGTCTGCTTTATTATATGGTTTGTGTGTTTGAAGAGAATTTGGATTAGGTGTAAGTTGCATAAGCAGGGACACAAAAATAATGAGATTTATGTTCTATGTGATACTCAGGCGGACAAAAGGAACCATATATATTTTTTAATTTGTTTTTTCAAATCATATTTGGAATGAAGCTTTTCAAAATAGAAGTATAAGAAGAAATGTTAGAATTTCGAGGAAGAAGTCATCTTGATATCAAAGAATGGAGTATTATTTCTTAATAAAGGATATCAAACTTGTTTTTTGGTGACCATTTACAATATTTGGAGGGAAAGAAGTAATATAATTTTTAATAATTTGCGATGTAGTGAAGAAGCCATTTATCTGAAAATTGAGACCATTGTTCTAAATGTTGTTTGTAAATGGCCTAAACTTAGAAGATGTAGAATGTTTTGGGAAGTGATAAGAGGTTGGAGTATTTTAGATCAAGTATTGAAAGATTAGTCCAGGCTTATCCTCAGTTGATTCAGTTATAGTATGTTGACGTGACTTGTAGTTAAATATAAACATGATAGTGAAGAAATTTTCTCATATAAAGGATTATTGATACTTAGAAAATGAAGGTAGAGTTTTTTAGCCGATCTGCAATTTCTCTTAGTATTTCCACTAGATTTTACTCTGGATCAGCAATTTTTTGGTTTCGCCTATCCTAGTATTATTCTGAACGATCTGTGGTAATCAGGTTTTGTTTTTCTCCTTGAATGTGAGTGTTCTTCAAGACATCTCTTCTCTAAAATCTTGGTTTGGCATGCCTGAGGTGTGAGATCATTCTTGTATTAGTTTCGGCTTTTGTGGTTGTTGGTGAGTGATTTTGATAGTTTAGAATTGTATGTGAAGTGGGTTATTTTCTTTATCTTTGAAGAGGGTGTGTAGTGGGTATGAAGGATATTCCATGGCTTGTTTATTTATTAAATTCATAGTCTTGGAGGTTATGGGTTGGTTCTAGGGTTCTTGGTTGAGGTTTAAGATGGAAATTGTAATGTGAAGAATCGGTTTTGATTAGGAGTGGTAAACGGGTGGATACATAGTGAATACCATGCTATCCATATCCGTATCCTCTATCTGGATGCACTATCCGTATCCATATCTGTATCCGCCCGGATAGTAAAAACAACTATCCATATCCTCTCGGATTCCATGGATTCGGATAATATCGGTATTCATTTACATTACTTATCCATTGCTACTGACTTGCCTCTTTTAACATGTAATATCAATACTACTGTATAAAAAATCAAGTTCGATCTATTTTGAATCAATAATTTAGAATTAACAAATTGATATACCATTTCATGACCAACAACTTAGAAATGAAAATAAATAATTTATCCCTAACAGTTGTTGTGTGCATCTCTGTGCATGTGTATTACTGTATGCATTTGTGTGTTTGTTGTTGTGTACGTGTGTGTGTTGTTTTGTACGCTTGTGTGTTTTGTAGTGTGGGTGTGTATGTGTTGTAAGTTCTTGTGCATGTGTGGTGTGTGGAGGGGGGGGGAGTGGTTGAGAGAGGGATGGGAGGGAGGATCTTACTAAGTTGCCAGTAGAGGGAAGGTTTGGAGAAGAGAGTGTGAGCTGAAAATCAAGGAGGAGGGAAAAATGGGTAAAATGAAAAAGAAAGGCTTTAGATCAAATGTTTTGTTCAAGTTTTTTTGTTCGCTTTTTGTTTTTTTCTAATGTTTCCTTTCTCTTTTTTTTTCCTTTTTTTTTTCATTGCAAGCCATTTATTATCTTTTAATTTTTTAGAAAGTATTTTTTTTTAAATGAGTGAAAAGTGATGATTAACATTTTTATGTTATATAGTTATGTTTTACATTACATATAATAAATATTATAAAGAAAAATTATATATAACTAATACTAATAATAAGTTATTGTTATAAAACAATACGGATGCAGATATCCGAAAAACGGATATGCGTAAATATGGATACTACACTTCGGACATGGATTATCCATGTTGGATACACATACTATCCACATCTGTATCTGTTTTCCCGAATATTTTAACACACTATCCATATTCGTATCCATATCCATTTTTTCAGATAAATATCCGCAAAATTTGGACTCAGATATCGGACGAATTCGGATTTTTGAATATTCTTTTACACCCCTAGTTTTGATTTTCTCCATTTTGGTCTCATAGTAGAAAGCGATCGACAATGTTGAAGTGTGTTATGTTTCTAGTATGGATATGTCCGATGGATGTACAAGTGGGGTGTGAGCCTCTATGGAAATCCACATTGTGGGTTGTTTGGTCTTATGTACTGTGTTCTAGAGTTCACGGGTTAGTTATGGTAGGCTTGGGTTGGGTGATGTATGTGGGTTGTTCGGATACTTTGTTTTTCCATTATGTTTTTTTTGTTAGGATGTGGGGTATTGGTGTGGTATGGGCCGTTGTTTGGTCTTATTTGTGTGCAATATTTAATTTGGGCATGTGCTTGTATCTCTAGGATTTTTACCTTTATTTTAATATATTAGCATTTCAACAACAAAAAAATCATAATAATAAGTCTTCCATTGTTTT
The DNA here is from genome assembly GCA_949130495.1 of Sambucus nigra. Classification (NCBI taxonomy): domain Eukaryota; kingdom Viridiplantae; phylum Streptophyta; class Magnoliopsida; order Dipsacales; family Adoxaceae; genus Sambucus; species Sambucus nigra. The sequence goes on along the minus strand of OX422207.1, from coordinate 788,085,583 downwards.
TTTATCGGTTTCCAAAAGATTGCCTATTCAAAGGTGTAGGTTTCTTCTACATAGATCATTTACCATTGTGTTTGTGAGGGCTGAGACTATAGAGCTACAATCTATATGATATGATAATTTGATCTTGATATAACACTCTCTAACATTATCAATGGATATTGGCATTGTCCTACATAGCGTGCCAAAAAAATATATTTCGTGCATTTGGACAACTAAGGGTAAATATTGAAATTTGCGGGTGTCATATGTAAGAACTCAATATTAACAATTTGACAATATAAGTAAATAATAACAATTGGACGACCATGTTAAGTTTTACATTCTCAATTAAAGGACTCTTAACTAGGTAATATAATATTATTATATGATGTCAATTTTTAGTAATTTTAAAGATAAGGTTAAATTAAGATGCTTGAAAGTGAAATGGCAGGATGAAAAATTACAAGAAAATAGCCTAATAAACCGACCCTCCCGAGAGTTTTCAAAACAAAATAAGTTTCCAAGTTACTCTAATTTCAAATTAAAATGCTCAAAATGTAAATGAAATGAATTAACAAGTACAAAAGTTAAGTAATGCTCCTTATTTCTCAGTCGGGTTCTATTTCCTACAATGTTATCACATCTTGTTGAGTCTTGCATGTTAATATGGGAAACTGGTGCCCAAACTAGGCTGGCATAATTGTTAGATTTTCTGCGAAACTCACATTGTGTTGACCTATTAACCTGGCCAGTTTGAGAATTATTTGATGAACAATGTTTCTAACATTTTAGAATTCTTTATTTATCGTCATCTGCGACTACGAATGATTCATCATTCAAAAAAAGTACAAAATAATATAATATTAGTTAAAATTATATATTTTAATATATGTATGTTTTGTATTTGATCATTTAAAAAACAATGAATAATGTAATTGGTCGAATTCATTAACTAATTTTTTAAACCAATGATTATGAGATTATTCTTATCAATGTCAGTTCTAGTATCCATCCGCACGAGATTATGCAAAGGTCCACCCTCAATGAGCCTTGGCGGTTGCAATTTGAATAACTTTTTAAGTAAATTTTGGACATCTTCGCGTTGTCCTACAAAAACATGCCCGATATTAACACATAAATAACAGAGCACGATATTTTTGCATTCCTCGAAAGCAATCCTGTCAAGCATAAGCTGAGAAAGCTCTGGACGGAGTAGTCTCTCAAGATCGAAAACATAGAATTAAAGCAGTTGAACGTAGACTCCATCCGTGTGGGCGAATAACCTAAATGGAGCGTCTTGTCTCAAAATCAATAGGAAAAGTCCACATGTGAATCGACTAAAAATATCTAATCAAAACATATTCGAAGGATGATTACCCATGCCCAAAATTAACATGATTGTTGATAACACTGCAATTCATGCCCTCAGTTACTTGTCGATAGTTTCACCGGGAATAATCAGATCAAGATCCATCCTGACCATCAGGAAAAGACTATCTTCATCACCCCATGGGGAAATTTTTACTATATAGTCAAGTCGTTCAGTCTCAAGAACACTGGGGCTACATACCTAAAGGCCGCTAGAACCATTATGCATGATCTCATCTACAAGGATGTTGATGCCTATGTCTACGATATGATCATCAAATCTAAAACTGTAGAAGGTCACATACCTTCCTTGAGAAAATTAATTGAACGACTGCGATAATAACATATGCGCCTTAACTGATAAAAATGCATTTTTGGTGTCACAAAAGGCAAACTCCTCGGCTTCATGGTAAGCGATAAAGGGAACGAAAAAGGCCCTTCCAAACTTAGAGCGATTAACAAAATGCCACCACCTCAGATAAAGAAAGAAGTTTGTGGATTTCTAGGCAAGCTCCAATATATCAGTCGGTTAATCATTCAACTGACCTCTATTTACGAGCCCATTTTCAAACTTATTCAGAAAGGTTATGCGAAATTATAAAATAAGGAATTTCAGTAAGCCTTTGAATAGATAAAGTGATACCTTACCTATCCTCCGATGCTCATTCCCCCACAATAATGTCTCCCTATCCTCTTATATCTCACCATCACAGACATCCTAACAAGGGCTATGCTTTCCTAGTACATCGAAGAATCTTGCAAACAAAGAGAGCCATCTACTAAGCTATCCAAAATATAGTAGGGAATGAAGCAAACTATACTGCATTATAAAGGTGTGAGTCACTATATCCTAGGTCACACTATAAGCTTCGACACTACAAACTTCCATTCCCTATAAAATTGGTGTCCCGAATAGATCCAATGATATACCTTTTAGAGAAGCCTGCATTGTCCAGTCAGATGGCTTGACAATTAATGTCACTGGATGAATTTGACATCATGTATGTTACCTAAAATTCTATGAAAGGAAGAGCCATTTATAACTACCTTGCTGATAATCCCATAGATAGAGTCGAAGTTTGGATTTCTAAGTTTTCGAATGAAAACATTCTCTACACTTCCCATGAAAAGGTCAGATAGAAGATATTTTTTAACGGGGCTGCTAGTAAGAAGGGATACGATATTGAGATACCCCTTATCACTCCCGGTGACTCTCATACTTCCAACGCCATAAAATTAGACTCCACTTGCACTAACAATATAACAGAATACGAAGTATGTACCATAGGGCTCAAAATTGCCCTTGAGAAAGGAATCAATCACACTGATGTCTATGGAGATTCATCCTCCATCATGGGACAAATTCTTTGCAAATAAAATTTAAAGACAAGAAGGTCCTACCCTTCCATGCTCACTTCGAAGAGCTCGCCTCCTAGTTTGAAGATGTTACCTTCCACTACTTTCCTCAATCGAGGAATATCCTAGCCGACACATTGGAAACCTAGTCCCTATGGTCGACATGCCCGCGGGGATAACAATGGCCCCCTTCCTAGTCTAGGAAAAAGCATCACCTACTCACTGCTACCACATTGAGATCATTACCAAAAAAAATTAAACATAATAAGATAGTGGTATTATGACATTTGGTGTCTTTTCAATCATAATATGTATCCTCGGGGCACTGACAAGAAAGACCCTGCAACCCTTTGTAGGATGGCTACTCAATACATCATCTGTGAAAGGCACTATTTAAAAGAAATTTCGATACAACCCACTTGCATTGCATAGAAGGGGATGGGGTCGAATACGTGACACAGAAAATCCATAGTGAAGAATGTGGCCCGAACGTGAATTCTTGCTAAGAAAATCATCCAACAAGGATATTACAGGACCATCATGGTTTAAGAATACATTTCTTAAGTCAGAATACGACTCAAATACCAATAGTTTCCCAACCTTTAACACTTTCTTCTTCTAGAGTTATACAACATGACTTCTCCCTGGCCTTTCTCTGCTTGGGGCATAGACATTATGGGGAAAGTTACTCCTAATGCATAAAAAGAGAATAGATTCATCATAGTTGCCATTGACTACTTCACGAAATGGGTTAAAGTCGAGTTATATGCAGTGCTAAATGCAAAGAAAATAACCAAGTTCATTAGGAAAAATATCATCTACCACTATGAAGTTTGGCATGATCTGGTATCAGACAATGGGCTATATTTTGAAGCCGAGGTCACAAAACTTATTTACGAGTATGGAATCCAAAGCCAAGAGTCCTTTCCATATCGAACACAAACAAACGTGGATGTCAAAGCTGCCAATAAAAGCCCAAAGTCCATCATTAGCAAAATGACTAAAAGTTATAGAGATTGAGCATACATGATCCTATAACCCTATGGGGATACCGTACCTCCATTAGAACACCCACCAGTTATACCCCCTACTCCTTAGTATATGGAATGGGTTCAGTCTTACCTGTTAAACTCGAAATAACCTCCCTACGAGTCATGCTCCAAAGTTGGGTCAGTAAAGAAGATTGGCAATAAAGCTATTACGATGAACTGGTACTCTTAGAGGAAAGAACACTAAAGGCCCAAGATCATATATAAGGACATCATCTCCGTATTGTGTTATCATTCAATAAATTGGTGGAGGACCGCAATGTCCAAGAAGGAGACTTTTCCCTCAAAGAAATCAGAGAATCCATCTTAGATCCAAGAAGAAAGTTTAGGCCCTACATCGTAAATAAATTTTTTTCAGGAGGCACCGCTATACTCACAGACCTCGATGGAGAGGAGATGGTGCATCGAGTCAATTTGTACCGTCTTAAGAAATTTTACCCATGTTCCAAAATCTCATCGCACTATGACTCTTCTCACCTCCCTTCAATTCTAAAAAAAATTCTTCCCCCTACTCAGAACTACGTAGGAGATGATCCTCTAAAAAATCACCTTTTTAAATGAAAAACTTGCGATTTTCATAATCCCACAGAGGTTTGTAGACAACCCATAAAATACCTTTGGCACGTTCCTTTCTCTTTCACGAAATGATATTCTTTTCTTCCCCCGAGAACATTAGTCCCTTTTTATCATTTAAATGAAAAAAGGATTCTGTATGCCTTAGCGATCAATATAGTTGGTCCAAAGAAAATAAATTCATAAATAGCATAACAAAATATGTCAAAATCATCACCTTTATTAAAAAAAATAGCAGTTACATGACACATCAATGACAAGAATGAGAAATAACAAAACTCCTTGCAAGCATCTCACAAACTCCCCTAACCTACAAACAAATCTATTTATTACAAAAACCCTTCCCCCATATTCCCTACGAGACCTACTTCAACTGTTATATGGACTCGCCTCATCATCCTTTCCAATGCATATAGGACCATATGAATCCTAATCCTAATTACATTTCGTGTCCTCTCTAGGTGACGGTATGCTTGGATCATCTTAGATCAAACCACAATGCCCTGCTCTAGAGCATCAAACATCACAATTTGCCTCTTCCATGTCTCTCATCATAGAACTTCATAACCACCTTCTTCCATTGCCATTTCCAGTAGTCCCCAAGTACAAACCCAACCTCCCAACGGACTAGTATGGGCGTGTAAACGGTTGGCGGCGCTTCCACCAAGGTCCCAGAATCATCCTAAGATATTTAGTCAGATCTTACATGAGCAAGAAGTTGGTTATAAGAGGAGAAACAATCTCTTCCCATCCTACTTGACAAAGACGTTGCCAAGGAAAATATAAGGAGATTTGGCAAAGGCCCACCAACCGGACAGAATATGCTGCACAGTGCCCCACCACGGCACTGACCAGCAAAGATTTCTAGCAACATGCTCTACAATTCAATTCACCGAGTTCTACACAGATGGGCCACAGCTAAAAATGACCATGTAACTAAACTCTTAACACCCACTACAGGATACTCACGGGGAGCCACTAGACATAATCTCTCTGATAACACCATAAACACCACCACAAGGTTGACTCGCAAATAATTAACATAGGTTTCCTTCCAGTCACCAGTACATTTAGAGCGTCTATCAGTGTGACAACAACAAGGTTATAATGATTAGACAGCCACATGATAATCGTGGCCACTTGACAATCCTCCATAATATCATCAGTTACTAAGAGAAGCGTGGCAATCAATTCTTGGGCTACAAACCTAGAAAATCCAATATCAATATAGTCTCTTCGCCACACAAAATTGAATAACAACAGATAAATAATACATCCTCCATGCACTAGTCGTCGTGAAGCCGATGGAGAAATATGAAGTATCGACAAGGGATACCCGATGGGAGCATAACAGGTCCGATATAGTTGTCATGACACTAGGATTAACGAGCAAAATCGCATAAAACTCCTCGTATGAGGGACACACTTCGTCTAGGTTAAAGTGAAACATATGTTTGCTCAGGATACGAGAACTCCAGTGACACTTCAAAGAGATTCTAATCCAGGGAACGATTATCCCACAAGGTGATAGCGTTGAAGTTAAAAGCCTCATGGTTGATAATATAAATGCCATGACCTCCAAACCCTCGAAGTAGGGTGCGAAAGCTTTAGTCGTGGGAATCTCTACTGCAAGAAGAGAAGAATATGTGGAAAAAGAAAGGAAATTTAAATGTGATGATGAACTCCCTTCAAATCCCTCTTTATACCCAAAATAACTCACAAAAAATAAAGGGCTCGGCTGTTTCTTCAAAACTATTCCCAAGTACACCAAAGTACAGAACGAGTACAATAAAGGCAAGAAAATGGATTTGGACATTACTATTATGCCGATAGGCATCCCCCTATTTTTCTAAAATTTTATATCTTTTTCATGCATACATATTTCCAATAAAGACCCTTCTTCATCAAAGATAACCTGTTTGCAAGAGATTTCCAACTGTTTCTTTCTAAAAAGATCATAAACACATGTTTATTTATACTTACCTTTGCAATAGATAAAACCTCGGAAAAAAATTAAAGTGCATGTATAATATGTTATTTAATCTAAGATTAATATAAAATACTGAAAACTGCATCTTGTATATAATCATCATTACGATTATATTTTTCTGGAAAGGAAAAAAAAGAAAGGCCAAAAAAGAAAAAAAGGATCTAAATAAATCGCCATTATGATTATATAACCCGAACTTTCCAAAAACCCTATCAATTAGAAAGTTGTCACCTCAAGGACCTCGATGAACGCACTCTCCCTGACGGCGAGCAATAGATCGCCCACTCCTAGAATCAGAGCTCTCCTCAAAAGTGTATGGTGGAACCATACAAGACCTAATCGTTTTCCTATCATGATCGGACACCAAAGCCATCCAATATTGACTTTACCACAACTATGAAATTGATACAAGAGTAGTTTGCAAAAAAAAAAAAGTCTATCAGAAGCAAGAAAATCAGTAATAAAAGAAAAGAATCAAAAGCAGAAGATGGAAGTCCTACTTATCTCTAGATAACCTCTTTAGGAAGGTTAGTGAAACCATCTATCTTCAACTGAGGGCGGTGAGGCATTGAGATGACCTTCCACCACCTAGCCTAATGTGGTAGCAAGGAGTGGAAAGATGCAAATCATGAACATCCTCCGCCACCGTTACGTCACCCTTGAGCTATGTGATGCAGCTACTAGCGCACTAGTACCCCTACCTAATCCTACTGATGGTGGAGGCATACACTCAATATATTAAATATACAAAAACATCAACTAATTGATAGCGAAGTATACATAATCATATCCCGACATCGTGTCTGTATAGAGCATATAGGGTTCGTCCTTCATCGCTGCCACTTTTGCCTCATTTGACATCTCATTTACCCGCCTCATGAAATTCGAGGAACTGATGATGGGACCTCCACATCACCCTCCATAACATGCCTCACCACCCTCTCCCCCAGGTAGTAGATGTACCCAAACTCATGCACTAGCAACCTCGACATCTGGGGATGGATGCCCGTAAACCCTTCAACCTTCGGACGCCAAGGATAAAACTCATGTGTCCCTAAATAAAGGTCACATACCAAAAATCTACAAAGTGCAAACAAAAAATAAAATCCAATAAGAAAAAATAAGACCAAAGCCTAACCTAATAGCTCATCAAGGCGTTTAACATCGCCTACACATCATTCAAAACTAAAAACTCCTTCGACTTCCTGTGCCACTTCATCCATCAATACATCATCGAAAATTTCCCCTCCCCACCCACCTTAAGAGAGACTAATCCAACATTGTGCCCAATCATCTCATGTAACCACATTTACAAAAAGAAATACAAAATGTTAAGGATGAAAAATTAGAAAGACAACATGAAGAAAAGAAAATTGTATCTAAAGTTTACCTTTAGAAGGTACGTGGGCCCCGTAAAAGTGTGTAGGTGACACCGACTAAAATTATAAAGTACTCCATCATAAATCTCCAGTAGTCATACAAGTCGAAAACCTTTAACATTCCAAGGATAAAAGGAAAAGAACACAGAAAAATAAAAGTAAAATACCAAGCACTTAGATAACATTTAGGTTCTTCACCCTCACAGAGCGATGGTTCCATAGCTCCCATAGAAGAATCCTATCATCAAGAACAAACTCAAAACTATCATATCTCAGTGCATTAACATCATGCCACTCCAGATTGGCATAGTCATCAATAGAATCCCAAGCATTGTTCACTGCACCCTACATAAATTATTTTAAATAAAAATAATTGAAACTTATTCCTAGAGAGAGAAAGGAAGAGGTTTTTTATGTGAAGGTATGAAAAATAAAGGGGGTGCCCCCTTCTTTATAAGATATTAGGGAGGGTAACGATTGACAGTCCCCTAGTCATTCTTATTAGCAGTGACCCTTCACCTTTCCAGAGAAGCCAAGGATTTAGTTTCCCATGCCGATAGGCAAACAACTTCTTGTGCCTATCGTCCTTCCCCTCAAATTTTGTCATTAAAATTCCAAAAAAAATCCAAAAATCATTGAAAGAATTCATAAAACTTCCCACTGGATCACTGGCATGAAACTTTAAGAGAAAATACTGAACCAAAGTGTGATTGAAAATCCATCACCCTCAACATACTTCATAGGAGGATAAAAAATAAAGTAGAACCCTCACTATAATCACACTCCCGAATGGAATCAGAATGAATAATGTCACTCGTCATAACTCCTGAACATTAAAACACTTCAGGTTTGCATAATTGACCTCGAACCTTTAAATCAATCGTTCCCAAATCTATAGGTCTACAGAATCGACCTTGACCCTCTAAATGGGGCACTTCAAACCTTATCGTCCGCAGAATTGACCTCGACCTTCTCAATCAGTCACCTCTACTCTTTAGGTCAAAGTCATCAACCTAGGTCCACATAATCAACCTCAACCCTTTGAATCGGTCGTTTAAAATCTCTAGGTTCGCAGAATTAACCTCAAGCCTATAAATCGATCACTTCAAATCATTAGGTCCACAAAATTGACCTCGACCCTCTAAAATTAGTCTGTCTAAATCTTTAGGTCACCAGAATTGACCTTGGTTATCATAATCTACCTTGGCCCACTGAATTGGTCGCTATAAATATTTAGGTTCGGAGGATCAACCTGAACCCTCTGAATCTATTGCATATACTCCTTAGTTCTACATAATTGACCTCGACCTGCTCAATCCGTAGTTCCCACTCCTTAGGTCTATAAAATTGACCCAAGTCTTCAAAATTGACCTCGACCTTAAAATCAATCGCTTCAGATATTTAAGTCCCAAAATTGGCCTCAACTCTTTGAATTGGTCTCCTCTACTCTTTAGGTCTGTAAAATTGACCTAGATATGTAGAATTGACCTCGACCATATAAATCATTCCTCTCTACTCTTTAGGTCTGCAGAATTAACATAAGCTCATCGAATTGGCACTAGATCTTTGATATTTTCACTTCCACTTTTTAAGTCCTCAAAATTGACCTTTAGCTATTCCCTCAGTCCCCAATAGAGATCTCTAGTTTCCAAACCTTAAAACTTTGATGAAGTGCATATCTTTCGACGACCTCCTCCTGTTCTCAACTTGCCCATCGAGGGGCTCTATATACCCCCCATCCAAGTACCACCCAAATGCCTCAGGTCCCTACCACCAGAAGACCCGAGTCCTACTCCAAACCTTGACCCTAATGCCAACAGGAGTTCCTGAATCCCATTTGACAAGGTCACTATCCAACCTAAGAAAATATCATTGAACCATCATAAGGTTATAAATCCCCTTTCCAACATTCCATACCTTGCGTGAATTGGCCTTACGGTTCATGCAAACTTGAGTTTTTGCTCCGAAAACCCCCGTCTAGAGGCCAATGGGCGCTTTTGAGACTCATTTGACTTTTGTCAACTATTGAGCCCGAGAGTGACTAAATATATTCTCATAGGGATCTTAATCCCCTTTCAACGGTCCCATTTGTGTGCGATTCAGATTTACAATATTCATTTTACGCCCATTTTTTTGAAAAATTCCTTCTGGATTGCCTATAAACACCCTAGGCCCTCTGCCTATACATAAAATTTTACTTTACTTTGCCAACAAGACAAGGGTATACCGATAGGCAGTCTAGGGCCTATAAAAATTGGTATAACCCCTAACCCTAATTCTTATTATTTAATGAGGTCATGTCCTCATTAGCAAGGACCCCATCCTCAAATCCATTCATGAACCAAGAGAGATTTTTCTTCTTTTCTCTCATTTTGGGGTGAGCCCCACGCTGGAGGAATCGAGTATCTCCACACCACCTCTTTCATCACTAGATTTAACCTACATTTAATCTCCCAGGTGGGTTTTTCTTCTTCCAAAAGGTCTATTTTATTAATAAAAATCAAAGGGCTTACTCCCTTCAAATCGACAACGGTGCAATCAAAAGAACTATAAGACCTTTTAGGAATTAACTCAACTTACCTTATGGCCCTCATTGAGGTGGGATGAGATAAAAAAGGGATATGTCTCTCCGTTTTCCAAGTAGATATACTTGAGGTCGAATTGAAATTTCTCGTGGTAAAGCTTTGTAAATCACACATCCGATTTCATATGAATCACAAAAAGGTAAATCCTCAAAATTGGAACACCAATTTACCTTCTCCAACTCATATAAATATCTATCACAGGGTTAACTTCATGATCATAAGGGGAATAATAATTTTCAAGATCAAGTGAGTTAATTAAGTATTCTTTAATAGGGTCCACACAATATATATCATCAAAGTGTTCTTGGATAATATCCTCACGAGGTATACCTAGTGGACATCATCTTCATCACCCATTTATTGGTAAATGTTGAAAATATTAAGATCTAAGATCACGTTCCCTATGTTCGGTGTTATTTCCCAATTTCTAGCATTAATTAAGGCATTTGAGATAGGTAAAATATGTTGACCCAGGATAATGGGGAAGTAGTTACTATTCCCAACTAGAGGCTGAGTATTCAAAACCACAATGTCCATCAGGAAGTAGAACTTATTAGTTTTAATTATGGCATCCTCCACCACCCCTCTTGGGACTTTAATGAAATGATCTTCTAATTTGAGAGTCATTTTGTTCGGCTTTAGCTCACATAGATCGAGTTGTTTATACATAGACTATGTAACAAGTTGATAATCACACCTAAACTAAGAAAAGCTTGCTTGATTTTGAACTCTCCAATGACACTCAAGATGGTAGGACATACAGGGTCCTTATAATTTGTAGGTAACTTGGATTGAATTATCGAGATCACATTCAGACAAAAATGCCCTTTTTTCACATAAAGTTTCTATTTCACTATGATTAAGTTCTTGGGGACTTGGCATAAGCGGCCCTTTCGTTAATATCATAAGGGATGTTTATATTAACTTTTTTAAACAAATACAAGGTGAAAACATTATGGATCTCCTTTCTTGGATCCATAAGCCTTTTAGGATAACACGTGAAAATGGAGCCTTTTATAACCAAATCTGGCCCGATATATGGCTCCTCACTACTCTCTTCGGGAGAAGCATCTTTGACATCTATGGGGTTGGGTGAGACTTACTTAGAATTTGTAGTGGATGCGATCGTCTTATAAAAGCCATTCCCAGTTTGTAGAATAGTGATTTCACTTGATCCCTCTAATATTTCGAGATCGAGGTAGTTAGATTGTGCTGCCCTTGATGATTTCATTGATGTTGGAATGAAATTTTTTCCTTTTCTTTGATACTTAATGAAGTGGTCAATTTTGGTAGTGAATATTTGATTTCAGCAAAGGTTTGCGCATTTTGAGTATTGACATTCATTTAACTTATCGTGAAAGCTTAATGACTGTCTTCAAAGGTCTTCTTATATTGAGGCACATAAGGAGGTGGGGTAGTAGGACCTTGAATTTTCAATTATAGTGGTTCTATTTTCCACAAAGTTTGATAATTTTGAGGTGGGGGATTTTGAGTTGGTCTTATTAAGTTTATTGGGAATTTTAAGGTGAATAAGGACGAGATTGGTTATTTTCCACATAAAACCAGGATGATTTTCCTTCGGTGGGTTATACCCCTTGCTAAGAGGACTGCTATAGGAATATAAAAGTCCCCACGACATTTTGTTGATCGTTGGGAATTATTTTATAGGCCATGATAGTGGAACAATCCTTGGTCGGGTGACCAACTATAACACAAATAGCACATAAATTGAAGAATGAGTTGGAACGGGCGAATTCCTACTCTCTAAATCCATTGACTCAACCTTTTTAGTTGAGAAAATCTTGTGGGCATATAATCCTTTTGGGCAAGGTGTTACATTCGCTGGTTATAGGCGATCGAATTATAAGATCACGACTTGACTTATTTTTTGTCCGAAGTGTCCCATGAATGAATAATTTCGGCATAATATTTTATATATGCCTCGGCATGATTTTCATCCAAGACAAAGAGATCCGTAGATCACATCATCTCTAAATTTTTTTGGAATTAAAGGTAATCCAATAATGGAAAAGGTTTACAATTCTCCACTTTTCCAAGACATTATTTGGGCATTTACCCGAGACGTTTTTAAATATCTCCGAACATCACTGAAAGATAACGTTATCTCCTTGTGATAAAGTTGATTTGGATCTTGAGAGTGTTATTTAGAAGGGTGTGGAAGAATTTCTTTAGGAATCAGGCTTCCATATTGCATTAACTCCTAATAAAATTAGGCTACGAGGTCCAAATCCAAGCCTTTGCCTTGTCCTTAAAAGAGAATGGGATAAGTTTTAGGCATGTTATATCTTCAGGAGAGTCTTTGTCGCTAAAAGTAACAAAAACCTCCTGACAATATCTTATGTGCATGTTGACAATAATTGTATCATGCAATTTCGGAAGTGGAATTTCCTTGAATTATATGGGCAAATAATGTATGATGGAGAGGTGGTCCTCTATGGTTGAAGCTAATCCTTTATTAAATAATAAGGTTGATTGATCTCTTCCCTACTACTATGCTCACTCGAATTACCGCCCATTGTAGAGGAATCAGAATTGTTTTGGGTAGTTAAACATACGGAGGGAGTATGACAAGGTCTCAATGTTTATAAACCTCACTAAAAGAAGGATATTCTACTATAGGATTCTAACCGCAGTCGTTTGTGTTATGCATTTACAAAATACTGGATTTTTTTTAAACCGTGTTGTCATGGTGACCACTAGGAACAAATACGTGGATAGAAATATAGTATAACTTGAACTTGTTGCCAATCCCAAGAACATTTTCAAAACTTGATGAGCTAAAATATATTTTGGAGTCAAACGTATATCAATCGCAACCACTAATAACTCGACAAGTCCAAGATCATTTTCCACTGACATTGGGTGTAAGACGTGAGAATTTATATGGATCCCCGGATTTCTTAAATATCACAATTAAAATCAAACTTATAATTTCCTTTTATAAAAACACGAGATGCGGAAGCGTTAGGATGTGTGATGGTTCAACTAAAACAAACAAATACCAATTTTTAATTTCTTTTTCAAATAAAGTAAAACACAAGTGAGAATTAATGAAACACTCAAAATTATTAATTTCATTTAAACCAATGTTAATTAATCCAAGCCCTAGAATTTGCCTAAGTCATAATTATCAATATTCCGAAGTTAGGCCAAACCAATTTTAGCAAATGACTTAAATTAACTAACTTTACCCAATATTTAATTTAAGTCCAAATTAAATTGAGTGTGATAATTTAAACCAAATTTTATCTTGAATTATCCTAAGCATGCGTTCTAAATTATTTAATGCAAGATAAAATAAATCAATGACACTACGCCGCGATGTACGAAGAAAAACCCAAGACGGGAAACAACCTCGGACGGCCCTAGCCACAAATTCACTAGATACGGATTTACAAGTACAAGACAGATATACTTACAACACACGAATCGATCCCTCTCAAGACTTGACGCTTCTTCTTGTAGATACCTCTTCCTAGCAAATAACCTTGGAACTCCACCGCGGTCTCGAAATCCACCGATAGGACTTTATATGGTCATCGTCACCCGTACATGGAGCCTTTCTCCGTGTGGGTAAATAAATGCTAACTTTTCTTCAATTCGGTGTAGAGAAAACCGGTCCCAAACTCCAAGCAATTGATAAGTATATAAGAACTTGGAATAAACTTCTTTGGGTGTAGACACTAGAGTGATGGATATTTTTCTCTAAAAATGTCACTAAAAAACATGAACATTTTCCTAAAACAATTTTGCTCTCAAACTCTCTCTAAGAGATAAACTAGGATGGAAAAGTTACTTTGGAAAATGTTATTCCCTCTAATGATAAAGTCTGAAAAAGTTGGTTAAAAACTTAGTGGAAAAGTGGGTGAAAAAACGGCCAAAAACTGTTCCCGCCTGGCATCTCGTTCGAACGACATTTCGTTCGAACGAAATCTCGTTGAAACGAGACTTCTAACGTAGTTCCATATTGAACTCGTTAGAATCTCGTTGGATACCTCGTTCGAACAGAAGGTTCGTTCGAACGACATTTCACAGGCCTATACTGGAACCTCGTTGGCAAACTCGTTCGAACGACATCTGGTTCGAACGACAATCTCGTTCGAACAACATATCGAACGAACTTCCAGAATTTTAGAAAATTCGATTTTAGCCCAGAAAAACTTTATAAATTTATTTTAAAGTTCCAATTAATTCTTTCTGAAAATAAAACACAATTTTTATTAAACCTAACACCCAATAAAACTTGTTCCAAGCTCCTATATATAATATTGCATTCATACCTTGGGAGCATGGAATCATAGTTGATGACGTAGAAACGAGGCACGCGAACCGGCATGATGATGAAGCTTTATACTCTCTGCCGCTACGTCTTCAACAAACACTTCATAGGCTTGAGAATATTACAATTAAATACTATCCTATGAATAAATGTTTTTGTCCGGAATTGAGCCAAAACTATATATGGACTCAATTGGAAATTTGTGTCCTTACATTGGGCTTTTATAAAATAACACGTTTGGGTTATATAATGTTACTATATGTCACAAAATAAAGTGAAATGATAGTTAGGATGGTTTTGGTGCAATTACATATACCAACTGTCCTAGTAAGTGAGAAATGAGTTAATTAGTGAATAAACAATGAACAACTATTGATGAAAAAAACTAAATTAACGTTTTTTTAAGATAGAGGTTAAAGATTAAGGATAATTTTCCCACCTTTGAATAGATAAATAAATATATTAATTTAGTTCAATTAAATTATAATTGATCATATGATTAGTACCAAATATTACATTTAGTTCCCTTTATTCTTGTGCATTCTAGCATTCCTGTGTTCGTTAATTTCTATATTTCAGCTCTTATATTGGATACCATTTGTTATTTATGTTTTATATTTTCAAGGTTTATTGGAGCTCTTATAGGTATTGGGGATACACAGTATGATGTTTGAAGCATTTAGTGGAAGTTTCATCACAAGATTCAACTTCAAGGGAAATTTTATCTTTATAAACTCCATATTTTTATGGTATAAAAGTACCAACATTTAGACATCACTATGAATCTATATGAGAATTTGATGGTCATTCTTGTATTGACGCCTAAAAATGGATTTGAATTAGACCAAGGGAACAACTTTAAAAAATCTCGGGGGAGGCCCGATCCAGCCCTAAACGGACTCGAGTCGATTACTGTTCATATGTCTATTTTTTAGGGTTTTTATCTCTCGTATATATATGTAAGCATCATTCTTTTAGAAAAGGTGGATTTTCTAATTCATTTTAGTTTGAGCGTAGAATCTATATTTGATGGTGATGGATTTTATCCTTTCTTTATCCATGGCTTTGGTATGTGAAGTCACTATTCATCATCTATTTTATTGTCTAAAAGTGTTAAACTTGATTTAATAGTTTTGTTAATTATATTTGATGGAATATAACATGTTTTTGTTGTTTATATGTTGTTTCTATATTTAATTAGTTATTTTAATTGCTTTATAATGCTTTGTATCTAGCTTAATGACTGGGATCACTTTTCCACCATTAATGAGTTTTTGAACATGAAAAGTAAGGTCTGAATTGAAATAATTTCAATTTATACCTTGAGCATTAAAATTGGAATATTATGCATTTAACTTCCTTTGCCACACAACTATAGTATTTGTAGTTATATTACAATATCAATCATTTTCTAACAATACTCAATTGAAAGCTTTATTTTCATCTTTGGGTT
Source organism: Sambucus nigra (assembly GCA_949130495.1). NCBI lineage: Eukaryota > Viridiplantae > Streptophyta > Magnoliopsida > Dipsacales > Adoxaceae > Sambucus > Sambucus nigra. The sequence continues at coordinate 788,069,551 of OX422207.1, read as the reverse complement.
AGGTCTCTTCATGTTTGGTGTTTATGATTAATTGAATATGTTTTGGTAATTATGATTCGAACCAAGTTACTTAATACTTTTTCTAATTCATTATCGTAAAATGATCCAACTCTTGTTTTGTTTAATCTTTATTATTTATTGTTTATCTGTCTATTTGACTTCTTTTCCCTTTTCAAAATCACCCAAATTATGTTTTATTTTCCACTTCAAATACTAAATCAATTTAAACCTAAATAATGTTTTCCATGGATTCGATCCCTAGTTTCCTCTACACCCCCAAGTGTACCAAGCTATGATTTTTTCTAGGCAGTAAAGACCTAAACATAAATTCTTTATTTACAAATTTACGCCTCATCAAAATGGTGTTGTTACTGGGGAATGGTGTATTTTAGGATATTAGTGATTTAATACTTTGTATGTATTTATATTTTTTATAATGACTTGTACCATTTTAGCTTCAAGAAGCTTGAAATTTGTGTGTCATCCATGTGATTGAATTGCTATTTTGATCCAGGTGTCTCAATTTAACCCATTCCTTAGTGTAAAGTGTTATAATAATGGTTTTCAAAGAGATTTATCCTACCCCTATTATGTTAGCGTCTGTTATATCATATATTAGTTTAAGATCTCTTCGGTAAATAGTTTATATTTCCCTCCCATTTCTTCTTCGTTACACTAATAAGACAATGCAAAAATGCCAGCAAATTCTTGAAAATGAAATAATTGAGCTTGAAAAAAATTATCTATCAACTATGGCTATGGGTGATTTCTTTTTGAAAAAAGCTCTTAAAAACTTTACAAGATTGGAAAAAAAGGATGATGAATTTGAAAGGGATGAGGCTCGGCAAATTGAAAAACAAAATGTCCGACTCAATGAAATGATTTATCCTTTAAAAAGCTTGGTTGAGTAAAAGTGATCCATAAACTTTAGAATTTTAACTTTTCATTTATGATTCATTTTTTGTGGTTAAAGGTCCTTCATTTTCTTGGTTTCCTATTATTATCCAAACAATACAACTATCGCAAGATTCAGATGAAAGTCCTGAGTGCTTTAGCCTGATTCTTGAAAGTGAATGGCAATTCAATATGCTTTATTTGATAGGATATCACTCAAATTTTCCCCACCTTCCATTTCAATTGAAAAACCTGTAGGATGTAATTTTAATTTTATTGGGATCGTTTTAGTTTTGTCCCCCGTTGAATCCAAATACCCCATCATTCGTCGTTTTTGTTAATTGGTGATAGTTCCTCCCCCCATTGAAAGCATGCCTTCCGTTGTGAAAAAAAATTCTATTTTCTGGAAGGCGTGAAATCAAAGGGGGAACCTCCTTGTATCCCTAGAAGTAAAATTATTTATGGTTGGACCCTCAAAAATTTCAAATTCTAGTGTATAGTTAGTTAGAAGCTAAAATTATTAGTTGTATGCACTATTTTTTTATTTTTATCAAATCTAATAAGTAATTTTCTTATTCTTATTTTTAGGCTTTGTTCTAACATGTTTTGTAGAATCAATGGAATTTATCTATTTGGGGATCTCTCCATATTGGGTGGTATCTTTCTCTTCCGCTCTATAACTTGTGTTCTTAATTCACAATGAGTATAATGCATGGTTTAATTTTGAGGTGTGTGTTTTTCTTCCCATTAATTGGTAGTTTCTTTGATTTGATAAAATATCCTTCCCAAGCATGATTTTGTTGTAAAAAATTTTAAAAATTCAAAAGTATTATTTTTATTTTCCCCCTTTATTGTGACTTTTTATCCTTTTTTCGATGATCGTTCAAATAAATGCTCGACCCAATAGATAATTCAATGATGAATGTTCTTTATTTTAGAAGTTATTAGACTTTAGTATGCAAATCATTACTTCAAGAATTGAACTTTGAAACCATGAGCACATTCGCTTTTCTTAATTAGTGATTCAGTTTAAGTCTTTTATTACTCGGTGATCTTTTGTTGCATTGTATATACTTATAGCAAGTGAGAGTTGAACTTTTCTTATTTTTCTAGCGTTTATACATTACTTTTTCCTTATTGAAAACATAAAAGTTAATAGTATTCTCAATACTCTTTCTTTTAGAATAATTAATTGAGTTTATTTTGAAATTTGTTACTTAAGCATGATTTTCAATATTGTTTTGACTAGAGAATTACATAGACCTTAGGACCCGATCATACTCCCTCTTTGTTATTACACAAATATTCACCTTGACTTCACTTTATATGTTTACCCTGGTCAACCTCCTTTGAGCCTAAATATATCCATTCTTTTCATAACACAAAACTCCTGAACCTACTACACTTTGGAGTTTTAAACTGAACGTACACCTTTCTCACACTTGTTTAGAGAACTGTCTTGGGACTTCATGATGTTATTATTGTGCATTTAAAATGAAGCATTTGAGTGTGGGAGAAAAAATAAAAGAAGAAGAAAAAAATTATAAATAAAAGAAAAGAGAAAGAGTTCCATTATGTATATTGTAAGAAATAATATTTTTCACTCGTTATATCCATTGCTTGTTTATCAATTTTTGAAATTTACCACATGTTCCATTTATCCTAGTGTCGTACCCAAACACCTTTATTTTATATGTATTATCTTCATTTCATGCACCCTAGACCAACCGACATTACAACCCTTAAAGGCCCCATATGATTCTACGGTGAGTGATATTCAAATAATAATCGTGATAATTTGTTCAAGTACGTTTCACCTCCCTTAATGAGCGGTATACCTTCATTGAGATTGCATATTTCATTTTATATAGAGCATTCTTCATTGATGATATATGTGATACCTTGCTTCCTTTTATATTTACTCATTATGTCCGCATGTCATGTATATGTTACACCCTATTCAGAGTGTTTCCATTTGTTATGTATAATCATCGAAGAGATTCGATATCATGAAATCTTTAATGTTTATCCATATTATAAAAGTTTTTCCAAATAATATTTTTTCTTGTGCTCGCTCTTCCTCCCACATTTAAGGTTTCGATTATTATGAAGTTATCATAAGGTTAATGATTACAAATTATTGGGTAAATTCCACTTTTATTTGTTAATAACTTCTTGAAATCCTTTTGGTTGTCATTGATCTTGTCTTATTTGTTGTTTGGGATTTTTTTTGGAGAAACTTGATGTTTTGGGTTTTGTCCCTGAAAACCTTCACGATACAACACTTGTATATTTGGGTATCCTAGGGGTTTAAAGGCTTATTGCATATGCTAAATGCAATCGTGTTACCCCCCAAAAGTGATTTTTTATTATTTTATATTTATATTATCGTTGGTCTATTTCATGTGCTCATTTTCATTCGTATTCATTGCTAGGGAGTTGCAATATGTAAGTTAAGGGATGTGATTAGTCCCAAATATTGCATTTAGAAACTTTATTCTTGAGCATTCGAGCATTCTTGTGTATCTTAATTCCTATATTTAAGATCTTTTATTAGATAACCTTTGTTATTGATGTTTATACATTTTGTAATGTCTATTTGATCATTTATAGGAATCAGGGATGCAAAGTATGAAGTTGGAAGCATTTCGACAAAGTTTCATCGCAAGATGAAACTTCATGAAAAATTTGGTATTTTTAAACTCCATAATTTGGATGCTATAAAAGTATCAATATCTATATCATTAAATAATCCTCTCGTGTCTGCCCACTGTGTGTTATTCCGATCCTGAATGAGGAAGTTATGGCCATTTTCAGAAAGTTTTTGCATGTGCTTCAAATTCAACGGTAATATGGTAGTTTCGTATTGCACAATTTGGAGGGTTTCGAAAGACTAACATGTAGATAATTGAATTATCTTCACTTGTCTTATGAATTTTCTTCTTACTGAGTTTGTATGATGATTTTTGGTTGTTCTCGTACCAATTCGCAAAAAATGGACTTGAATTGGACTAATTTAGTGACTTTGAAAAATCTCAAGACCCACTAGAGTCAAACATGACCCGGATCGAGCTGATTACTATTGATATAAGAAATTTGTCTACTTTTTAGGTTTTTTGTCTTTAGTATATTTGGTTAATCACCCATCATTAAGGGTGGTCCATTTTTCCACTTCAATGGAGGTTAGAGAGTTGATATTTTAGGGGTTTTTCTATGGTTTGGGAACTTTTCTCCATTATCTCTCATAGTTTTTCCATTTCAATGGGTATGTAAAGTACTATATATCATCTCTTTCTGTTTCTTTCTGTTTTATATTTTATTTGATAGATTTATAACTTAGTTGTGATTTAATATAATTAGTTTGCGTTGTTTCATTCCTTTTAATCCTCTAATTAGTTCTTTTTATTGTTTTACCATGCCTTGCCACAAGTTTGGATCATATCTGCACCATTTGTGGGGATTTGAGATTGAAATCTAGGATTTGGTTTGAATTACTTTTAATTGAAATCTTTTGTATTGATATTGAAATATTATGCATTTAACTTCATTTGTCATGCAACGGTAGTGTTTATAGTGATACTACAACATTATTTATAATTTATTTTTCAAACCAAATTCCTTAATGCATGTTGTTTATCATGATTGTGATGTCATCCTAATTCATTTTCATCATTTAATTTAGTTTACAGATTTTCTTGGTGTTAATTTAGTTTCCATCATATCATTTTTTATTTTTCCCTTTTGAGTAATAAATTATTTTAGTTTACATATTTTCCTACTTATCACTACACTATCGAGTGTACTCAAGTTGTGGTTTTTATTATGTGGTAAACACCTAATGACAAATTCTTTATTTACAAAGTTTACGTCTCATCATCATATCCAATTTAAACCAAACTTCAAGCATATAGAGAACAAACTCAATGATGAAAGATTAATGTTTAAATTGATTATAAAACAAATGGGTTTATATTGTAGTAAAGTCTTCAAGACTACCATTGCATGAAAAAGGAAGTTAAAATACTATGATACTCCGATATCAAATCATAAGATTCAATTAAAATGAATAAAAAAGACATACACAAGCTTATTAACTCAAGCATCCTTGGTGGGTTTACGATCCCTAACCTATAAAACTTGTCTACCCATGGTGATCATAACAATCATAGTGAAAGAAAGAAAGAAAAGATAATATATCATTCAGGAGAGTAACAAACATTAGATACTTTAATAAATGCAAACAAACTCTTCAAAAAACCAAAAGAAAGCTACGAATTATCATGTAATAACTTTGCAACACCTACTAATGTTGGAGGAGAGGGGAAAAAACTTTAATTGAAACCCTAGGAGAGATAATGGAGTAAATGTTTGAGGAAGATATTAAATGCTAGGCCAAAAACTAATTGAAAACATTTTTAAGGAATAAAAGTATATATACCAAAACCATTGTGGTAGAACTATAAATAGGGCAATTTTCCCTGCATGTGAGAATCCATTCTTAATATATGGTAATTGATTCCCTTGGCAAAATTCAGCAAGACAAGATGATTGTACAAGTTTTGAGAATAAATTCTTAAATGTTGGAATTAATTCCCTTAGCAAAAATACTCTTCAATATACAGGAGCTTGGAAAACATTGAGAATTGATTCTGCAAGTGTCAGACATAATTCAAACCTCAAGTTTGAATTCTTTCACGGAGCACTTAGTGGGAATCAACATAACTTCTTCATCCGTACTTGAAATGATGAACATTCGGCGAACATGTGAAGTTAATTCTAGGTGATAAAGAAACAATTCATTCTTATTGTCCAAATTATGAAGTGTGAAATTAAAAAAAAAAATCCATAAAGTTTGATAATGTGATGGAACGTTTGCAGAATGAAACTAAACTTCATGCGTAATATTCCCTAAACCTATAAAATACTACATACAATTAAAAGAAATGTTAGCTAGAGTAAGAACATGATTATGGAAATTAATAAATGTGTTAAGGAGAAAGTGAGTAAATAAAAGGTGTTATAAATACAATATTCGTGACAAACCAATTCGCCCCAGTGAAGAGATCCTTCATTACAGTGAACCACTAGCTAAGTTTGTTAGAAGATTCACCTTGTTGACCTAGAAATATACATAATAGGGGGGAGACTGGGTATATGGTTTTAGTAGAAATTTGAAAATTTCTTAACTTTTTTATAAATATTAATTTCAATATGCTAATTCAATTTCATAATAAGAAATTAATCAAAAATAATTATAAGAAGTTAAGAGAGAGATTAATGAAACTTGTAAATCGAGATTTTAACGTGGCTCAGTTACTATCTAGGTTCATGCTAGAGATGATACTAAAGAACTTAACTGTCTCCATCTCACTTACAGCACCATCAAAACCATAGAATGAACACTACCTTACAAACCGCTACCAACAAAGAAATCCTTTTATCCCAAGGTCTTTAAAATCCTTGAATATCCATAATTACTGCACTACCGACCAACAATATTTGATGAAGCTTAACCGTAATCAATAGTGGTGATGTATGTAACCAAAAGGTAAAGCAAATTATCTTTACAAAAAGAAATGGTGAAATAGGGTTGCTTCCTTTATCTAGAAAAGTAAACAAAAAAAATCATATGAATAATAAACAAATGGGTTTTTGGGTATAAACTTAACACAAGTGAGTATTAGGATTTTAACTTTACTAAAGTGGAATTGTGGTAAGAGCTTTTTGTTCAACTGGGTTTTCTTAAATCTTTGTCTTGAATGGAGTTTTTGAGTTTTAAACTTTCAATTGGGTTTTCTTGAATTTTCTCTAGAAACACGGGGTTGGAATAATATAAGGTAGAAGATAGAACCTTACTTAATAGTATTGTTTTTGTAAGATTATGTGATTTGTAAAGGAAGAGGGAGGTTTTATTTACAATTCTAGGTGGCATCCAATTGTTGGTAAAATGTTTGGTAACCAGTTTTGAAGAGTTAGGGTATTTAGGATAAAATGTTTGACAATTTAATCAAAATTATTTCTATAAATCAAGGACTTTTAGTCGACTAAAAGATAGGTTTAGATGACAAAACACCTTTTGGATGGGTTTTAGTTGACTGCCATGGAGTTTAGTTGTTCGTCAAGAATTTTAGTTGACAAAACTACTTTTAGTCAACTAAAATAAAGGTTTAGTTGATTAAACCTCACATATTGTTAGTCAAAGAATGTTGGGTTGAGGGTCGTGTTTTAGGGAGATTAGGGGTTTATTTCGGTGAGTGGGTTTCAAACATTTACAAGGATAATCAAAATTCTTTAGCTTTGTACAATTATTCCTAAAGTACAACAAAAAACTATGTAATGATCATCTGGAATTTTGCACTTTCTTCTGGAAAGTTTTCATGAAGTGTTGCTTTGTGTGGTATTGAGAGTATGCTTGCTTGTTCTTGATATTACATGGTTGAGTGGTTAAACTTTATGGTTGAGCTTTATTGTTGAGATTTGAACTTCAGTGGTTGAATGTTTGTATGATCGGTTGATGATGAACCACACTTAAAGCCTGAGGTATGAACTACGCTAGGGTTTGATGATTCTTTGAATCTTCATCATTTTGCTTGTGATTTTCATTTCATTTCAAGGGCATGTTTTCATGGTTATATGGATGGTATATTCCTTGTAACATATCTCATAATGTATTGAGCAATTGTTTTAATCTCAAGTGCATTAGAGAGAAGATTCTAAAATATGGTCTTATATCAATTACATTGTCATCATACAAAATCCTTTTTTTAAGTACATTTGGTTTCACAATCTCTCCCTTTTAATGATGAAAATACAATTGATATAGAATATTTGAAAGTTTGACCCCTTTGATTGAGTGTTGGTTTCAAAAATTTTGTTTATCTCCCCCTTAGTTGTAAGTAGTAACATCATTTTCTCCTATGATATTTATCCACCTTTGTGACGGATTTTGGGATATATACTTCAAAAGGGAGTTAGTGAGGAAATACTTGGATGAAATATCTTTTACTATGATGGGTCTTAACAATCAAGATAAGTGATGGATCATATTTATCAAATGGTGTGCTCATGGAAGATAATATTTTAATCATATGACAATGATAACATAATAAACCCTGTTATGTAGTGATTATATATGGGTATACTCTTTATGTTGCAGTTGATGTGATTCTAAATTAGAAGAACATGTGATGTTTAGATAGTGAAGATTTTGAGTTTCTTGTGCGGAGGTCTTTTGAAAGTGTATTTTTTAAACATCTTGGCGTGTGTGAATGCGAATATTTTCATGAAATCATTGGTTTGTGTGGAAGTAAACTTTCTAAAAGGTTGGTCAGTATAACATATCATATGCATGTAGTTGATTTGTGTTGCATAAGTTTTCAAAAAATAATTAACATGAGTTGTGATGGTTAGGTCACATTTAATTCTGTAGTTTTATTGTTAGAATGAGATTTAATAAAGATGCCAGCGAGGTTATTTTATGGCAAAATTAGACCGAGGTATCACATACCCTTTTGGTACATGTTCTCATAAGGAGTGGTGTTTAATGTGTTTGGCTCAATAATATTGGACCAGATTTTTGTTATGGAAATCACAGTTGTAGATTTTTGGTGGGATCATTTCTTTCTACTAGAGTTTATTCCTCGTGTTGGTTATTGGTTCTACGTAGAGGGTTTCTATTTATTTTTATAATTGGTTTTAATCCTTGATTTTAAAGGGGGTATGTTTTGGTTTCATCAAAAATGATATGTATGTATTCTTTGATTAAATGGGTTCTTATGTAGATAGGTGTGAATAATTGTGACTATACTAAAAGGATTCCTTTATTGAATTTAGGCTCAAGTTAGTAAAAAATTTCCTGACTATTTTAAAAATAACTTTTATTCCCCAAAACGTTAAATACCCAATGTTTGTCTACTCCAAATGTCTAAAGGGATATAGGTCATCACTTTCCTATTTTCATGTTGTATGAAGTTTTCATATGTTATGTTAAAAATGTGTTACCAAAACTTTATAAAAGATTAATCAAATATTTCAATCTAGGTAAGGATGCCACTTCTTTTAGGAGGGATAAATAACATATCAAGATATTTTCTTAAATCATAGACATGGGGGGAGGTATAAGGGTGTAAATCAAGAACAAACTCAAGTATTATGTATGAATGATTAGTGGAGAGTGTGGGATTATGTATTCTTGATATTCAATAATCTTAAGGGTTTTTCATTTTTCCAACAACACTATTTATTTCTCAAATACTACATAAGTTGTGTACCAGTGTTTTATGCTACATGCCTTTCAAAAGTTTTTGAGGTTTATAAGTTTTTTTTATTCATAGGATGCTCAAATAGTGTGGGTAGAGGTATATTTCATTCCGTGGAAGCCATGTGGAATTAATTTGGTATTGTGTTTCCAATGTGGGTGGGGATAGTTTTACAATCTTGTCATAAAATCATTTTTGTGATGAGATTAAGTGTGTTATGTTTTAAATAACTCATTTTCATAATATTTTATCTCCCCTTTTGATTCATAGAAGGAAAACTATCAATCACTTCCTTTGGATATCCATTATAGACTTTTACGATAAGAATATTTTAAATCGTCTTTTCTAGATGGATTTTTCCAGAATATTTTAAAAGTATACTCTTATCACAACTTGTAACTTCTCGGATATTTGTTGACGCCAAAATAAAATTAGGCTTTTATGGGAAATTAGGCAGTGACAACTCTATGTTTGATTAATTGATGAAACGAGATTTAATCTTGAAACACTTTTCTTCCCATATAATCATTTATGCTAACTAACCCTTGGTGAAGGATATTATTCTCAATTATAGTTTTTATTCCTCTCTTGTTACCCTTAGTTTCAATACATGCCTATATTAATCTTTTGTTAAAATATTAATCTTTTACACTTGATTCACAAGTAATAAGTCGATTAACTTTTATCAATGTGGATTCGATACCTGGACTCACCACTATACTACCGTATTAATGTCTATAAAATTTCAATTTTTATATTGTGGTGGGAGTCGATAACAATGACAAGTTTAAGTAATATGGACACCCGATTTTTCCCCGCCTACCAAAATGGCACCATTGTTGCAATCATTTTCTTTTTGTGATTGAGTTAGTATTTTTTTACTATTTTATTTGTATTTGTATTCATTATTTTTACTAGTTTTGTAAGACTTCTATATTTAAGTGCCAACACACACTATCAGATGCATATCACTTTGTCAATTTTCTCATTTTGATCTTATTATGGTAAGCATATCTTATTCCAATGTTTTTAGTAATCGTAAAGATAATTATCATAATATCCCTAGACCTATGACTTTGGTCAATATTCTGAAAGTCAAAATCTTCATAAATCTAAATGTTTTCGGATGAGCATTACAAAATTCAAGTAATGAATTATGGGAATTTTGAGAATTATCATTCCTATAATGGAAAAAACAATCCTTATAATATGAATGATAAGACTTTTAGCAATAACATTACAAAAATTTATAATAATGATTTTGATAGTAGTTCTGAGGATAATTGTCAATCTTTTTATTTTGAAGAATATGTGCCTCCACCTACGAATTTCTTTGAGGTCCTTTGCATTCATGAAAACAAAAAGATTAAAAATTGTTATTGTGAAGAAAATCATTGTTGGGAACAATAGTTGGATGCATTATTCGAATCCCACAATGATTTTTCTTCTAAGACTTGTTAATTTGAATAACTTTTTCAACCAAATGAGGAATTGGAGGTTCATGATCCAAGGAAACCTACTTTGAAAGAAACCATGGTTTTTTTCGCTTAGAGCATAATGAAGAACAACAATGGACAGGATATGAAAATTCAATCACTTTGCAATGGGATTATTTCTTCCATAAAAATTAAAACGAAGGTTGACTCTTGTTCTCACCTAAACCAATTTTAGAAGAAAATTTCAGTGAAAGTGATTCTTCCTCCTTCGAAATTCCATATTTGAGCGATGATGAGTCATCTCTCGGGGTTAAATTCCATAAAATGTTCACACAAAATCAATCTCATATACTATCTTCGATAAATTTAATGACGATCTCAACTCTTCGATCTTTGATTTTTGCATTCGGTCTCTAAATTGTCTTCGATTGAAGTCTTGAGAATGTACATGATGGTGAAATGAGGTGTAATGAAAAATTCCAAACTAAAATAAAATGAGTCATCATAAAACTTGCTCTTACAAATTCCCCCCTTGGCTATTTCGCAACAAAACACAAAATCAAAAAAATATCACCCCTAAGATAATTTCAGCTAATGTTACTCCTAAAAACGAAAAGGAAAAGACACTTGTAAAATTGTTTGTGCCAAAAATATTCATTGTGTCGTACATTATATCGTCAATCTAGAAAAATACCTACACGCTTCTAACAAAGAAAATACCGTGACACATGGAGTTTAAACAAAACAAAACTCCTCCATAATATGTTTTCCCCTTTTTGTCCGTAGTAGACAAAGGGTTAGAAGTTAAACCTGAAATTTGGCATCACGAGAGTCTAAAATTTAAATATCATCACAAAGAATAGTCAATTTGACATATGCGATGAAACTTCAACATACAAACAAAAGATTTTTGAAATTTTGGAGTATATAAATATACTACTAGATGCCCCTGCCTAAAGACACGGCTGAAAATTTTGAAACTTAGAAAGCCAACCAAAATTAATGTACCAATACACTACCTATGAGATATAAAACCATATATGTCAAAAGAGAAAAATGAAAAGAAAAAAAATTTGCAAACTGTAAGGACATTTTTCTCAAGTCCGATATGTTACATTTGTGTATGTCGTACTTCGCTACATTTGGCACGTCACTTCACGATATCACTTAACGGCTTCTATTCGAATTCTAGGAATCAATCATTCAACATCTCCATCAAGTGTCCCACATCTGCCTCAACGACTTGACGTTCCATGATTTTATGGATTTTATGCAAGTGTTTCGCTAGAAAAATCAAAACAATGAAAGAAAGACAAGATAGGAAAGTTTAAGAGAATTTTGGTAAATTTACAGCCATAGTTTGAAGGTCTCATCAATCAGAAATTTGAAGATCTCGACGCCACGAAGATACTGGAAGAAACGGCACCCCAATCCGAGCTACGGTGAAGGAGTTATAACCTTTTGAAGATGGAGAAAATTCCATAGAAGAATGTTGATTTCTTTCAACCCCAAACCAGCGAGGTACCGCGAACCACATAGTGAACCGATTTGGGGTACATGGAGAACCGGTTCGGGGTACACGCACAGCAAAAGTCCCACCGACTCAAAACTCTTTTGGTTTTTCTATAAAAGCTAACTTTGGGGGAGTTATTTTTGAAGACTTGGAGAGACATTTTTTAGAGTTCTATTATCTCAAGTCTTCATATTTTTTAGTCCCAAAAACTCATGTTTTGATTCACACATCATTCCCATATTTTTGTGATTTCTTTTGGAACCCAAGAACACTACTTTGCTTTTGTTCATCTTTGTGGGGAGATGTGTTATTGCTGAGGGAGTCTCTATGAAGTTTTATGGCGACGTGCCATTGAAGAGTGCTGCGATCCATGTGGTTTCGCTCCATGTGGATTCATTTGCTGATGACACCGATCGACGCCTGCAAGTATTCCTGTGTCACTGTATTTCATTGTAATCCGTTTAAGTTGCGATTTACTTATTATAATGAAATAAAAGGTTTTTCCCTTTGGGCATTTTTCCTAAGTATTTGTGTGTCAGCATCTTTTTTTTTCGCAAGCTATATCTTATTTATGGTTTGACACGTGCGCACATGTAGTTGCATGTTTAGGGGATGAATTAATTTGGTTTAAAAATAGACTCTAATTAAATAAGTGTGCCAAATTAGAAACTTACGATTTAATTTAAATCGGTATCACACAACGCATCATATGTTTTACAAATTGGTATCAGAGCAGGTTGCGCTAATTTATCGTGTATTCCTATTTTTCGCAAAATTTGTGCGATATTGATTTTTTTGAAAAAATGAGTTTTGTGAAAATTCACAATTTTTCAATGGAACATTCTTTTAATATGATGCTTATTTTTGACAGGTCTAATTGTGCCTACTGGAAAACTCGTATGAAATATTGTTTAAAATCCAGAGACGAGTGTGTTTGGTTGCTTTGTGAAAATGGGTGGACTCCTCCCACGGTTACCATTGATAATATCACCTCTATAAAACCCGTGTCAGCCTGGACTGAAGATGAATATAAAATGTATAATTTTAATTCCCGTGGTCTAAGTGCTATTTCTGGAGATATGACTCCTGATGAGCTTCGCCGAATTATGACGTGTACCACGTCTAAAGAGGCTTGGGATGTTTTGAAATTGACATAAGAGGGTACGAACGTGGTTAAAGAATCAAAGTTACAAAATTTGGCCACCCAATTTGAGACTATCACCATGTCTGAATCTGAATGCTTTGATGATTTTTATGCACGTTTGTCAAACATTTTTAACACATGTTTTAATTTGGGTGAGGTTTTGATAACACACGTGTCGTTAAAAATATTTTGAGATCTCTCTCAAAACGCTTTATTCCTAAAGTCACTGTTTTGAACTCTTTGGAAAATTTGAAATCACTTAAGTTGGAAGAACTTCTAAGAGATCTCCAAACCTATGAGATTTACATGTTTCCCCAAACTATTAATGCTAAGGATAGAGGCGTTTCTTTAAAGACTCATCTTAAGAAAAAGAAACAAAAATTTTGTGAGTCCGATTCTGAGGGAGACTTTGATGATTTGGCCTTACTTGCGAAAAATTTCAAAAAGTTTCTCAAGATTTCTAAAGAAAATTCTTCCAAAAAAAAGAGATTTTTTGAGAAAAATAAAAAGAAAGCCAAGGCCAAAGAAAGAGGTGAGAAGGAAAAAAAGAATGACTCATATGAGGAGTGTGAGGAAGAGTTTGAGAACGTGACTTGTTTTGAATGTGGGGGTAAGGGTCATAAGTCGTTTGAGTGTCCTACGTGGCTTAGAAAGAAAGGAAAGAAACTAGCCATGACCGCCACACTTAGTGATAGTAGTGAAGGTCAGGGTGATGAGACGAGTGGTGAGGAGTTTGTAGCTTTTTCGAGTCGTGTGAGCACACCCACTTTGTCCCACAATAGTGCACACGAATGCGATAGTGATGATTTGAGCGCTTCAAGTGAGGGAGAAAGCGAGAGTGAAAGTGGAGATAAAAGTGAGCTCCAAAAAGCGTTTAGATATTTGTACATCGAGACCTTGAAAACAAAGAAGTATAATAGAGATTTAGGTCGTCGGGTTTTAGATTTGGAGTGAGAAAAGGAGGTTTTAAGAAAAGAGAAGTGTGATTTGACCAACACGTTGTCTAGTCTGGTGACACGTGTATCCTAACTTGAGAGTGATCTAGAACTTTCCAGGGAGAACAAAGTCAATTTTGAGAACGCACCTAAGAAGGTTGAAAAGGTGGTTCTTAAGGATAAAGGTGAGAAGTTAGGAATAAGTCATGACGGTGCTTTTACTTCCCAATTAGCACCCGAGTCGGTTCCCATTTTTGTGTTAGATTCACGTGAGTCTCACCTTAACCCACCTAGGCATCCCATTCCTATTAGGAGAGAGCGTCCTAGAGTTTTTGAGAAAGGTGTTCCTAGGCCTATATATGTTTGTTCCCATTGCAAAAGGAGAGGACACCTTAGGGAATTTTATTTTAAGTTGGGTTATGTGTCACGTTTTGCTACTACACGTGTTTCTGCTACACATGGACCCACACATGATAATTTACATGCTCCTGGAGACTACATGAGAGAGTTTGCACATCTAGGTGAGCAAGTTAAGTTTTTGGTCAAAACTTCACAAGATTTGATGGAGGTTTTTCGTAAGTTGGCACCACCTTTAGAAAATCCCTCCGTACCTAACGATTGAGGTTTGACTTGTTTACTTGCATAGGATGTTTTTCGTGATGACATTATTTGCCTATTGCTAGTATGTATCATTTTTGTACGTTTTATTTTTTTTGGAAAAAATTTGAAAAATACAAAAAGATTTTATTTTTTATAAAATTTGTGACAAAATCCAAAAAGATTTTTGTATTTTGTTTGCACCACTTATGGATTGACACTTAGGATGACCGAGTCACGACATCATAGTGTTTTGAGATAATAGGTCAATTCATCCATGTGCTTTATAATGTTTGGAGACATTAAGATGTAATTCGTTATTACTTCCTACATGTTTGACTCATGATTTCCTTTGTTGCACACATGCACGGATTTATTTGATTGTTTTGCTTATCTATCACATGTTGGTTGAGTGTTTCCATCTCAATTATGTCTATAAAATGACCCAAATGCGATAAAACAAGACAATAAAAATTATGCACCTTTGAACCCTATTTGTGAGGATTTGTGTGCTTTGTTTGAAAACGGTGAAGGGCTACGAAAGATTATCATTTATCCTTTGCGATTAAGCCACCGTTTTAATTGAACCTAAAAAATTGAGGAATTTTATTATCCGGGGTTCAAAGAGATTTAAAATAGCCCTGAAAAATTTAAAGGCAATAAAAAGAAATTCATGCCAAAAATGGGCCATTAGGTTTTTCCACCAATTCTCGAAAGTTTGAGAATTTAGTTTATACACATCTAAAAGAAAATATTTTGAGGGAGTTTGGTTGGAGAATTAAAACGGGTTTGCACGTCCTTAACAGACTTGAAAAAGCGCTAACTAGTTTTGGACATTATTGTTGTGAAAATCACTTTAACTTTGATTTGTTGATTTGCATAAGACGATGTCATCTAAATTCAAAAAAAATTACACCTCAGGATACTTTTGTTGTTCATTCGTTAGGAGTACACGTATGCATCGTGCACATATGATTGATTGAGTTGATTTACCTATCGAATGTGTTCACAACCATTCATTCCATTTCCATGACTTGGTTGTTTGAGTTTAACTCCATAGTGTGATTTTTTATATCTTATTTTTGTATGAATATTTGAAAAATTCAAAAATATTTTGTGAAGATTTTTTTTAGTATCACTTTGCAAGAGCACGTTTGCCATTGGATTGATGCCTTGTTTTGAATACCGTGACACCCCGATTTTGCTTCTTTGATTTTATTCTTCTCTTTTGTCTATTTGGGGAGATAATAAAAAGGGGGAGAACAAATTATCCTATTATGGGGGAGTTTGAATTATCTATGTTTATCTCATTTCAAACTCAATACGTCATGTGGTATTTCCTTCATCTCATGTGTGTAGGTACTACATTGATGATCATCAATTGCACACCCTGATGAGAAAAGATTTGAGATTTTGAAGATTTGAAGAATAAACGATGAAGACTTACTCATTTGTAACTTTCCAGTTTTGGGTTCATGGAAGGGTAGATTTGTATAGTTCAATTGAATGATAATAATTCGGATTTTTTATTTTGTACCAGCATAGACATAGGGGGAGATTTGTAAGGACATTTTTCTTAAGTTCGATATGTTACATTTGTATATGTCGTACGCCGCTACATTTGGCATGTCACTTAACGGTATCACATGACGGCTTCTATCCGAATTCTAGGAATCAAGCATTCAACATCTCCATCAAGTGTCCCACATTTTCCACAACGACTTCACGTTCCATTATTTTATGGATTTTATGCCAGTGGTCCGCTATAAAAGTCAAAAACATGAAAGAAACACAAGATAGGAAAGTTCAAGGGAATTTTGGTAATTTTACAACCATAGTCCGGAGGTCTGGACAACTGGAAATTTGAAGAGCTCGATGGTACGAAGATACTAGAAGAAACATCACCCCAATCCGAGCTACGGTGAAGGAGTTATGACCTTTTGAAGATGGGGAAAATTCTATAGAAGAATGCTGATTTCTTTTAACCCCAAACCAACGAGGTACCGCGAACAACATAGTGAACCGGTTCGGGGGGGGAACCGGTTCGGGGTACATGGCAAACCGGTCGATGTACACACACAGTAAAAGTCCCACCGACTCAAAACTCTTTTGATTTTCCTATAAAAGCCAACTTCAGGGAAGTTATTTTTTAAGACTTGGAGAGACGTTTTTGAGAGTTCTATTAACTCAAGTCTTCGTATTTTTGAGTCCCAAAAACTCATGTTTTGATTCACACATCATTCCCATATTTTTGTGAATCCTTTTGGAACCCAAGAACACTAGTTTTCTTTTGTTCATCTTTATAGGGAGATCTCTGCAACCGAGGGCTGCATGTTATTGCTGAGGGAGTCTCTACGAAGTTTTATGGTTGCGTGCAATTAAGGAGTGCGGCGGTTCTTTCTTTAATGATTGGATTGCGGTCCATGTGTTGCATGTGGATTCATTGCTGATGACACCGACTGATGCCTGCAGGTATTCGTGTATCACTGTATTTCATTATAATCCATGTAAGTTGCGATTTACTTTTTATAATGAAATAAAAGGTTTTGCCCTTCGGGGATTTTTCGTGAGTGTTTGTGTGTCTGCATCTTTTTTTTTTGTCACAAGCTATATCTTATTTATGGTTTGACACACGCACACATGTAGTTGCATGTTTAGGGGCTGAATTAATTTGGCTTAAAAATGGACTCTAATTAAATAACTGTGCCAAATTAGAAGCTTACGATTTAATTTAAATCGGTATCACACAACGCATCATACGTTTTACACAAACCATCTAAAATTTAGGGGGATTTGTTCAAATTTTGAACCTCAATAAATCAAAACTACAATTTAGTTTTTGTGTTCAGATCCAAAAAGTGACCAACAAATTCTAAATCGAGAACATTGCGAGAGCATTACAAGCAACATTGTTCGTGCTAAATATTTAAGAAAATTTAAATCATTCAAAATAGGGAAATAAGGAAAAAGGTTCCTAACATAAAAAGAAAACATGGGAAATACTATCACATTGCTTCATATCTACACAAACGATGTGTAACTAAACTCATTGATAATTTAAAATCATAAGGCTCAAATTGAAGAATTTGATATTTTGTAGATATCTTCACAAAATGTCACCAACCTCATCATTTTTGTCCCTTGGAATTTGTAGTTCCCTCCTAAAGGTTGATCCAAGATTCAGTTAAGAAGGTACACAAAAGTTAATGATTACTAAAAAAGGAACCTACAAATGATAAAGAAACTATTGCAAAAATATAATTTTCTGAAAAAAAAATATTTTTAAAAAATTGCAGTAGGTTCAACTAAATTAAACTATATTGAAGTATAGATAGAAACACAACCACAAAAGACAACAAAATGCCTTTGGTCCTATGGTATGAGAGTGCCATTGACAAGGGGCAAGCTGTTAGTACAATCACATGGTGTGAGAATGTGCACATATTCCATTGATTTATCTAAGACTCCAATAAAACTATTTGAATAAATATAAGACTTCAATAAAGTGGCATCTCACATTAATCAGTGTAAGGACATATTTTATATATTCCTCGATACATTAGAATATGTCGTATAGCGTTACAATCGCCGAAGAAATATTCAAGATCATTCAAGCAACAAGACGGATCCAATTATATCAAAGTTCTTCAACATTTAAGCCTCCGCGAGATTAATTTTAGTAAGGTTGTGTTTAAGTACCTTAGCGGTTCACTTAGAGTGTTGGGATATTTTTTATAAAATATTTTCTAAGTGTTGGAGCGGAGTTTTTCGTCAAAGAATTTTTTTTAAGTGTTGAGGCGAACTGCTATCTGACGAAACAAAAAATATTAATTTTTTTAATTTCTCGTTCGAGTGAGAGAGGGACTTCGTTCAAGCGACATCCTCATGTCATGAAAGTCAGTTGAACGGCACGTGTCATCGTTCGAGAGATACTGACATCTCGTTAGAGCGACGCGCTACCTTCATTTTTTTATATATATAGCATGTTAAACAACTCCATTTTTTAAGAAGACTTGTGTTTTTATCAGATACGAAGCCTGCTTTGGCAGAATCATTATCTTCTCACTTTTAAGGTTTTAATCCTTTTGTTTTCGATTCACAAGATCCCAATAATTTATGTGAATTATTTTGGAACCCAAGAACGCATCTTTTTTGAAGTTTCTCTTGTAGAGAAGATCTCTACTGCTGATCTAGGTGCCACTTGAGGGAGGTACTGGGATGAATTACTACGCGTCAATAGAGGGTACTCGTGGGTGTTCTTGGGCTGACTGAATTGCGGTTCATGTGGAGTTGCTACAGAATTTCATTATTAATTTAGGTTGCAACCTATGTGTATTTACTGAGGTTAATCCATTACAGATTTCATTGTAAGTATTATAGTGAAATAAAAGGTTTTTGCCCAAAATAGTTTTTTTCCAGAAATCTGTGTGTCATCAATTATTTTTGTTGGTTTGACTTTTCCACACTTAGTTGTACATTTTAGGGCTAAATAAAATTGGATTAAAAATTAACACTGATTAAATAAGGTTAACTTGGAAATTTGTGAATTCGGTTTAATCAGTATTGCACACATATTTTACAAATTGGTATCAGAGCAGGTTTCATAAATTTATTGTGAGTTTTTTTTTTGCAAAAATTGTGTGATATTGATTTTTTTTTTCAAAATTTATTTTGAAAAAATCGCAATTTTTTCAATGGAGCACTTATATAATCGAATGTCCATTTTTTACGGGTCTAATTATTCCTACTGGAAAGTACATATGAAATCACAGTTAAAGGTCATAGATGAGCGCGTTTGGATTTTTTGTGAAAGAGGGTGGACGCCTCCCACTATCACTGTAGATATCGTAACATCTTTAAAACCCGTGACTACCTGGATTCATGACGAATTTAAATGGAGAACTTTTAATTCATGTGGGTTGAGTGCGATTTCTAGTGTCGTCACTCCTGAGGAGTTCCGACGTATTATGACGTGCACCACATCAAAAGAAGCGAGGGACATTTTACAACTTACCCACGAAGGCATTAATGCGGTCAAAGACTTTAAAATTCAAAATTTAAGTACTTAATTTGAAACGATTACCATGCCTGAATCTAAGTATTTTGATGAGTTTTACGCACACTTATTTGATATTGTCAACACTAATTTCAATCTTTGTGAGCCCATACATGATGCATGAGTGGTTAAAAAGATTTTAAGGTCTTTGCCTAAACGTTTTATCCCAAAAGTGACTGTTTTGAATACCTTAGATAATTTGGGCAATTTAAAATTAGAAGAGCTGGTATGAGCCCTCCAAACATATGAAATTGACATGTTTCCTGACATTGTCAAGACTAAGGATAGAGGGATAGCACTGAGAGCCCAGTCTAGGAAGGGAGAGGAAGTGTCCACGAGAGAAAAGAATAGGAAAGTGAAAGTTTGTGAGTCCAACTTTCAGGGTGAGGTTGATTTTGATAAGGCCATACTTGCAAAAAAAAAATTAACAAGCTTCTCAAGTTTTCAAAACAAAATTATTCCGATAAAAGATTTTTTTCAAAAAAATAAAAATGAGGCCAAAGAGTGCGGTGAGAAAAAAGATGAGAAAGAGGAAAAAGAGAAGTATTTTGAGTCTGAGGGGAGAGGGCATAGAGCTTTTGAGTGTCCCACTAGGTTAAGGAGAAAGGACAAGAAAATTTCCATGCCAATCACTCTTAGCAATAGTGAGGAAGAGGTGAAAGATTCCGAGGATGAGTCTTCACATGGAAAATTTGTCACCTTTTTAGATAGTCATGAGAGCACTCCTAGTTTGTCCCACGACTATGAGGATACTTGTTCACGTGAGACCCCCGAGGAGGAGGATAGTTTAACTGTTTTGAGTGAGGGCGATAGTGAGTGTGAAAGTGGAGAAGAAAGTGAGCTCCAAATTGCATTTAGAGATTTGTACGTCGAGACCTTAAAGACTAAGAAATTGAATAAGGAGTTAGGTATAAGGGAGAGAGATTTGGAGAGAGTTAGAGAGCTTCAGGGTGTTTGAGGTGAAATTTAGATCAGGAAAAGAGTGATTTGACCAACACGGTGTCTAGTCTGACGATACGTGTATCCCAACTAGAGAGTGATCTCGAACGTGCTCGAGAGGTCAAAGTCCCTTTAGAGAACGCATCTAACAAGGTTGGAATGATGGTTCTCAACCCCGTTTTGGGTGATGTTGTGAGACAAGAAATAGTTCATGACGTTGTGTCCACTTCTCACGTTTCACCCAAGCCGGTTCCTGAGTTTGTGATAGATGCATATGGATCTCAACCTAACCCACCTAGGCATCCCGTACCTAATAAGAGAATGCGTAGGAGACATTTTTGGATAGGTGTTCCTAGGCCTATTTATGTTTGCACACACTGGAAGAAGAGAGGTCAACTTAGGGAGTTTTATTTTAAGTTGGGTCATGTGTCACGTTTTGCTACTACACGTGTTCACACAGACGCACCCACACATCATACCCTGGATGATTACACGAGAGAGTTTGTACATATTAGGGTGCAGGTAAAGTTTTTGGTGAAGACTTCACATGATATGATGGAGGTTTTTCATATGATGTCACCACCTTTGAAAAACTCCACCGCACCTAACGGTTGAGGTTTAGACTTGTTTGCTAGCATAGATTGATTTGCATGATGATATTTTTTTTCCTATTGCTAGTATGTATCATTTTTGTATTAGTTTTTTATTTTTGAAAAATACAAAAAGATTTTAATTTTTTTGAGAAAATTTTGAAAAAGTCAAAAAGATTTTATTTTGATAAAATTTTTGAAAAAAAAAAAGATTTTCGTATTTTGTTTTGCACCGTATATGAATGAACATTTAGGATGATCGAGTCACAATTTCATTCGATATCTATGTGACGATTTGATATTGTTTTGATATGTGTCATCATTCCATTTATGTGCTTAGAATGTTTGGAATCATTGAGATGTGATTAGTTGTTAAAACCTACATATTTGACTCATGAGTTCGTTTAATGCACGATAATCACCCAAAACTGTACAATTTATACCCCGAATAGTTGTATTTTAGTTGCTAATTCTCGACAATATGGGTCTTATACGCTTAATTGTTCATTATGGAGGCTTAATTGCAGTTGCGGTGTCAAAAGCTATATTTCGGAGCAATTTGCAGTTAAATTGGAGTTAATTCCCTTACCCTGTAACCTCACCCGAGCCAAAGCCTAGCCTAGATCGACCCTAAACCCTGTGTGTGTTTAGTTTGTATCTTTTTATATTTTTTATATTGCTAGTTTGAGTCATTTTTATTTTTAGGATTTATTTAGTATTCTCTAACTTTCATTTTCTATTTTTCCATTTTATTTTTATTAGTATAATTTTATTTTGTTTTGATTTTTATTAGCTTTTAATGTAGTCTTATTTTATTAGGATTAGTTTTAGGAGTTCATTTTTATTTTATTATATTTTATATATTGTTTTAGGACTTTAATTTTCATTTAATTTTATGTTTTTATTTCTTTTATTATTTTAGTTTTTAATAGCTTAGGATTTTATTTTTTAATTTTAGTATTTTTATTTTTTATTTTCTTTAGTTTGTTTTATTTTTAATTAGATTTTAATATTTATTTTTATTAATTTTATTTTATTAGTGTTATTTTTAGGTGTCCCAATTAAACACACACATAAAGACACACCCTATACGCACATACACTTATCCTAAACCTAACTAATCTATCCTACACCCTAAGCCACACCCAACTATCCTATGCCCTCACCCACACAATAAACCCCAACATCATCTTCTCCAACTCCCACCAAAACCACTTTCTCTCTCCTCTCTCTTTCACCATTTTCATACCCAACTTCCATTAACAAAACCACAAACCACCATTAATTTCTCTCTCTCCCCCTCTAAACCACCCTTTTACCCACCATCACCACCTTCCTACCCTCCGGCAACGAAGCCCCGGCGGATAGCCCCTACCGGTCAGAACCCGAAAAAAAACGCCAGTCACTCACCACTCCGACCTCACCCGCACCCAGTCGGCGATCCCAGCCTCTGCTCTGGCGTGACTCAACCCGCCATGGCAACCCTCTAAAACACCTACCCGACGTACCCCCACCGGAGCAGCTACGACCCCTAATCCATGAGCCTAACCACGCCACCCCTTTCCAGCCATGCAGCTCAACACTCGTCGCAGCTTCCTGCCGGAACCAACTCCGACGACAGCAGCTCCATCTGGCAACCCGCCTCTCTCCTCTCCAAACCCCGGTGGGCTAACCCTGCCAAACCCTATTTTTCAGCCACCCCCACCAACCGACGAGCCCACCTGCCCCAGTTGCGACCCAACCCGTGTCCAGTAGCATCCGACCTGAATACCTCCAAAACCGATTGAACTCCTATACCCGATCAACCACAACCCACCATTTCAATACACACCCACGAAACTCCAAAAACCAAGCCATGAACCCATCTCCTTTGGAAACCCACCTTTACCCGTTTCCACTTTCCCCTTATCCATGAACCCAAACCCATTTTGTCCCATTTCCAAACCCCCACACGACCTGCCATTCCAAATGCCAAACAAACCAAAGACCAAATAAAACCCATGTGCCACTTATTCCCCCTTTAAATCCATTTTCCCAAAATACCCCCCAATCATATCACTAACACCTCTTACCCAAAAATACCCTTTCAACAAATCTGATATGTTTTAACCCATTCCCCCACTTTCCACATGACTTCACACCCCTATTCCATGCACACTTATACCAATTACCCTATATACCCCTAGCTCCATGCCTTGTATAAAAAGAAGATAGAAGATCATCATCAAATAGGGAGCTTGGTAGGAAGAAAATTCTAGAGAGAGGGATAGGTTAGACTAGAAAATAAATTAGGTAGAATATTTTTATAAATAGTTTCGTTTTTATATTTTTTAGATATTTGTGAGAAATTAATTGTTGAGTGATTCAAATGAGTATTTGTATGTAATTGAATATTGTGGAAAACTCATTTTGAATGGATGTTGCTCAATTTCAATGGAGGATTATAGTCCAATTTTGCAAATCAAGTAGACTTGTTTGAAGATTTGTCCTCTTACCCTTCTATTTTATTTGTTTATGCCTTTGATTATTAATTTGTCAAATCTTATACCATGTTAGGCTAAAATCCCTTTCAAGGGGTGGGGTAAAACCCTTATTTGATTTGATTTTATTTTAATTAGTTTAATTACTTGAAAAATCCCTTTGAATGTTAATTTTGATCCCTCGCCCTTAAATTTACGCCTCGAGAGAGGGTAAATAATTTTCGAGAGAAAATCGCAACTCTAATTATAATACCCATTTTAGATTCGAACTAGAGATAGGGGTTTCTTAAGTGGGGTATTATAACTTGAATTTCAACTCTAAAATTATTTTCTAAGATTTACATGAATTTTAATCGATTGATCCTAGCAGGTGATTAATTAAAAGGAGTGTAGATCTATTTTTCTAGAGTTGTGAGGTGTTAAACTTAATATTCTAAAATGTTATTATAAAAATTACACTTGCAACGAGAGTTGATTTGTAATTTTGATATTAATTTGGAAGAATTCAAATAATTAAATTAATTAATTAGAATAACTAAAATTTGTGGTGTAATCCCACTCCTTGATCGTTCTCACAATTATTTACCTCACTTATCTCTTATTTTTAGTTTAGACTTTAATTTTGATTTTAGTAAATTTCTAGTTAGTTGTTTTCATCTCACACTTTAATTTAGTTTAGTTTAAATCATCACCTCACCCTATTGTTTTAATATTTGAAAAAGCTAAAAAAAAGTAGAAAAGTGAAAAAGCACAAAAAGAAAATAAAAAATGAATTACAATTGAATTTGTCTCTAACTTACTCCTTAGGAAGTGGATTGATACCCTTACTTACCACTACACTTGAGATTCATATATTTTGTAGGTACATAAGGATTTTGATTAGATGGACTTTTCAAACAACGACGAAAGACAAATACACGCAAAAGTTCTTTCTATCAAATGGTCTCGTTGCCATTCTTCGAAGCGTGAAGCACTCAGAGCGGATTCAATTTTATTATTCACTTGTATTGTATTTTTTTTTTCATTTTTAGTACCATTTTTTTTAGAAGGCTTGTATTTAGGATTATTTTATCATTGCTTGTATTGCGGTGCTTAGAGACACCATTTTTTTTCCATTTAAATTTGTAATAATTAAAGACAATCGTGATAGGGAAACCGGACAAGGTAGGGAGAGGGCGTCCAAAGGCGAGGATTTAGAAGCCTCTCTACCTTGGGTCGGTAGGACTCCTGGGGCCGACTGAGATAGGCGTAATCTCCCCCCGGTCGATTCAAATTTTTCGGCACCCCACAGCCTAAAAACCGAGGGAGGTACATTTCTTACACACTCACACCTCTCCTGTTAGCGAGTCAATTCTTTTGTGTGCTATTGTGTGCTCTTATGTGATTTTATTCTCGCATTTATTTTCGAATGGGGTGATGAATTAAATTACTAAGACCTACACCCGGCCCCTCACGAGAAGGGATTTCATCACCCGACTCACTTGCTTACCATTTGTGTGCTACCATATTCATCATTAAAATTTAAAATCCATTAACTAGGTAGCCCACTAGGAGAACATTTTGCAAAGGCGATCACTCAGAAAATTCTGTGATTTTTTATCGCCCACGGACTTAATTAAAATTTGACTACCCTTTCATTAAATTTAAAGATAACAATTGACTATGTGCTAGTTAAGAAATTTTCTTGACTCGTGTGTGTGTCCAATTCATTTTTTGGTAGTCGGGTTTTAATGAGGTTGTTCACAAATTAAGAGTCCATATATTTTTTCCCCACCTTTTCTTCAAAAAAAATAACTCCAAAAATATTTTCTTTCATTTTTATAAAAAAAAAATCCAAAAATATTTTCTTTCTCCAATTTTTTGAAAAATTCAAAAATATTTTCTTTTCTTTTGAAAAAAATTAAAAACTCCCAAAAAAAAGATTTCTCTCCTCATGGCCGAAGAACGTCCTTTATGGGACTACTTTGGTCATTTTCCATTGACATGTGACACGTGTGAGAATGATCCCGCGCCGTCTCTTTATGATATTCTCAGTCGTTCAACTCTCTCATGAGTACCGTTGGTACTCTTGACCCATCTATGTACGCACCACCTATTCCATCACCCTCGGTGTCAAGTGTCGAGGTGCCTCCTCCTTTGTTGTACACCTACTGTTATTATGCAGATCACATGTCCCATGAGTTCCCTTACATTACATATCCATCTGAATCCACCGTGGAACATGTGTATCCATATGAAACTGTTCCGAAACCCACCTCGACCTATTATCCCGATATACCTAATCCCGAGTTGTGTGAGTACCCGAGATATTCGTGGAGGCCTAATCAACCTTCCATGCAATACGTATCCCAACCCGATGTTGTGGATCCTCACACGTTCCAACAGTCGTCATGGAAACCTTGTGCACCCGTTCACGATCAGTTCCCTCACTACGCACCCCATGAGTATCAACCATTTGTCCATCACGAAAGCAATCCTTTCGTGTATGATGAACTTGTCCCCACCCCAAACACTTCATATGAGTATTCTCCATATACTCCCAATTATAGCGAGTTGTGTCCACCTCACCCACCAACACCACCAATCATTCCACTAACACCTTCATCCACATCCACTCTCGAAACCCTCTTGCAAAAGTTCATACTTGAGCAAGAGCAAGCCATTCAAACTCAAGCTTTCCAAAGGCTTGAACAAAGGTTAAATGAATTGGAGTGTGCGAGAGATTCGGATATTTCCATGGATCCACCCATCGTTGCAACCGAGTGTGACGGTGATGTGTCATCTTGTGACACGAATTTTGAGTGTGACCAACCCTATCACCCCGAGAATCTCGAAGTTGAGACCATTCCATGGTCCGGGTCCCAAGTCGACAATTGTGTTGACTTACCTTTCATTAGTGAGCCTGATCCAATCCCACCATATCCATATGACCCCAACTTTGAGGTTCCCACTCACTTTCCGTTCGCACCCAAAATAATGCTCGAGTCTACACCTATCGAGCTTCACCCTTGTGTTCCCGAGGAACCCATTTATCCTAGGTTAGCTCTGGCTACGAGTTTTCACCATTTTCCCGAGATAGAATCCGTGATAGTTCCTAACTATCCGGATATGGATGATGTACCACCATGCATGGATCCCTTTGAGCCTCATATTTCTAGTGATTCCTCTATCTCTGAGATTGCTGCCTTGTCTTACCCACCCACCCCAATCACCAATGATAACTTTTTGGAGAAGTTGACAACTTCATCTTTAGAAACCACACTTCCTTGTGAGTATTCCTTTACTCATTTCAATGAGTGTGTGTCTCCCACGCTCGAGTTGGATCATCTTCCTCCACCATTTATCCCACTCGATCCACCATTTATCCCACCCGACCCACCCATTATCCCACCACCTGGTTTGGATCTTGATTTTACACATTTCAAGTTTCCATCTACATTTTTAGATCCTCACCTGAAACCTTCCTCCACCATCTACGAGAGTATTTGTGGTGATACTCTCCACTTCCATGACATCAAGCTTGTTCCTCCGTACACACCACTCTCTTATGGTGTTGATTTTTTCCATCGACAGCTCCCTGGTGTGTCACGGCGCACCATTATCATCGCCCATTCATATAACGGTCGTGTAATTTCTATGAGCCTCACCCCATCACTATTTCCACACCATTTCATCTTCCTCACCAACTAGAGCACCATGCTTATAGGGCCCTAGTTGCCCTCACCTTCCGGCTCAATAAAGCCCGAGACCGATACCATTTCACCCTTACCCTGATACCCACCCGCGCATGGCCCATCGATGCTTTGCATCGTGTGATGCACTTTGCCATACAAGTGCATTGACCATTCTTAGCCCTGATCCAACAACACTGGCGCTTCAGTCTTGTTTGGGGGTGATTCTCATCACCCAATTCTTCTGCCACCCCGCGCTTTCATAGATCTTATCTTTAGGGTGAGAATGGTTCAGTCTGGCTGAAGACATTAAACTTAGTGCTACTGGGAGGCAGCCCGCATTTCTTGTACTAGACTCATCCTGTTTGGGGGTGGTGTTTCACATCACCCTATGCTTTATCATGTTTATAGACTTGTACACATTTTTCTTATCATTTACTCAGGTTTATTCTTGGCTTCACATGTTAACTTCATGAACGGTTGATTCTGGTAATCTCTTTCCTACCATATGCTCTCATTTTAAAAATCATTTTACATAACATCGAGGACGATGTTCCTTTTTGTTAGGGGGTGGGGAATTTTATCAAAATCGTACCTCTTTTGAAAAAATTTGAGTTTTAAACCTGATTTTTAAAATTTCGTGCAGTTTCTTTCATCTCACTCATTGATGTGAATTTTTAATCATCCACCTTTTAAAGTCTAGGAATCAAGCTAGAGAATATTTTTTCTAATAGATTATGTAATACATAACAAGGCATGTTGCACCATGAATTTCTAGACTCAACAAAATTTGCGCACTTATCACGTCATTACGTTTAGAGTTGAGGAGTACTACAATTCTAAAGAGAACCTTAAGGATCACTAGTGGAGACTTTAGCTTGTGAGATTTGTGCCTTTCACCCTTTCAGAGTGTTTTACGCAATCTCCGAGTCACAAGTTGATTCAACTTCTTTTGGGTCCGCACTTAAATTGTTGTATGATCTCATTATCCTTCATTAAAATTTTGGCTTGATCACTGAGAATGACATTTTTTTCGAGATGTAAGAAACGCGTGTCTTGAAATTTGTCCCGAATACTAGATTTTCATCCATACAGTTACCACTTTTCCCCATATCATATTCCCATTACATTCCCATGCTTTTTCATATTCCCCACATCATATATTCCCCACACCATCACCTATCACCTCCATTCATATATCATCCATCATCATTTTGAGAAAAAGAGTGTGATTTAAAATATAAATGTCTTCAGTGTTGGTTTGAAAAGTGAGAAAAAAAAGGGAAAAAAAAAGAGAAACATAAATATAGAAAAAAAGAAAAAAATAGAGAAAAAAAAAGAAAAAAAAAAGAGAGAGTTGTAGTTAATTTTTGTGTAATAAAGATATTTGTGCCTAAAGTGTATACACTCTTCTTTCGCATCCATCTTTTACCCTTCGCACATCATGTCACTATCCTACCTACCTCATCCCATCCATCCTACTTATCATATCCTTCTCATCCCATTTCATCCCCCCTCACCCATAAACCTCCATATTTCCCATAGGTGTTCATGCAAATGAAAGTCAACGCGGTGAATAACTCGACGTTCTCGCTATAGTGATTAGCATTCTTTCATGAGATCATTTTCTTTCTTATTCTTCGTTCTTTCTTATGTGTGTGTGAGACGTTTGAACTTGCTTACATTTACTCACCTCCTCAGACACAAGAGCAATACACTAACCCATATCTTGAGAGTTCATTTGAGAGAGTTATATCCAGTGAGATTTGAAGTTGAAGCGTTGATTCCGACAAGGCAATCTAGGAATTACTCTTATGATGCTCGACCTATGTTGACTGATTTACACTACACACGTTGAGTTCTAGGAAGGATGTGCCTTGCGTATTTACTTAGCTTAATCTTTTATGCACATTCTAGCTTGTATTTCTGAAAATATATTTCTTGTGATGGATTGTGCGATTATTCTATGTCTAATAAGAGACTGACTGCATTTCAATAAATTTTTGCAAATAAGAATTTTGTGGGTATATTCCCTGCAAACCCTCACGAGACACAACTCGTCCTGTAGGGCAACCTATAAGTTTAAAGGCTTGTTGCACACACTAAGTGCAATCGCAAGTGCCCGCGAAAGTGGTACACTTTTGATTACTAATCTTTCTCTTTCTCTCTATCTTATTGCTCGAGGACTAGCAACGCTCTATTTGGGGATGGTGTGATAAGCACCCAAAACTGTAAAATTTATACCCCGAATAGTTGTATTTTAGTTGCTAATTCTCGACAATATGGGTCTTATGCGCTTAATTGTTCATTATGCAGGCTTAATTGCAGTTGCGGTGTCAAAAGATATATTTCGGAGCAATTTGTAGTTAAATTGGAGTTAATTCCTGTTGATACCAAAATTAATATGCTGACGTGGATGAATCACAAGAAGACACGTGTTAATCTACGTGGCATATTTCTACAGTTACTTTAGCAACGAGGAACTTTACTCCCCGATCAAGTCAGACACTCCGAGCAACAGGTGTACTCTGAGGAACTCCACTGCTCCGAGAAACTCCTGAACGACGAGAAACTAAGGCGGTCCGAGCTGTATCTCGGCCATAGCATTGATTGCCAGATAATCAACAGTTCAACTATTCATTGAACGCTTATCATACAGACGTATACTCTTAAAGGGCATTAATTGTTTACCCTTTCACATGTACAGCCTAAGGGCTATAAATACATTGTATCATCCTCATTCAAGGGGACCGAAATTTCTTGATAGAACCACATATCGAGAATTCCAAAATATTTGGCAATAACAGAAACAGTGGACGTAGGCCATTCTTATAAGGCTGAACCACTTTAAAATTCTTTGTCTTATTTAAATTTATCTGTGATTAAATAATTAGAAGCAATCTAATTTTTTACATCAATAGATTGGCGCCATCTGTGGGAAACGACTGTTAGTATCGTTTTTCACCAAAAACAATTCATCATCAATGGCTGATAATCCTGAATCCAGCAATCGAAACGCTGGAAACGTTGGAAATCCTCCAAATCTCTCTGTACCATCAACTGTTCCACATCTGGCTGGAATAATGACAAATCTGGCCCAGGGTCAGACCGCCATGCAAGAAACCATGCGGCAACTCATCCAAACCCTTCATGGCGGTGCACCTGCCCATTCAGGACAGCGAAGTGATCAAAGGCAAACCCATTTACTTTCTTCACGATCCAGGCGTACTGATTCATATCGTAATGAGGAATTTGATGTTTTCTCTTATCAACCTGGGCGATCTTCGTCCATACGGGCCACAGATACTGAACAACGTATTACTCTCTCTCCAGAGAGGACCAGTGCCTTGGAAAGATTGAGCAGGGTGTCTCCTTTCAGTCGATTAGGCCCCAGGAGGAATAAAAGTCCACCCAAGGCCATGTCGAGGAGTTTTCGACAAACATCAGATCTAAGAGAAGGATCAGCACAATCGCGACCAACTGCTCGTCAAGATAAATCTCAGGAGGCCACATCAGCTCGATCAATTGCTCGAACCAATAGGCCCGAGGAAGGAAATGATGCGTGGAAAGGCTCTATTCAGAGATTAGAGGATAGATTGGGAGAAATGGCTAAGGCGAGGAACCCATTACAACGAACTTTTGTTCAAGGGACACCTTTTGTCCAGGCCATTGTGGATTTTCCCACACCGTTAAAGTTCAAAGCACCTGTGGTGACCCCCAAATATGATGGAAAGACAGATCCTATTCTTCACATAGAGCAATATCAAGCTGCCGCCGACATCTATGCTTTCCCCGACGAGATGAGATGCAGAACATTCTCGGGAACTCTTACTGGATCTGCCCAGATATGGTACAACAATCTTCCTCGGGGTAAGATTTCAACTTTCTTTCAACTGGCCGAGTTATTCAATGGGAATTTTTGTTTTGGGGCAAAGCCAGTAAAACGAGTAGCGCATTTGTTAAGCGTTAGACAAAAAGCTGGTGAGAGTACTAGAGACTACATAACTCGTTTCAATAACGAGAAGCTAGAAGTCATAGATTATGAAGAGAAGACAGCGATCACCGCCTTGATGACTGGGATGTTGCCCAATAAGTTGTATTACACTTTGGCTAAAGATCCACCTACAACCATGTCAGAGTTGATGGCAAAAGCAGCCAAAATCATAAATGTCGAGGAGGCTATGGCTGCGAAGAAGAATATGGATAAAGAAACCAAGGTGGAAGTCGACAAAGCTAAGAAGAAAGAGCATAAGGGCAATGGTGGTGAAAAACAATCTAAGAATAAGTCGTCATGGGAAGTCCTGAAGAAATTTGATAATTATACTCCTTTGAAGATGGGTATCAACCATGTCTTGGAAGAAATCAAGAACAAAGAGGAGTTAAAATGGCCAAAGAAAATGAAGGCAGACCCTGACAGAAGGAATAGAGATAAATATTGCGAATTTCACAAAGATCATGGTCATATGACTAAAAATTGCATAGCCCTCCAGAATGAGATCGAAACACTCATTAGACGAGAAAAATTGTCAAAGTATGTTGATCGTAGAAATGAAAGAGGAAACGAGGACCTAACAAGAGAGAGATCCAGATCTCCTCGTCGGGCAGAAGAGAACATGAAAAGAGATCATGAAGATGATACAGAGGATGACCCCGATCTTCCCAAAAGGCCAAGGCAACCGGAACGTGAGGTATTTTCAATACGTTTTGGGTCATTTGATTGTAATGTTATTACAGGTGGAGATGCATGTGGAGGAGATCTTACTGCAGAAAGAAAAGCTAGCTTGCTCATATATTCAACGGATAAATTTGGCCGAGGAGGATCGTCCGAGAAAGGTAAACAAAGAGAAGCTGGTCATTAGTTTTTCAAAAAACGACCTCGCAGGTGTTCTATACCCTCACGATGATCCTTTGGTGATCAAAATGAGGATGAAAGAAGTAATGATTTCAAGAGTTCTGGTAGACAATGGTATCTCGGTAGACATCATGTTCTACTTATGCTTTGACAGTTTAAACTTAAAGTTATCTCAACTGGAGCCTTATCACAGACCTCTCCTGGGTTTTGCTGGCGAGAAAGTTTTTCCACTTGGAACGATCAAGTTGGATATATTCATTGGAACATGGCCTGCTTGTCGAACAGAAAGAATACGCTTCTTTGTGATGGATAAGAATGTTCAGTCAGCTTACAATATTATCATGGGAAGGGTTGGTTTGAAGAAGTTCGAAGTGGTTCCATCTACAGTACATCAGTGTTTAAAATTCCCAACAAACTTTGGAGTAGGAGTTGTGAAAGGTGATCAAAAAGTAGCTCGGGAATGCTATTATTCATCTGCCGAGCAAGAGGAGCTTGAGGAATCAAGGAAAAAGACTACTACCTATCAAGTGGATGAAGGTACAGAAATTGAAACACTGGATCCTAGAAATGAATCTCAACTTGTAAAAGGACAGGTGGTGGAAGCTATAGAGAATGTCATTCTGGACGATGAACACCCTAAACGAACAACTCAAATAGGTTCGTCGTTGGATGCCTCAATAAAACAGGAGTTGATAATTTTCCTGAGAAGTAGAAAGAAAAATTTTGCATGGAGTCATGAAGACATGCCAGGGATAGATCCAAACTTCTTATGTCATGAGCTTAATGTGAATAAAGAGATCAAGCCTGTAAAGCAGAGAATAAGAGTATTTAGTCCCGAGAAGAATCAAGCTATACAAGAGGAGGTTGAGAAACTCTAGAAAGCGCGATTCATTGAAGATGTTAAATATCCAGACTGGTTAGCAAATGTGGTAATGGTAAAGAAGAAAAACAATAAATGGAGGATGTGTGTTGATTTCACCGATCTCAACAAGGCATGCCCAAAGGATCACTTTCCATTGCCCCCAATTGATCAATTGGTGGATGCTACCTCGGGACATGAGCTACTCAGCTTCATGGATGCTTAATCTGGTTACAACCAGATCAAGATGAAACCTGAAGACAGTGAAAGTACTTCTTTCATTACCCCTAGGGGAACTTATTGTTATAATGTCATGCCTTTTGGTTTGAAAAATGCAGGTGCGACATACCAGTGGCTGATGAACAAGGTCTTTGCCGAACAAATCAGTAGCAACATGGAAGTCTATGTCGATGATATGCTGACAAAAAGCAAAAGAGCTGTCGATCATCTAGTTGACTTAGGTCAGACCTTTGATCAACTGAATAAATATCAAATGAAGTTGAACCGGACGAAGTGTATATTTGGAGTACGAGAAGGAATGTTCCTCGGGTACATCGTCAATCAGCGAGGCATTGAAGCAAATCCAGAAAAGATCAAAGCTCTTTTAGGGCTGCGATCTCCAACGACGAAGAAAGAAGTGCAAAGCCTTACAGGACGAGTTGCAGCGCTCAACAAATTTGTATCCCAAGCAACTGATAGATGCCTCCCATTCTTCAAAACACTCCGAAAAACTTTCGAGTGGAATGATGAATGCGAGAAGGCCTTTCAAGACTTGAAGAAGTATTTGGGAGCACCTCCACTGTTGTCCAGGCCAGTAATGGGAGAAAAATTGAACTTGTACCTGGCAGTATCAGAGAATGCAGTTAGCTCGGCATTAATCAGAATGGAGAATGGAATCCAGAAGCCAATTTATTACACAAGTAAGGCTTTCCGAGGTGCAGAGATCAGGTATCCAAAGCTGGAAAAATTGGCATTAGCATTAATTGAGGCAAGTAGAAGAATGAGGCCATATTTCCAGGCCCATACCATAGTCGTATACACCGACATGCCATTGAGACAAGCCCTTCATAAGCCAGAAAAATCAGGGATATTGATGTACTAGGCAATAGAGCTCGGTGAATATGATATAATTTATGAACCCATGTCATCGCTTAAAGGGCAAGCAATAGCAAATTTCATAGCAGAATTCACCTATCCTGATACCCTCGAGGAGCAAAAGCAGCTCATTGATCAACCTGTGGATGTTACAGGATCAACAAACACTGGATCAGACCAACTTATCTTGGTAAAAGGGCAAGTGGATGTTACAAGATCAACATACACTGGCTCAGACCAACTTAGATTGGTAAAAGGGCAAGTGGATGTGACAGGATCATCAAATTCGAGCTCAGACCAACTCAGGTTGGTAAAAGGGCAAGAAAAGATGGTCCGACAAAGAAATATCAGGGGATACTGAAAAGAAGCAACAAATATTTCACCGAGGAACTCTGTCAGATCAAAAATTAGAGGACGAGTTGCCTATATGGAAGTTGTATGTAGATGGCTCATCTTGCACTACAGGCTGTGGAGCAGGGATCGTTTTGAACAGCCCAGACAAAGTCGACATGGAATATGCACTGCGATTTCAATTCAAAGCCTCCAATAATGAGGCTGAGTATGAGGCCATGATAGCGGGACTTAATTTGGTGAAAACTATGGAAGCGAAATAGGTAATGGTCTTCAGTGATTCTCAATTAATTGTGAATCAGATGTTGGGAACATATGCCGCTAAAGGAGAATTAATGGTCAAGTATCATGCGAAGGTGATGGAGTTGGTATCAGAATTTGTTACCATTCAGTTTATCAGAATACCGAGAATGGATAATGCACGAGCAGACGCTTTGCCCGACTAGCATCAGCTACTCGTACCGAGCTGCGAAGAACGATACCAATTGAAGTGTTAGAAAGTCGGAGCATAGATGAAGACCTGACAATGAATTTTATCACCCTTGACTTAGGACCATCTTGGATGGATCCCATCAGGGCATATATTGAGGAGGGAGAATTACCGGTGGATAAGCTCGCTGCCAAGAAATTAAAGTTTAAAGCTGCTCGGTATGTATTAACTAATGGTGTTTTGTACAGACGAGGAATCATGGCAGGATTGCAAAGATGTGTACATCCCTCCGAGGTGAAAGAATGGATTGAAGATATCCATGAAGGATCCTGTGGAGCTCATGTAGCAGGTCGTACTCTTTTACAAAGGGTAATGACACAGGGGTACTACTGCCCAACGATGAGGGCTGATTGTATAGCCTATGCTAAGAAATGTGACAAGTGTCAGCGTTTTTCCTCCATCCGACGAACTCCACAAGCATTGTTGGCGCCTATAACTTCCCCTTGGACATTTGCCATGTGGGGGATAGATTTGGTGGGACCATTGCCAACGACCAAGGGAAGGTTTAAATACCTCGTCGTCGCAGTGGATTATTTTACTAAGTGGGTAGAAGCTGAACCTCTGGTCGACATGACTTACGAGAAGGTATATCAATTTGTCTGGAAAAATATCATTTGCAGGTATGGTCTTCCTCATGCATTCATCACCGACCATGGAACGCAATTTGATAATGAAGAATTTGCTGATTACTGCCATCAGTCCAACATTTTAAAGCTCCATTCAGCACCAGGTCATCCCCAAAGTAATGGACAAACTGAAGTGACGAATAGGACATTGCTAAATAGATTGAAGAAAAGGCTAAGTGAAGCTAAAGCAAATTGGATTAACGAGCTAAAGTTAGTACTGTGGGCTTATCGTACTACTCCCCGAGCAGCAACTGGAGAATCACCATATATGTTGGCGTTTGGAAGTGAGGCTGTAATACCTGATGAGTTGGGTCTTCCAACACATAGAGTGCTGAATTTCAATTCCCCAGTCAGCGATTTAATGAGAAGGTTAGAGAAGAGGCAGCCATTAGGAATGCTGCTTATCAACAACGAACAGCTCTGTTCTATAATAAGAGGGTGAAGAAGTGCGACCTAAAGGAAGGAGATTATGTGCTAAAGAAGGTCATTCAAAAGCACAATAAGTTAGAGGCAAACTGGCATGGACCATACCGAGTTATA
Organism: Sambucus nigra; assembly: GCA_949130495.1. NCBI lineage: Eukaryota > Viridiplantae > Streptophyta > Magnoliopsida > Dipsacales > Adoxaceae > Sambucus > Sambucus nigra. The sequence continues at coordinate 788,033,225 of OX422207.1, read as the reverse complement.
GAAGTTGTTCGACCAGGAACTTACCGAATAGCAACTTTAGAAGGAGAAGAGTTTAAGAATGCATGGAATGCTAAACACCTACGCAAGTACTATCAGTGATGTAAAATGTTAAGCAGTTCCATCAATATGAATAAAATAATGATATTTTGCCAACCTCTCTCCTTTTATTGAAAGTTTTTCGGGGAATATTAGTGCTACACACTACGCTGCTCAGCAGTAAAAACAACATTCCTAAAAATGCGAATCTCGGTTGGTTAGGAAACCATGACACTAGCTCAGACCAATTTAGTTTGGTAAAAGGGCAAGTGGATGTGACCGAATCATCAAATTCGAGCTCAGACCAACTTAGGTTGGTAAAAGGGCAAGAACGACATTCCTAAAAATGCCAGCTTCGGTTGGTTAGTAAATCATACTCCTTTGGTTAGGAGGCAAAAATATCCCTAAAAATGCCAACTTGTTTTGGTTAGAGAAAGACATTCCTAAAAATGTCAGCTCCGGTTGGTTAGGAAACCATACTCCTTTGGTTAGGAGGCAGACACTAGCTCAGACCAATTTAGTTTGGTAAAGGGCAAGTGGACATGACAGAATCATCAAATTCGAGCTCAGACCAACTTAGGTTGGTAAAAGGGCAAGAAAGGATGTCAACGAAGAATAAGAAAAATTCCAAAGTTGGTCAGGAAAGAAAATTCACCAAGTTATATTAGTAGAGAAGTAAAAGATGCCAACCCTTGTTGGTCGGGAATATTTTACAAATATTACCAAGTTAAAATTTTTGTTACTTGTGACTTTTAATTAGTCGAGAAGCAAAACATCATTATTTTGGGTCAGCCAAATGATTATTACAAATTTAAGCTAGTCGACAATCAGTTGGTCGACAAAATACAAAATGATGTTATCTTTTTAAAAGATATACAATCAAGCTAGACGAGAATCAGTTGGTCGGAAAAATACAAATATTGTTATCTTTTTAACAAAGATACATACACAAATGAAAAATATTTTACAACTGTAAGATAATAGCAATCAACATTTGCAAACAAAATTATATGTATTTCATTGAATGAAGTACAAAAATGAATACATCGATTTGAAATGTATAAACAACTATTACATTAAGAACCCTATTCTATTGGTCTCTTTCCTTGTGCTTTTGAAACAGGCTCCTCGCCAGCAGGAGGATCTTCCAAGCAAAGGGGAGAGTTAATGAAGTTAGGGTCTTGAAGCATTCTGACGTTCATTATAGAAGGTGTATCTAGTAAATGCTCGGGGCGAGATAATTCTGCCTGTGAATGAAGGTTATAGTCACCAAGGTACTTTGAGATCAAGCACCGAGGAATGGCCCGAGCAGGGATCCAACTCATGTCAAGTTTGAAAGGCGGAACTGGTAGATCGAGCAGTCCAGGGGCATGGTAATTCCATAAATAATGACCTTGTTCTAGTTTCATTACACCCAGACCATTTAACCATCCCCGTTTATAGCCTTCATGGTTAGCATTCTCAATACGAGCATCCAAGTGACAGAGGGCTTCGTTGTAGTCTGCCATCCAGAATTCACGAGGTTGTTTATGAAATTGGAAAGTTAGTCTCTCTAATTGCTCGTGAAGGTTTCTGGCAAAAATATCCTTATGTTCCAAGGAAGACTTCTGTGTAGCAAGTTCCCCCTCCAGACTTTGGATTTTCTTAGACATTTCAGACAAGGCTTGGTTTTTTGCCACCAATTGGAATACCTGGTTTTCCAACGCTGCTTGAGTATGAGATTCTTCAATGGTAGGACGAAGAACTCTTGGTTGTCCCCGAGAAGGTTGAGTACCTTGTTCCTCGACAGAAACTCTTCCTCATCCCCGAGAACCTCTTCCTCATCCCCGAACAGCAGTAAAAGGGCCAGCTCTTCTCAAAGCCTCCAATTCTTCTCGCAACTTGGCATTCTCAACTTCTAAAAAGGAGAATCCTTCGTCGGTGACAGGTACCAAGGCAGTTGAAGATGAAGCAGAAGACCTCAACTGAGCTAATTCCTTTTGCAGATTGTTATTCTCCTCCTCCAGTAGCTCAACGATTTGCCTGTTCTCTTCAACCTCTGTCTTCAACGTTCTCTCTCTCACTTCATAGCCAACAAGCATCTTGTCATAGCCTTTCTCAGCACTGAGTTGTTTGATTTTCTTTTCATACCCTTCGTGCAAAAGAGATGAGGATTCTTTGTACTGCTGCTGAAGTTCATCGAGAGTACCTTGCAAGTTTTCAATCATTTCGTAATAAGCCACATTATTGGCTACAGCACGATCAAGAAGACATTTCAAGTATTGATAAGCCTCAACTGCTTGTTCTGAAACATCTCGGCCAAGGATGTCTACAATTTGGGACTTATCCAAGTCAGTATGACTAGCTTTAAAATATTCATTGCATTGTCTGAGCAGAGTTGTGTCATGAGCAGACAACAATTCCATTCTGGCCATAAACTAATAAAGAAGATAAGGCAAGAGTTAATAAGAAAGCAAACAGAGCATCAACAACATAGAGGAACAAAAAAGGTGATTTTTATTACATCATATAAAGGAGTACAATGTTCAGAGTACAGATGACAAAAGAAAATAAAACAAATACCGAACAACTTCACACCTTTTTCTTGTCTCCCAAGACTTTCTCGGGAGGTTGGGATGAGGAGCTCGGTTGCTTGGTGGGAACAATAATTTGGACTGCAGGAGCAGGAAGCTGTTCAGATGGAGCAGGCAGAGATGAAAGCTCCTCGTTGACTGGCTGAATAGGTTGTGGGGAAAGGATTTGATCACCCACTACCATTGAAGACTCCTCGGAGGCAGCTTCGTCTTCTTCTTCATCTTCAATATTTGGAGGGGGACCAGGAAGATGCTGTTGAAACAGTTCAGAGCCCTCATCAACCTTCAACTCCTGCAAGGAAGCGACAAAACCATCTCGGAAGTACTTGAGACTCCCATACTCCACCTGGGACATCATTGCCGCTACCCCCTTGTTCCATCCTTTGTCCCAGCCAGTGCTGAAGGACTTCTTCACTGCCATTTTTCTTTTCATTTTCTCCGAGGAGAGCTTCTCGGATAAAAGATCCTCGGTGGCCTTCAACTTAACTTCCACCTCCTCCTTCTGGCGATTTACCTCTCGCAGAAGGGTTAATTCTTCTTCAGCCGTTTTAAGCTTGTTTTCAAGCTCGCCAAAGTTCTTGAGCTTCTCGTCAAGCTTTTTGTTCTCCCCCTCTAAATTCTTCACTTTATTCTCCAACCCCTTGGAGACCTCAGCAAGCTGCACCTTCTCTGCCTCAACCGAAGCCAATTTCTTCTCCCAATCAGCTTTATCCTCGTCTTACTTTTGACGGGAATCCTTCAAAGATTGGGTCAACCCCAGTAAAGCATCCTCAACACCGGACGAGGAGCTGGAAGCCTTGATTGCTTCATCTTTCTTTACAATGGTATTAAAGCAACTCACCAACTGGAAAAAGGAAATAACGACAAGTCATTACAGAGATATATGTAATAATGGAAATAAAGAAAGTTCACAATAAGAGAAACTTACTGAAGCAATGTGGCGAGTAGCCAGGGATGTAAGCATATCCCGAGGAAGATTCTCTTCAATTCCTTGGATCTCGGGAATGATCCAAGTCTTTACCGAGCTCATCGTAGAGCTCGGGGGAATAATGGTTGGAACACCAGCACCACTAACTGGGAGCTGGGGGATGGTTTCAGCCAAATTGTCCAAGGAGATTTTCTTCAGCCTCCTCGGTGGCACTGCAACAGCTTCAACCAAGGAAGAACTCTTGGTCGGAGATATGGTGATTACTTCCTTGGGAGCATCACTTTTGCTTGAAGCCACTGGTGGTTTCTCGGCAGCCTTCTGAGGTGCAACAGAAGGAGCAACATCTACTTTCTTTGTCCCCTTTGGGACATCAGGCTTGTTTCTTTTTCCCTCTCCAGCAGAGGCAGTCTCCTCGAAGATAGCAGGAACTCTTCTTTTACCCATCTTCTTACTCAAGGGAATGTGAGATTCTGGAGAAGAGTCCTCAGGAATTGGCACTGGTTCACTAGTGCTGATCACAGGGCGAGCAGTGAAAGAGGATGTGTAGCTCTTGTATTGCAACAAGTATGAAGCAGACCTAATGTGCTTGTCTGCAACTTTCTGATGCAAGCCCTAGATAAGTTTCAAATGCTTTAAATTAACTTCTGATTCTTTTGGAGTTTTTCTCTTGCTGTCAACTGCAAATAAATACATAGTGAAATATCAGTCACTCATTTTATCAAACATAATGAAAGCATAATTTCAGAAATAAAATAAAATGAAAATAACCTATCCCATTGCCATATGGAGGGCATCTGGGACCCTGGTATACTTCGTCTCCAACCAAAGGGGCATGTTGCCAGTTTTTAATAACTACCCCATGTTCAAAATAATCCCTATTGGCATCAGGGAGGTTGACTACTAAAGCCCTATTAAAAAATATGGTTTTTAAATGAAAAATATTATCCAAAACGGCCCATCTATAACAAAACATGATCTCAGGAATCCATATACGAGTTCCATGAGTTTGATTTAACCTATGCACCCCATTAACTATTCTCCATGTGTTGGGGGCTATTTTTGCAGGAACAACATTGAAATATTGACAGAATTCTAAGCACAAGGGGTTTGGTGGAAAAGAAAATCCACACTCAGCAATAAAGAGACTGGGGAACCAATGTCCCTCAGCCAAGCGAAAATAATCTGAAGGCTCAGAAAGCTCCTCCAGAGTTACCCAAGAAGGGATAGAAAAATCAGAACGGAATTTCTCAAGAGATTCAATAAGATAAATCATGGTGAATAAATGAAATGAAGAAGAAGGAAGAAGATCTTACAGAAAAAGGGAGATTTGTTGACAACGAACGGAGGAAGAGATGAACGCACAAGAGAGAGAGAGAGACAATGGAAAACTCGAAAGCAGAAATTGGAAAAGGTAGAAGACGATGGGATTGTCTATGAAGTTTAAATACTTTGCCTCGGGAAACGGTGAAGGAAATGATTACAAAAAGAAAATATTACGCTACCGGCGGCTAAAAGGACAAAAATGCGCGAAGTTCGAAGCGTTTATAAAAATTCAAAAAGGCGGATTCTGCGAATTTGGAAGGAAAAATAAATACAAAGGAAATGTTCCTAAAACTTAGGAGGGTCATTTAATACTGCCATATTCCGAGAAAGAATGTTCCATACTCCTCAAATTTTGAACTATGAAACATTGGGGGCTTCTGTTGATACCAAAATTAATATGCTGACGTGGATGAATCACAAGAAGACACGTGGCAATCTACGTGGCACATTTCTACAGTTACTTTATCAACGAGGAACTTTACTCCCCGATCAAGTCAGACACTCCGAGCAACAGGTGTACTCTGAGGAACTCCACTGCTCTGAGAAACTCCTGAACGACGAGAAACTAAGGCGGTCCGAGCTGCATCTCGGCCATAGCATTGATTGCCAGATAATCAACAGTTCAATTATTCATTGAATGCTTATCATACAGACTTATACTCTTAAAGGGCATTAATTGTTTACCCTTTCACATGTACAGCCTAAGGGCTATAAATACATTGTATCATCCTCATTCAAGGGGATCGGAATTTCTTGATAGAACCACATATCGAGAATTCCAAAATATTTGGCAATAACAGAAACAGTGGACGTAGGCAATTCTTATAAGGCTGAACCACTTTAAAATTCTTTGTCTTATTTAAATTTATCTGTGATTAAATAATTAGAAGCAATCTAATTTTTTACATCAACAATTCCCTTATCCTGTAACCTCACTCGAGCCTAAGCCTAGCCTAAACCTACCCTAAACCCTGTGTGTTTTAGTTTGTATCTTTTTATATTTTTTATATTTTTAGTTTGAGTCATTTTTATTTTTAGGATTTATTTTAGATTTATTTAGTATTTTCTAGCTTTTATTTTCTATTTTTCTATTTTATTTTTATTAGTATCATTTTATTTTATTTTGATTTTTATTAGCTTTTAATGTAGTCTTATTTTATTAGGATTAGTTTTAGTAGTTCATTTTTATTTTATTATATTTTATATATATTTTTTTAGGACTTTAGTTTTCATTTAATTTTATATTTTTATTTATTTTATTATTTTAGTTTTAATAGCTTAGGATTTTATTTTTTAGTTTTAATATTTTTATTTTTTATTTTCTTTAGTTTGTTTTATTTTTAATTAGATTTTATTTTTTATTTTTATTTTTATTTTTATTATTTTTATTTTATTAGTGGTATTTTTAGGGGTCCCAATTAAACACAAACATAAAGACACATCCTATACCCACATACACTTATCCTAAATTCAACTAATCTATCCTACACCCTAAGTCACACCCAACTATCCTATACCCTCACCCACACAATAAACCCCAACATCATCTTCTCCAACTCCCACCAAACCCTCTTTCTCTCTCCTCTCTCTTTCACCATTTTCATACCCAACTTCCATTAACAAAACCACAAACCACCATTAATTTCTCTCTCTCTCCCCCCTCTAAACCACCCTTATACCCACCACCACCACCTTCCTACCCTCCGGCGACGAAGCCCCGGCGGACAGCCCCTGCCGGTCAGAACCCGAAAAAAATGCTAGCCAATCACCACTCCGACCTCACCCACGCCCAGCCGCGCGATCCCAGCCCCTGCTCCGGCGTGACTCAACCCGCCATGGCAACCCTATAAAACACCTACCCGACGTACCCCCGTCGGAGCAGCTACGACCCCTAATCCATGAGCCTAACCACGCCACCCCTTTCCATCCACGCAGTTCAACAGCCCTCGCAGCCTCCTGCCGGAACCAACTCCGGCGACAGCAGCTCCGTCCGGCGACCCGCCTCTCTCCTCTCCAAACCCCGGCGGGCTAACCCTGCCAAACCCGATTTTTCAGCCAACCCCACCAGCCGGCGAGCCCACCTGCCCCAGTTGCGACCCAACCCGTGTCCAGTAGCATCCGACCCGAATACCTCCTAAACCGGTTGAACTCCTGTACCCGATCAACCACAACCCACCATTGTGATCCACACCCATGAAACTCCCAAAACCAAGCCATGAATCCATCTCCTTTCGAAACCCACCTTTACCCATTTGCAGTTTCCCCTTATCCATGAACCCAAACCCACTTTGTCCCATTTCCAAACCCCCACACGACCTGCCATTTCAAATGCCCAAACAAACCAAAGACAAAATAAAACCCATGTGCCACTTATTCCCCCTTTAAATCCATTTTCCCAAAATTCCCCCCAACCATATCACTAAAACCTCTTACCCAAAAATACCCTTTGATATGTTTTAACCCATTACCTCATTCCCCCACTTCCCATATGACTTCACACCCCTATTCCATGCACACTTATACCAATTACCTTATATACCCCTAGCTCCATGCCTTGTATAAAAAGAAGATAGAAGATCATCATCAAATAGAGAGCTCGGTAGGAAGAAAATTCTAGAGAGAGAGATAGGTTAGACTAGAAAATAAATTAGGTAGAATATTTTTGTTAATAGTTTGTTTTTATATTTGTGAGAAATTGATTGTTGAGTGATTCAAATGAATATTTGTATGCAATTGAATATTGTGGAAAGCTCATTTTGAATGGATGTTGCTCAATTTCAATGGAGGATTAGAGTCTAATTTTGCAAATCAAGGAGACTTGTTTGAAGATTTGTCCTCTTACCCTTCTATTTTATTTGTTTATGCCTTTGATTATTAATTTGTCAAATTTTATACCATGTTAGGCTAAAACCCCTTTCAAGGGGTGGGGTAAAACCCTTATTTGATGTTATTTCATTTTAATTAGTTTAATTACTTGAAAAATCCATTTGAATGTTAATTTTGATCCCTCACCCTTAAATTTACGCCTCGAGAGAGGGTAAATGATTTTCGAGAGAAAATTAAAATTCTAATTATAATACCCATTTTAGATTCGAACTAGAGATAGGGGTTTCTTAAGTGGGGTATTATAACTTGAATTTCAACTCTACAATTATTTTCTAAGATTTACATGAATTTTAATCGATCGATCCTAGCGAGTGATTAATTAAAAAGAGTGTACATCTATTTTTCTAGAGTTTTGAGGTGTTAAACTTAATATTCTAAAATGTTATTATTAAAATTACACTTGCAACGAGAGTTGATTTGTAATTTTGATATTAATTTGGGAGAATTCAAATAATTAAATTAATTAATTAGAATAACTAAAATTTGTGGTGTAATCCCACTCCTTGATCGTTCTCACAATTATTTACCTCACTTATCGCTTATTTTTAGTTTAGACTTTAATTTTCATTTCAGTAAATTTCTAGTTAGTTGTTTTCATCTCACACTTTAATTTATTTTAGTTTAAATCATCACCTCACCCTATTGTTTTAATATTTGAAAAAGCTAAAAAAAAGTAGAAAAGTGAAAAAGCACAAAAAGAAAATAAAAAGTGAATTACAATTGAATTTGTCTCTAGATTACTCCCTAGGAAGTGGATTGATACCCTTACTTACCGCTACACTTGAGATTCATATATTTTGTAGGTACATAAGGATTTTGATTAGAAGGACTTTGCAAACGACGACAAATACATACACGTAAAAGTTTTTTCTATCAATGCACACTTACACGGATTTGTTTGATTATTGTACTTTTTTATCACATATTGGTCGGAGTGTTGTCATCTTAATTTTGTCTTTAAAATGAACCATATGCGATAAAACTTTACAATGGAAGTAGTTCATGTAAAAACCGTTTAGTGTAAGGATTTAATTGCATCAAAATATGATGAGTGAATAATGGGAAAGGACTTCGAGAGTACAAAATTAAATTGTCGTGAAAGCCACCGTTTAAAAGAGCCCGAAAAAATTTGAAGGCAATAAAAAGATAAATATGCCAAAAAGGGGCCACCTCAAAAGAAAAATTAATGCACAATTATTTATGAGGGGGTTTAGATGGAAAGAAATGAAAATGGGTTTGCACGCCCTCATAGTGTCATGAAAAAGAATTTATATAGTTTTAGATGTTATTGATGTGGGAATCGTTCTTGAGTTTAATGTTTTGATGGATTGAGTCGATGTCATTTAAATTCAACACTTTCGACACCTAAGGAAGATTTTGAGATTCATTCGTTAGCAGTACACATATTCATCGTGCACATATGTTCACACCCATTCATTCCGTTTCCATTATTTGATTGTCTTAGTGAAAATTCATTGTGTGCGATTTTTGTAAATTTATTTTTACATTTTGTGTATGAAAAATTGAAAAATCAAAAATAGTTTGTGGAAGCTTTTGAGTTACTCTTTTGCATGAGTGTAGTTTGATTCACATTTTTATCCATATTTGTCATGACAACTTCATGTTTTTTTGTTTATTCGTTTCCTAATCTATTTTGGTCAAATAAAAAGGGAGAGAACGAATTATGGGAGAGTTTTTTCATTATGGGGGAGATTTGATAATTAATTGATTTATTATTATATCATTTCAAGCTCGATGCATCACGAAGGTTTTTTTTTGTCTCATGTGTGTAGGTACAAAGATTAATGATCATTATGTTGCACACCCTGATGAGAAAAGCTTAAAGTCTTAAAGATTTGAAGATTTGAAGAAAAGTTTGATACTTTCATTTTGTATACCTTTTCAGTTTTGGGTTCATGGGATGGTATAGGCTTTGGTATTTGATAATTCAGATATTTTTATTTTATACCGGCATAGACATAGGGGGAGACTTGTAAGGACATATATTATACAGTCCTCAATACATTAGAATATGTCTTATACCATTACAACCGTCGAAGAAATATTCAAGATCATTCAAGCATAAAAATGGATCCTAATATCAAAGTTCTTCAACATTCAAGACACCGCGAAATTAATTTTGGTAAGGTTGTGTTTAAGTACCTTAGCAGTTCACTTAGAGTGTTGGGATATTTTTTACAAAATATATTTTAAGTGTTGGAGCGGAGTTTTTCATTAAAGAATTTTTTCTAACTGTTGAGGCGAACTATTTTCTGACGTAACATAAAATATATTTTTTTAATTTCTCGTTCAAGTGACAGAGGGACTTCGTTTGAGAGATATCCTCATGTTGTGCTAAGTCATTTGAACGACATGTGTCATCGTTCGAGCGACACTGACATCTCATTCGAGCGATGCACCACCTTAATTTTTTTATATATAGCGTGTTAAACAACTCCATTTTTTTAAGAAGACTTGAGTTTTTATCAGATACGAAAATAGCTTTGGCAGAATCATTGTCTTCCCACTTTTATGATTTTGATCTTTTTTGTTTTCAATTCACAAGATCCCAATAGTTTATGTGAATTGTTTTGGAACCCAAGAACACATATTTGTTGAAGTTTCTCTTGTAGAAAAGATCTCTATTATTGATCTAGGTGCCACTTAAGGGAGGTACTGGGCTAACTGACAGCGAGTCAATAGGGAGTACTCGTGGGTGTTCTTAGGCTGACTGAACTGCAGTTTGTGTGGAGTTGCTGATGAATTCCATTACTGATTTAGGTTGCGGCCTATGTGGGTTTACTGACGTTAATCCATTGCAGATTTCATTGTAAGTATTATAGTGAAATAAAAGGTTTTACCCGAAAGGGTTTTTTTCTGAAATTTGTGTGTGAGCAATTATTTTTGTTGGTTTGATTTTTCCACGGGTAGTTGCATGTTTTATGGCTGAATAAAATTGGATTAAAAATTAACACCGATTAAATATGGTTAACATGGAAATTTATGAATTCGGTTTAATTAGTATCACACATATATTTTACAATCAGTAATCTTAACAAAGCATATATATTAATTTTTGCAACGACCTCAAATATGGCACCAAATTTATAAAGATTAACTAGACTAAGCATTCCACTGTTAATGCATATAATTAATAACAAAAGGGGATTCAAGGAAATATGAGAAAAATAAAGAAAGACATTTTTGTTAAAGTAAATAATCATTGCATCTCCATAGGAAATGTGAAATGGTTGTAAAACTATTACCCTTTTCCTCCATAAAAAATGAAAACCAAACATGGATTAAAATTCCAAAAATGAAGAAAATGTAATCTTAATAATGAAATCATAAAACACTGAATCCAAAAATCTAATAAATCTTAACCCATCTTAAAACCCAAATATATTCCTCAAGGATATTGAACCTAAAAAAATCAAACTACAACTAGGAACATAAAAATTAAACAAAATATATACACCCCTGGAAGGGAATTGAATCCTAAAAAAACTGAGACTGAAAATCCTAAGATCCAATATATATATATATATATATATATATATATATATATAGAGAGAGAGAGAGAGAGGTACTATACCTGAGACATGTGGATAGAGAAAGAAAGAGAGATTATACCTTAGACATGTATAAAGCCAAAATTTCGAACCCTGAACAAATAATAAAACACCAAATTAATACCTGAAAAAATAATAGATACAAAAAAATAAGCTTGTAAATAAGAAATACTTCAAACTGATAAAAACAAAGAACAAAAACGGTGGGAAAACAAATACGAGAGGAGAGACTTTACCTAAGTGATCCAAACCAAACAACTATATGAGAAAAAAAGGAGTAAATATTAGAGAGTAGGGGAGTATACCTGAGGGATCCAGTCACAAGAAGCCAAAAATCCACCCAAAAAAACTAAAATTTAATAAAAAAAAAAAAACAGAAACAGAGAAAGGGGTATACCTAATTGGACTAAAAACCCATAGACACCCACAATGGAGAGTCATCAGAGGGGAGGGGGGAGAATAGGTCCTCTATGAAAATATAATGAGAGAAGAAAGACAGACAGGTGATTAAAGGACAAAGAGTTTACAGAGACAATTTTGGGCGGGATAATGAAAATGCTAGAGTTAATCATGGCCCTTAATTTTCTTTGAAGAATCATGACCATTATTGTGCTTAGATAGAATTGAAATTCAAAAATCATGCTACTTTATTATATAGATATATAAATACATATACAAACAATCACACCATGGAGTAGCATGAAAACATTCGAATCATGGATATGGAATGAATGGGTGTGAACTTAATGCATATAAAATTCAACAGAGGTATACAGATTGATGGTGCATGAAGTCAAAGAGACTCCTAAAAATAGAACGCAATTAAACCTTTTGCTAAATAAAATGGTGAACAAATTGAAATTGACTCAACTCACACAAAATGTCATGAATTTCAATGCTTTTCAAATCAATAACGCCAAACCATTTAATATTTTTTGAAGGGATTTTATTGTGGAAACCCATTGATCTTCAACTTGTAACATGCTTAAAATCTCACATTTTAAGTGTAAATTCTCAATTTTTAGATGGAATTATATTGCTCATTTTTAATAAAGAGTAAATTATTCAAATTTGGCCTTGGCACTTCTATTTTTATGTGATGAAATCATCGTTTAAAATCTTGCTAATGGTGTCCTTTAATGCAAAGAAGATTGATTCTTTCATAGCCCCTTTCTATTGTTAAGCATATAATCATTTTCCAATAAAAAAATACATGGGTAGTGGTTTTTCGTGCACAATTACTTCCTAGTACATTTGGTTCATTATTAATCACGATTGACATGAGAACATATTATTCAACATATGAGAAATAAGTACAATGTTCAAAAGTTCGTACATATATGCAATCAAGGAAACATAATGAGTCTATCACGAAGGAAGTAAGGAACAATGAACAATGCAATACGAAACATGCTTAATTAGCACATAAAAACTTAGGCAAGTAAAAGAACACCATGATTAAGTCACATGAATGGATAAAATGAGTTTATCATTCGAACATCTTAAATGAACATCCATATACAATGTAAAACAAAATACAAAAATTGTTTTGAATTTTCTAAAAACTTTTATCAAAATAAAATCTTTTTGATAATTTATAGAATTAATTTTCTAAAAAGGAAAAAAATATTTTTGGATTTTTCAAAATATAAACATAAGAACACAATCTAGTTATAGGGACAAATGATAAAAACATGACAAACATCCTAAACTATAAAAAATATTTGAACTCAATCAATATAGAAAATACCCAAAGACTTCCTAGGATCCTCAAATCTAAGTGCATTTAAAGGTTTAGTGAAAATATCAACCAATGGACATTCGGTACTCATGAAGCTCAAGGAAATGAGCTTGATATGTTTACCTCCGAGCAAGTGCCGAAGAAAGAAAAGGGCATTTCTTTAAAAGTTCTGAAGGAGCAAACTAAAGTTTCGTATGATGAATCAAAATTTGAAATCGAATATGTGGGCATGTTGGCAAAGAAGTTCAAAAACTATCTCAAATTTCAAAAGCAATCAAAAGACATGAAGCGATTTGAGAAAAATAAGAATAACAAGGTCGATCACTCCCCTAAAAATCGGAGTGAGAATGTTAAGAGGGATGAGTTGGATAGGTGTTATGGTTGTGAGAGTTACAGCCATAGGGTAGCGGAGTGCCCCACTAGACTTAAGAAGGAGGGAAAGAAATCGATAGCATTTAAAGCCACCCTTAGTGATAGTGATCCGAAATAGGGAGAAGATTCCCCCATTGAGTGCAACTACACCACGTTTATGGTTTGTCATGTGAGCGACGTCATTAAATATACTCATAAAGATACTCATATGAATGACACTTTCGAGGATATAGTGAGTGAACCCCAAGTAAGTGAGGTTGAAGCGAGTGAGGATGAGGAGATAGTGGAGAGTGAGTTGCAGGTTGCCTCCCGTGAATTGTATGCAAAAATTGTGAAGGTGAAGAATGCTAACTTGAAGTTGCAAACTAGGTTGAAAGAACACACCATAAAAAATAATGATGCATTGATTGAGGATCTTAGGGCATTGCATAAGACTTTTCAAGAGAAACAAGAATACTTTAAGGGTGAGAAAGATAATATTCGTGGTTTGATGGAGGCTATGAAGAAAGAGATTCTAGTGTTTGAGGAGTATAGGTCTTTACTTCAGTTAGGGACAGGAGAACTTGAGGAGAAGTTGAGAGACTCGAGTAGAATTCAGTTTGATTTGGAGTTTAGGTCAAAAATGTTAGATAAGATGTTAGGCACAATCCAAATCAAAGATGTTACGTGTGGTATTGGATTTGATAATCATGTTGCTCTCATTCTAAAATCCAAATCCATCCATTCTAGAGACCCACCTAGGAACGTTAGGAAAGGTCAACTTTAAGGTAACACTCCCCTCTGTATATACACTTGCACGCATTGCGATAGGAAGGGTCATCTTAGACGTTGTTGTTGTGATTTTAAGAATTCTCCTAGGAAGTCTAAGAATAGAGTCGTTTTGGTTTCCAAAACCCCCATGCATCGTTACACACCTACCTGGGTTAGGAAATCGGACTTTGAAGCTTTAGGAATTAGACTTAATGACTCTTGTTTGCTTGCACATGATTCATCACACGATATATCTTACATGATATATCTTACGGATGATCGTGTTAGCTATTTTTGTCATACGCTAGTTTTTGCCTCATGATATATATTTTCTAGTGTTATGGCATGTGTATCATTTGTATTTTTTTCTTTTCTTGAACCATTTTGAGAAAATTACAAAAAGATTTTGTTTTTATATATTTTTTTAATATACAAAAATATTTTCCTTTTGGGTCAAAAATATTTTGAAAATCATAAAAAGATTTTCGATTTTTATGTCATGAGTTTACACTTATGGTATGGCATATTGGTGTGCTTGGACCCCCTTCACTTCATTATTTTCTTGTGACTAGTACATTTGGTCATGATTTTAGATGCTTACATTGATCGTATCAAAGTGTTTAATGGAGTTGTTTCAAACTTGATTTTCATTTAGATTCGACTCTATATATGCGATTGCACACATGCACAAGCTTATTTGAATGTTTGACTTCTCATGTACATTTGAGTCTGGTGAGACGATCTCCTCTCAATCTTGTCATCTACGTGCATATAAGACTTAGGGGGTGTTATGCATGCAATGATGGTTTCCCGTGAGGATAGGTATTTTTTATTAAAAAGTATGAGTGTGCATGGATAAATAGCCGTGAGAGGAAAGTAAACTTGTCATGAAAGCTCCCGTTTATAAGAGCCCAAGAAAAAAAATAAGGGATTAAAAAGAGCTTATTTTGACAAAAAGGGTTAATAGGAAATCTGTTAAAAGATAAAGTATAACTTCAAAATAAAAATGCATTATAAAAGAATAATCATATATGTGTATATTTGAAGGAGTTTAGTTGAAGATAAATGGGTTTGCACAATGACCCTAGGTTGAAAAAGCTGTGTCATAACACTATTGTTTGGTAGAATCGTCAAAATTCTATACTTATGTGCACGGTGTTTGTTTAGTTCAATTTATAACTATCACATATGGCTAAACCGTAATTTGATGATATTTAGTGGTCAAATAGATCTTCTTGAAAGTATCTATGTGTTTGAATTATGATTCATTTGTGTGAGTTCACACCCATTCATTCCATTCCATGTTTAGGCACATAGGTACCGTATGAAAGTATAACTCATTTTTTTAGTTCGTATTTCATCTATTTTTCTAGTGTGAGGGGTTTATTTATGTGAATCATCATTCTCGACTGAGTTTACATATTTTTTGTGTTGGAATCAAAGTTTGTTTTTGCCATTAGAACGAGATGTAAGGGTCTTTTTAATGACTTATGCATGTCGTTCTATGTATCGTTCCAACAAGCTTCGAGCGAGGTATGTTCGACGTACATTTTTGGGTCGTTAGAAGGTCGTTTGATGTCCTACTTCGAATGAGTTTTGCGTCAGGGTCTACTATTTCTCGTTGTTAGAAGCGAGATTTCTTCATTCTTCTTGCGAGATGCCCATGTTGTTAGAATGCCATTATGTTTCGTTTGAACGACCTGAATTTTTTTTCAAATTTTTTTGGTCAGTTTCAATACCTTCATAGTAGATATTATTCTATTATTCACATATGGTACTTCTGGATTGTTTCCAGTCGATTTGATTTATTCATGTTTCATTCTTATACTTCATTGGGGATAATATTCTGTTTAGTCACATCATTTGCTATAGTGATGATTTATTTATGTGACTGTTTACTAGCTATACATTGTCATATACTGATTTTCATTAGCTGGTTACTCATGTTTATCTAGTTATACTTCACATGTTAAATTAATGCAAGATATGGTTTTCTCTGTTTATTTGTCCCACTAGTTGTCTGTTCGAGGCAAAAGGGGGGAGAGATAAATATGTGATGTAGGGGGGGATTTAAGATTTGATATTTTGAGATTTGATCATATTGTTTATATATCATTTTTATTCCTTCGTACTTCACTTGGTATTTATTTGTTTCGTGTGTGTAGTGATTGTTCAGATATTCAAATTTTTTAATACATCACATTCAGACAGCTCATGCTTGTCGGTCCTACATATTCTAGTCTGTGTCCTTTATTTTTAATTTTAGTTTTATGGGATGGGACATAGGTCATTCGGCATGACGACCTGACTTAGCATTTCACTTTTTTTTATTTTGTCTCGGAATATCCAAAGGGGAAGATTTGTAAGGCCAATATTAAAATAGTCTCAATTTGTATGTTTTGGCATTATTCTAGACAAAAAACACTTTAATTCATAGGATAGTCTTTATGTGTCGTGATTCCACTAATCCTATGACGTTGTGATGAAGACATAGCGGCTAAGATTCAAAGACATATCATGCTGCATTTTTTGTGCACATTTTCGGTTTTCACACGAATTTTCGAGATTCTCTCACGTATGAATGCCTAATGTTTTATAGTTCTCGAAATTTTTATAAGGATGTTATTTTATTTTTTTTAATTATTTTTATAAATATGTTCTAAGTTAAATCGAGTTTAGAGTCGTATGACCAAAGGATTACATTTTATTGGTTCAAACGAATTTAAACCTCGTCCAAACGAGTTTATACTCTCATTCAAACGACATGTTTTTTTCATTCGAAGTACACGCCGCGTCGAAAAATATGTGTTTTATTATTTAAGGCGTCTTTGACTCAGCAAAATGTGTGAAGAACAAAAATGAAAGATATAGGTTTTCCACAATTTGTTTACAAAGGTTTTCCAAAGATTAAAAAAAAACATCCTTCCTATTTCAAGATCTGAGTTTACATAATCCTTATGTCATAGAGATCTTGGTTTGCACCACTAGTTTGATTCTTACATCATTAGAAGAACTATTTTCTTACGGTGGACTCCGTGCTTGCTGATTACGGCGATGAAACGCTGGACTTTGTGTTACAATTCGTAGACGGTTGCTGAGACTACATCGGTGGATACTGAGGTATGCATGGACCTGGTGTAAGTGGACCCCTACGTTGAACTGTGGAGGAATGGTTGAAGATAGAATAGCGTCATGCTTGTGGGGATCGAGTCGTTGTGTAAGTCTATTGTCTATGCTTTATAAAACCATATCATAATGATTGTTTGGCATGGTTCATCCGAGGTTTTTTCCCTTAGGGGTTTCCTCATACATCGGCGTTGTGAACTTGCATTACTTTATCTTCTTAATCTCACTAGATGCGTGTTTACGATTAAGAAGATACAATTGGGTTAATTAAATTGGTTCACATATTTGGTGCATAATAAAATTGAGAAAATTTTAAAAATATTATCTTTGCCTAAAGCACATACTCGTTGGAGCCTTCTCATGTCGCTTAGTGGCACGCTAGGTTTTATAGGTCTATGTTTGTTTATTTGTAATACCTAGTTGGAAACATCCCTGAATATAGATCTTGCCTAATTGGATTTTTCCTCATATCAGGTCTTCCACTTTGTTGGGTTGTGGTTTTTTTTCAATTAGATTCAAATATCTTGCATGTTCACCTACTTTAATCAAGATAATTTTTAGACTAAATTGAATTTGGTGTGTGACTTATTCCACGAATTATACATATAACCGGATTACTCTAGTGCCTTTTTAAATTGGTATCAAAGAGTATTTTTACAAGTCATGTAGATGAATCTTGGTAGTTATATGGATAACTTGTATAGTAGGCTAATATTTATTTGATGGAACAAATTTTCCTACAAGAAAGCTTGAATGAGATCACATCTAAAGGAGATTAACGAGCACGTTTGTCTTAGAGTTGAAAGGGAGTGGGCTCCTCCTACCATGACGAATGATGATACCGTTAGTCTCAATTCAATCGCTAATTGGGCAGAAGATGATCTTAAGCTATGCAATTTTAATTCGCAAGGATTAAGTACAATTTTGGGTGTTGTCACACCCGACGAATTTCATCGCATCATGAAGTGATCCATGTCTAAAGAAGCTTGGGATATCATCCTTCTCACTCAAGAGGGCACCAATGTCGTGAAAGCTTCTAAGATTTAGAACCCCGCCACAAAATTTGAGACTATTAGCATGCTTGAATATGAAACGTTTAATGAATTTTATGCTTGTTTATGTGATATTGTAAATTCATGTTATAAAGTGGGTGGTTAAATTCCTGAAATGAGAGTAATTAAGAAAATCTTGAGGTATCTCCCTTCCCATTTTTGCATTAACATTGCTATCCTAAATTCTTTGGAAATTTTAGATATTCATAGGTTATAAGATCTCATAGGTGATCTTCAAAATTACTGATTAGACATGTTCCCCAAAACAAAAAGGAAAAAAGGAAGGAATAGCCTAAAAAGTTCAAATAAAGAAGAAAGAAAATGGATCACTTTAAAAGATTAATCCAAGAAAAAAGAAAAGGTTGTTGAATCTCACTCTGAGTTTGCAAAAAGTTTCAAAAATGTTTTAATATTGATAATCTTACCTAATTTGCAAAAAAATTCAAAAAAACTCTCAAATTCAACATAGAAAATTCTTCTAAAATAGAAAATAAATGTTTTGAGAAAGACAAAAATTTCAAAATGGGCTAGAATGTTTTTGAGAATGATCAACATAGAGATAAAGGTGATTACCCTAAGATTGTTGAATTGGAGAGATGATAGGAGTGCGAAGGGAAAGGACATGAAGCCCATGAGTGTCCCAATAGGCTTACGATACAGGGAAAGGCAAAGCTTCATATCCGGTATTCCTTGGGCACGGGGCTCGCCCTAAAAGGAGGGAGAAGGAGAAGGAGAAGGATAAAACATCTCTCGGTGTGTGCCAGTATTTGAGGATAAGGAGAAGACCTTTCTCACAAGATTTTCGTGGGCCACAACGAATATAAATCGACTGTCGTCAAAATGGGAGAAAATATAGAAAATGGAGTCGCTAACCTATTTTTCTCAAAAAAAACAATAGTGTAGTCGTAACTGAAAGAACGATATCAAGAAGACAAACTTATGCATACAAAACCAAATAAATATGGATTCTAGGGACTAAGACACCATTTGGAAAGGTCTTAGGCACCCATTTCTCCCTTTCGATCTCTCATAGTCTATAATAATCTGCTCCATTTTCTCTAAGATGTGATTCATATGTATAATGTGTGTGATGTGAAAAATAGGTGAGAAAATGAATATATCCTGCTCGCATCATGGGAAGGGTGGAAATGAATAATTATAAGGATTATACAAAAGAAAAAGAACAATATGAAAATACGATGTTCGTGACCACAAAATCACGATTCACTATAAGGAAGTGAACGTGTATGTCAGTGGAAACACTAATATGTAGGCGTATACATAATCACAATACTAATAAATGTGAGATTAAACAAAGTAGGGTAATGATCAAAATAGAACTAAAATTTCAATAATGGTTTGGGACGCCTACATAGCCATAATAGGCATCAAAGTACACATAGTTCAACATATCATAAGGGTGGGATTTAACCCATAAACTCAAATTTAGGACTCCCATTTAGCTAGTTTTGAAGAAAGCGTGCTCAGGTGTAAAAGTGCAGAAAAAGTGAGGAAATCCTACTTTGATGTTTATGAGTGAACAATCTTTTGGCTTTTTTGATTTTATGAAAATATATTATGTGAGTACTAGTAATAAAACGGAGATTAATTGATGTGAGATAATGAAACAAGACTAAAATCAACCAAAAATGGAAGAAAGGTAAATAAACAACACGATTTAAATGAAATATAAAAGGATAGGAGTACACCACCTTGAAGATATTGCTACTGATATTTAATGAGAAGTAGGTTGATTTTATGATGGTGTGATGATAACGGAGTAGGGATGAGGTAGGAGGAAAAGGGTGGTATAAATGTGAGGTAATAAATGTGAGATGAATGTTGGAAATTTTGATTTTTGAGATTGACAACACACTGATTTTGGGGAGGGAATGTTTAGATTGCTGAAAAAGGAGTCCTTGGGAATGAGGTCATAACCTCCTTAAATAGCCAAAATTAGGGGTAGGAGGTTTACTAATCGTTATAATCCGTATCATTCCTATTTTCATACCCATGAATTGCTAGAGAAGTAAAGTACACCTATCCCTATAGGCAAAGGCCTTGGGTGCCTATAGGCAGTCCAAAAAGGGCTTTTTCAGAAAATTAAGAATAAATGAAAGTCGTAAGTCCGAATCAAGCATGGCTAGGATCGTTCGAAAGGTAATTCGGATACCTATGAAAACATATGGGCCACTCTCGAATTCTAGAGTTGACCAAAGTAAAATGGGGCTCGTAAGCACCCGATGGCATATAGACAAGGTCTCGGAGTGAAAAAGCAAGTACGCACAAACCGTAAGGCCGATCAATGGAGAACATGGACCTTTAGAAAGGGTGTCCATATCCCTATGAATGTGCAACTTTGCTCAGGTTAGAGAATTTACTAATGTCAAGCGGATCTCAGGAGTTCCCCATGGCCTCTACGCCAATATTTAGAGCAAAAAGGTGAGTCTACCCGAACCGTAAGGATGATTTATGCAAGGTATGGACCCTTGGAAAGGGGATTCAGAGTCCTATGAAGATGCAATGAGCTTCGCTCGGGTTGGAGATTTGATTGAGGTTAAATGGGGATCAAGAGTTCCCAGTGGCCTCCAGACCATTATTTGAAGTAGGAACTGAGTTTTGATGGTGTTATGGACATAAGGAGGTATTTGAATGGTACTGGGATGGGATTTCTACACTCGTGAATTTTATTTTAAGATAGGGAGAGTCTTGCACACATGTGTTCCCACACATGCTCCCATATGAGTTCACACACGTGTTCCCACACATGTTGCCACACATCACCATAGAGATTTTGTTAGTCTTCAAGAGCAAGTGGAGTTTTTAGTCAAGACTTCTCAATCTTTAGTAGAGGAGTTTCAAATGATGTATTCCCCTTTAGAGAACACCTACTAGACAAATGATTGAGGTTAAGACTTTTTTCTAATATAGGGTGATTATCATATTGTTATCCTTTTGTTCCTATGACTAGATTGTATTTCTATTTTTATATTTTGAAAATTCCAAATATGTTTTCTTTTCCCTTAAGAAAAAGTTTCAAAAAATTTCAAAAAGATTTTATTTTTGATAAAGAAATTTCAAAAATTCAAAAAGATTTTTGTATTTTGTTTTACACCATATATGGATGCGCATTTAAGATGTTCGAATTACAATTACATTTCATCCATCCTTGTGACTTACTCACGGTGTTATAAGACTTGTCTTTGTTTCTTTAGTGTATTAATAATGCATGGATCATTTTTTTGTTCTTTGATGATTACTGCCTTTATGCTGGAGTCTTTATATCGCCTTTATTTCACACATGCACAAACTTTTTAATTATAAAAATTTCATGTCATATGTCTAATATGGTCTTCTAATCTTAGTCGTGCTTAATAAAGAACCAAATGTACTAGGAATAAAATGTGCATGTTAGAGGCATTTACTAGATTTCTCTTCCTGAAAATTTTGATTTTTGTTTAAGAAATGGAAAGGGGTTATGAGAGAAGAAATCTTCTCCGCTTTAAATACCACCATTGGAAAGAGCTTATAAGATTGATTCAACGCACAAAAACAAAAGTGTCAACACCAATTTTTTATTTCTTTCATGCTTCACTATCATGAGCATTATTATTTATCCAAACATTTTGAGAGTGTATGCTTAAAATGTGAGATTTTGAGGGTGTTATAAGTTGAAGATCAATAGGTTTACACAATGACATTCCTAGAAAGACATTAAATAGTTTGACGTTACTAATTAGAGAAACATTAAAAGTCATGGAATTTTTCATAAGTCGAGTTAATATCACTTCGTTCAGAAATTTTACACCTTAGGTTGAAATTGTGTTCTTTCTTTTGGAGTATCTCTTTTACATCGTGAACCTTTGCCCCGTTCGCCTATGTTGATTTTCTCATGGTTCACACAATTTAATTCAATTTTCATGATTTGGATATTTTCGTGCAATTCCATGGTGTCACTTTTGTGTGTGTACTTAAACGTACTTTTTATACATATGTACTTTTTATATATACAAAATTTGAAAGAAATTTTTTCAAAAATAGTTTCTTTCTTCATTGGAATCTCATTGCACGTCCTTAATTATGTATTATTTGTGATGATATTTGATATTTTAATTTGTGTGATGCTATCATTTTAGGATTAGTTTCTCACCATTTTTTTTATTACGAACAAAAAGGGGAGAAGATATTGAGGGGGAGTTTTTATGTTTTTTTAAACTCTATGCGTCACGGTATTTCTTTTTCTTCATGTGTGTAGGTCTTTTCCTCCTTGATGATTTCATGGACTACACGATGAAGACTTTCACTTGAAGACAATGTCATAATTGTCTTTTGTTTTCGGGTTTGGGAGGCTATTAGTTGTACTTGTTAAAGGGGTTTTATTTTTCGATTTGTGTTTTGTACCGTAATATCCAAAGGGAGAAATTTGTAACATCAAGTTTTATGATTTGTCATTATCTATTTTAGTTTGGCATACTCCATTACAATCATCATGGTCTTCTCAAGAACTTCAAGTGAAGACAAGTTAGTGACCGAGCAACAATGGAATATTGAATGAGTTAAGATCTTCGCTACAATCGTCGAGAAGGTATATGGTTTTGATCTTCGCATAAACCCTTTATTCAAGGATTATTTTATAATTTGTTGGAGTCTTATTTTTAAAATTATTTTTTGAGAGTTTTTTTTGTTTTTATAGTTGTTCGAACGACTTTAAGATTTCATTCGATCAAGATCATGAGTTTTTTCAAACATACTTCAAATGAACATCAAACTGGTTTGCTTTATTTATAGAATATAATTCATTCATAGCTCATTCAAACGAGTTTGGCTCTTCATTTGAATGTTATTTTCCTTGGTTCAAATAAGATGAGGTTTTCGTTCGAACTAAGTCCAGTTTTCGTTCGAGGACTTTACTCGATTTTTATGCGATCTGAAAATTTTTGTTTTTTTTATAAAATGTGTTCTTACGATCATTTTTATTGAACTTTTGGCGATATTTGTTTTTCTATGAATATGTAAAAGGTCTTCAACCCCTAGTCTGTTTAAACTCTTTTCTTTTCCAAATTAAATCCCTTCAATAATTTCTTGAACTTTATCAAACTCTAGAAGAACACATCCCATGTTCAAATTCTTTTAGAGTTGACTCTCTAATGCTCATCTTGTGGATTTAATTCTCTATGGATGAAGAAGATAGGAATACTGATTCCCGAGGCTGATCGGTGGTTACATAGGCAAGAGGGGTTTGTTACGAGACGGTGCTGAATCTGCATCGTTTGTTATGGAAAATTGGGAACGAAGACATTATTCCATCGCTTGTTGGAGCTCCAAGTTTTTTAAGTTTGTGTATGTCTGTCTCTAATACCTAGTTGGAAATGGTGTTGAATATCGATTTTGCCCGAAAAGGATTTTCCTCATATCCTATCTTCTACTTTTTTGGGTTGTAGTTTGTTTTCATTTAGATTCAAATATCTTGCATGTTCACCTAATTTAATTACGAAAATATCATGTTATGACGCTATTAATTTTTTAAATAATTAAAATTCTAAGATTGTGTGCATTGTTCATTATGTTCATTTTATCTGTCACTTGAGGCTAAATCTTAGTTTGATAAAGTTTTGCAGTCAAATTGAACTCCTTGAACATGTTTGTGTGATTGGGTCATAATTTATTTATATCTAGGTCACACCCATTCTTTCCTTCCCATATGTTTAGGCACATAGATACTATGCTAGTGTGTAAAGCTTATGTGTCTATTGTCAGTTTTATTGTTGTTTATAACTATAACTAACTAACTAACTAACTAACTAACTATATATATATATATATATATATATATATATATATATATATATAATAAAGTAGAAAACTTATGTATGTCATAAGATCAAAAGATGATGTCATCAATACGAATTTTTCCAACACTTCCTATTTTGCCCTTAATTCTTAAGTTTCCCTCTTTTTTCACACACACCATTTTTTTTCATTCTCTTCAAAATTCAAAAAACAAGGGTACAATAGTATTATACAATTTTGATCTCATTTTTCTTCCTCTATCGTCTCACTCTTGCCCCCGACATTCTCCAACTTCAACATAACCCCCTTCCCATGACTTCATCTTGCCCAGGCTGAGCTCCAACGTTGCCACTATAAAAAGCCTCCCACGATGGGCTCCTGAAGGTAATATCTCTCTCTCTTACCCACACCCACACCCACACCCACACACACTGGGCTCCTTCCGCGGTTTGCAATTTTTTATTCTAAATCCTTGAATTAGTTTTCAAGTCACGATTTCTTTTGTTTCATTTTCTAGGGTTGACCATAGATTAAGAGGCTTTTAGAAAAGATATTTAACTCTCTAACCAGTGCTAGAAACCATGAGGGTTATTTTTCAAATCTTAAATTTTTGGGGGTTTTCATTAAAAAAAATTTTACAGGGTTCTTCGTTCCAAATTGACGGAGCACCAACAATATGTGTTTAAGTTTTTTGGATTGACCACAGGTAAATATATCCATCATCTTCTTTTTTGGGAGATATTTGGTGTTTATATCGGTTTTGGGCCTCATTTGTTTGTTTGTTTTGTTTTGTTTTTTAGGTACTAATTTGATACCTCTACAATTTTTGGTGTTAATATATCTCAAGAATGATCTCTACAATTTTTGTTTCATCTTTTAGGTTTAAAGTTTTCAACAATGGTTTTTATGATGAGAAACTGATATGTAGGTGGCCTTGATACATTTATGATATTTTTGCTATTGAACACCCAAAGCTGAGAGGTGAAATATGCTGATGTTTAGTTTATCTTGGAGGTCAAACATTTATGATGTTTTAGGGTTCAAAATTTTGATTTGGGGACTTTATTCAATTGTTTTTTACATACATGATTTATTCAATTTGTGTTTTCCATTTGTATGTCACTCAGGTGTTTAAGAATATGTGATTTAGTTACAATTTAGGCCCTTTGAAATCTAGAGGTGTTGAGTTGACATATTTGAGATTCAAACATTTGAAATCTACTGTTCGGGATTTCACGTTTTTCATTTAATTTTTTTGTTCAAATTGTATTGGTTTTCGTTCATTTTAAGATTTGATGTTGTTTTTTATATTTTGCAAGGGGATTGAAGAGAATATTAAAGGTTTCTATTTCCCACTGGCTTTGCTATATTTTTTTACCTCCCTGTTTTATTATCAAGTTTGTTTATTTTGTGGTCATTTTCAGCTTTACAAAATGTGTGGTTACTGCCATTTTGATTCATATATGGATTTTTTCCTTATTTGTTTTAAGTAATTGTGATTGTGTTTTATATTCTATATTCAATTTTGTGGGTATTATATGGGCTTGATGACATTCAAGTAGGGGTATTAGTTTAGTTTAAAGTCAATGTACACGTTGATGTATATGTTATAGGGGTATCGCCATTAATTTATATGTTATGAAGTTTTAGTGATGGATCTTTATACAAATTCACAGCACATCAGTGGTTTTGGTGGATGATTTGATATCAAAACTGTAAAATTGGAGTTTTGTAGGTGGACTGATTTGATTATCATTTTATGAGTTCTGTGGTAATATTTGTAATACCTTTTACTCTTGGTTTTGTTTTGTTTGAAGTTAAGTTCTTCAAGTGAACACCATAACTTTAGGGGGGAGGGGGGTCAAACGCATAATAATAGGTGACTGTTATATGTTTCACTTTGAGGTAAATGGTTCATTTTGAGGTAATTATGTTTTCTACGAGTTATTTTGTAAGATTTGTTATGTTGTAAGTTTTTAGGTAAATCATTTTCACGAGTTATGTTGTAAAATTTGTTAAATGATTCACTTTGAGGTAATTATGTTTTCTATTTTAATGCTCCACTTTTGATGTGAAAGTCTTCGATAAAATTTATTAACCCTCATTATATTTGTCTATTATGTTTGAGATTATAACAATATGAATTTCTATAGGATCCATTTTCACTGTCGGTTGTCTTTGACATGGTTTTGTAGGTCATTAGGATTACTTTGGTAGATGCTGCAAGCGTCTCATCATTGTTGACTACAAGGGAGACTGTTATCGCTGATTTCTGCAGGCGTCTCATCATTGTTGACTACAAGATTTCCCTTCAATGAGTGACAATGTGTGTGGCATGGATGCCATGATCTCTGCAGAACAGATTGTTTTCAATATCAAAGGTTGTTCACTTCCGTAAATTTGGTCCATGAAGGGGAGTCCTTTACATGGTTTCACACTTTTCAATTATTTTCCATCATACCTCAAGTTCTCAGCCTTGAGCCTAATATTGAGTTTTTTATATTTGACCCGTAAAATAATTCGGGAGTGGTATACATATTATCGGTGTAGTATGTATTCTCTGATTATGTTCTATTTGAGATTTGATTATAATGTTTTGGGTTTGTTATATTTTTTATATCTAAACTATTTGTGTGCTACGATAGTTTTTATATCTAAACTATTTTAAAGTTGCAGGTAATAGTCCAATTGCTTCAAAACTCCTTGAAGCTCTAAGGAATGTTCGGCTTAGCTCATCTCCGACCCCGTCGCCACGCGAAAAAGTCGTTCGTAAAACTGCCCATCGAGTTCTCACAACCATGGCAAAGGGAAAAATGAGGTGGAGGCGCGATATTCTCACAAGCCAGCTCAAGCTCAAGTTTATCCAGAACTGGAGAAATAGAGTTGCGGCGACCGATAATATCCGGTGTAGAAAGCCTAGAGTGAGTATTTTGCATTTGAAATTGAACATCTATATTCCAGTGTTCAACACGTTACCTCTCCATCCTCTTAGGCTGCTATATATAAGGCAATGACACCCATTGTGGTATGATTTTTTTTATCCGGAGCTGATATACATTAATCACAACAAGTACCACAAGTATATTTCACCCATTGTTAATCTATATATGAAGACATATTGCTCTAACAATTTTTTTACATATTCTATCAACATATACACCAAATTATATTTCAGTAAACATGGTATGCTTCAATACCCATTGAGATTTTTGTGGGTTTCTTGAGATTGATTGTTCTAAACTTTGAGCTATAGCTTTTTACAGTTAATTATTTTGTTTGTGATTGTGTTTGACAGTTTGAGGAATTTGCAATAACTATTTTAGAAGCCCATTACAATGGGAATTTATTTAGCGACGTTTGTCCTGTTCTTTAGTGTTGCAGCCTGTTCTTTAAAATTAACATCACTCGAGGGACTCTAAGATTTGTCCGACACATTGTCCAACTGATGAATATAAAAAAAAATTCAATTCTAGCAAAGATTACTGATCATAAATCAAACTGTTGGAGTTAGAATGGCCTCCAGATGTCAGTGTTGTAAGTCTGCTATTGAGACCATAAATCATCTTCTTATTTCAGGACCGATAGCATCAAAAACCTGGGAGGTGTTTAAAAGAATAATAGGAATCAGGTATTTTCCTAGCTTAGTTCATGGAGTTATTATACAGTGGTGGTTGCAGGTAGGTAGATCAAAGATGTCTAAGTGGCTTCATTGGTAGGTAATCAAACAATATGTAACCGACTTCTTATCTTTGCAGTTGGTAATGGCTTCGATACGAAGATCAACTTAACTAACAAACCGAATGGACTGAAGATGGGAGAAATCATGAACTATGATATAATATCTGTGATGGCGTATCCGAGGTACTTTCTTTTTACAAAAACAAGTCAGAATACCTATGATGGCATATATGTGATGGTTTTAGATACTCCCATGTTTTCATCTATTCCACAAGATGAACCAACATCTTTTATTTTGATAATTGGAAGCAACGTTCATTCGTATTTTATTTTTTAATATATGTTATTGTCTTAAGAAGACCATGCACTATATTATTTTCGAGAGCACATAAGATGTTTTGTGTAATTGTGTTCCCCTAATGCCAAAAGTAGCTTTGGGGATTTTGTCTCTGTAAATATTGACGTTACTTAAACTTAAGGCCCTCTCACATGAATATATTTACACCTGAGACGCCAACTACAAGAGTCACCACATATATTTACACCTGAATTTACATTATTTGTTTGTTGGAAGCCATAAATTTAGAAATCTTTGTAAGTTTTACACTCTTGAATTGTTTTATCACTCTCTTGACAACTACCAGTCGGTTTTCATATAGAACTTAGTGATTGAGATGTTGTATACTTTGTGTTTGGCAAGTTGTTCAAGTGATACTTTATTCCCGAATGAGGAAAATATCAATTTTCGCTTAAGAGACCTATTGCTCATATCTCCAGCTTGATTTGTGATTTGTAGATATATCATGTCCGTCAAATGTATGTATGTATACATGTACATATAGTTTACTCCATTTATCCATGTATGTAACCATTTCACCAATACTAGAACTTGCAACGATGAATTTTGTCAATCAGTCACTCTCTAAACATATCTTATCTTTGCAAGTATCATTCATATTCGTCACATTCCTTTTATTGGCATGTTCGTCTGCATCATCAACTGAACATAAAGTAGAGCCATCAGGAAATGAAGTTGCAACTACTCCTCTAACATGGAAAGAGAGTCTCGATAATCAAATCCAATGTCTGTTGTGGTCGTAAGTTGGAACCAGCCCCTGCAGTAATTGGGTTGAGATATGTATGCTCTTACTACAACAACGTGATAAATTTGTTTGATTGACGAAATCAACATTACATTTGATTATTTATATGTTAGCTTTGAATATTGTTTATGTTGGAGTCCATATGCTCACCACTAAGCGGCATACGCCCATTTTTCAAATTATAGAAACATGGAACACTCCCAATTGGATTTTACTTGGGCATGGTGAAAAACGTGATTATCAGTAAAGGTGATCAAGCACAAGAGAGTTGGGAAAACTTGCTTCAATCTTCCGAGCCCATTGAAAATTTACTAGAATTCAAAAATTCCATCAACCAAGTTGAACCATAATCTGTTCTTGGGTCTTTAAATTAGTACATTGTTCTATTAGGCTTGACAGAGAGATGGGGAAAGGCCATGGATATTGTCCATCCTCATTCAAATCGTTGTTGTTGTTATATAAAAAGTTATTACCAATTGCCCAAATCTATTTCATCTGCTTCTTCTTAATATGCTTCTTCTTAATTTGTTATACATTCGTTATACATCTGTTGTATTTATGTTATACATTTGCTACTGCTATACATTCGTTCATTCATCTACTATATTTATGTTATACATATGCTATACACCTGCTATACATCCGTTGATTCATTGATTTATGTTATACATCTGCTATACATTTGTTATACACCTGCTATATTTAATTTCAATTGGACAAAGTGTTGTCCATAATTCAGAAAAGGATGGTACATTTCATACATAATTTGTTGCAGGCCTTTGAGTTGTGGCGCATATCTACCCAAAACTTATGATCGTGTGCTGGGAACAAGTGTCTTCTATTATTTGTGGGTGTTTGACGCACAATTCTAGTGAAGATCCTATAAGGTAGAATTGTGATATGATAAATAGTGTTGGGACGATTGGGGAAAAGTGATTACAGCTGCAATCAAGGTGAGATTTTCCAACTTTCTATGGTTTTTTGGATTTGCAATTTTGTTATTTTTTGTTTTCCTTTGTTATTTTGCAACTTTCTTTGACGAAATACTTGATCCTTATCATATTATTGTATGTTATTTCTTTTAATATAGTACCAACTAATAATGCTACCTTGATAGGACGAAGTGTGGTGAACGAGTTAATTCTACCTTGCATATCTTAGACTATAACTCCTTGAACAAGTACTTTCCCAAATCGACTTCGCTCTTGATGACACTAAGTCCAAGTCAAAGCTCACATCCGACCTCATTTTCTTCTTCTCTACCTCACCAGGACTACAATTCATCTCTCAGGTCTGCATAACTATAACGGCATAATTAAATGCACATATATACTTGGAATGGTATTTTTTATATATAGAGAAAATGACTTAGGCTCAATGTATGTACACTGATCAGTTTCCTTTTCTACTCCAAACACACGAACAAAGAGAATCTCAAATATGACGACAACATTTTTTTGTTTTGGTTTTGGTTATAGTAATTTCTAGCTGTTTGAATTCGCAGTTTGTTTGGATCTCTAAGTTGTGCCATTGTTCTGAAATATCTGTACCTGAAAAGGAAAATACTGTATTAGTTTGTTTCAATTTTTGTTTTGTAATTTCTATTATCTCTCCCTATCTCTGTTGGTTGTTATTCAACCCTCTGTTTTCTAGCGATTTTGCTCTATTATCTCGAATTTCAGTACTACCTTACATATAAAATTATGGTAATTTTGGATATTAAACCTTTCTTATTTTCTCATTTGAATCTTTGGTGTACAAGAGAGTGACAATCATGGAATTTACTCAGAAGCATTGTTATTTGCATGTTAATTACTGGAACCGTATTTGTGATGAAAATTATTTTTTTTTAGTGTTAATGTTGTTGATAGGATTGTGTATGCAAATTGATGCAGTGGTAGTGTTTATTATAAATAAATGGTTATCTTATGTTAATTTTGTTTTTGGAGATTTGTATGCAAATTCTTTCTAATGTTTACTTATAAATAGGTCAGACTTTGAAGCAAATGGATGGATTGTTTTGCAATAGAAAATGTAGTTTAGATGTTGATTCTTTTTAGTAATTTTGTGTCCACTGGTAATAGAGTCCTGTTTTTGGGAGCAACATACTTTTTGGCGTAAATCTAATGTGTGTGTTATTTACCCTTTTCATGAACAGCCTAAATAATTGTGCATTAGTTTCCAATAGTGAGAGGTCAAAAAGGTATTTTATGATTAGCAAAATACATATGTGATTTTTCAATGACTATGAAGGAGGTTTGTGATTAAGTAGTGATATTTTTAAATGTAGGTACAATTAATTTAGTAATCTGAAATGAACTTCGTTTTCTGACTATAACATCCGTTTTGATGTGAATATTTGAATTGCTTACCAATTAGTATTGCATTTTGTATAGTGCACATTATTTTTAGATCTGTGTATAATTTTTATTTTAATTCTTTCTATTACTCATTATTTGATTAATGATTTTGTCGTGCTGCTTCATTGGTACAGTTCTCTTACTATTGATTTTTCCCTGCGCTGCTTCAGCATCACGATATGCACAAGAACTTTAATTAAATTCGCTCAGATGTATTTTTTCAAGTGTGGCTCAATACAGTGATCAGCTAGAAATTTTTAGACCTTAGACCAGCCACCTAAGAAAGTCATGGATCTGTTATGGTCAGAAATTCAATAACACCTTAAACAATTTGTAGAGGATTGTTATGATCTGCCAGAAATGTTCACATGGTCTTCTTAAGAGAATGATGTCTGGACCGATTTACCTTCACAACAACAATTCGGGCCAACTGAAAGATTTCTAGCACTATCGAATGCACAAACTTCCTAAGTTCCATCAACCACTGAATTTCAATGCGGATTATCCCACGATTGGGTTGATATAACAGTTGCGATCCTCATAACTTAGTGAAACATATTTGGTTGTGGGTATCATTGTCTTGGGTTTCTCTCTGCATATGATCACGTTTTTCGAATCAAACATACATAGGAGTGCAAAACTTTAAGTTGGTATTAGACTAAATATAATTATTTACTTTTCGCGATTTGAGTGACCTATGGGATTGGCTAAAAATTCATTTGTGGCACAGTGGGGAATAAATTGTTGGGAATCTCCCGATTTCTGAAATCCATTTTCCTCCCCTACATGTATGAGACCAGGGAGGATCTCGATAAACCTATCAGCCATTGACAGAACATTGCTTTGGAGATTTGGTAAGATTGATGCTTGGAACTGTTGATAGCAAGGGCCGGGAAATTCAATGATAATTTAGTTGTCCAGCACAGTGCGATGATATACATCATCTCATTAGTTCCTTCTCAGTCCTGATCACTCCCCAATTTGGTTACTCAGATGTATCCGTCGATGCTCTACTACCCAACAATCACTTCTCTTCTACTCAGTTCACCATGGAATTGGCTAGCACTGAATCTGGAAATGTACCCAAGTGCTACTCCATGGACATGTCTACATATTTCATCTGTGTTTTTTTCGAATCATAAGTAATATGTTTTACTAAAGTTTTGGTGTCGAAGTTGTTGAACTAAGTCCTTTGAAATTTTAGAAAAGAATCTTATTGTCATTATCAAAATGTTAAGCAAGTTCGGGCATGACATTATTTGTATTAAATATGTTGATATTTGAATTGAATTGCATTCCAAAAGTCTTTTGGAGAAGTTTTTAGATATATGTCCAATTGGATATGTGATTATTAGCAAAAATCTATTTACTGACCAAAATCGTAAGCGTGTGTGTGTCTGTGATATATATTAGTATCTTTTTTCTAGAACAGTTGAATGATATGTTGTTCGATGAATTTTGTTGTGGGACATGTTGGATTTGTGTAATGTTGGTAACAATAGTTCTACCTGTTTCACCCACAAATGGGGCCCATCACTAAAATGGAAAAGTATGTATAAATCTTTACAATTATTTTATATCGTTTGTTAACAATAGTTATACCCTTACACGTCATTTAGTTATATTGTATTTTGCTAACTTTTTTTAGTTACCTATTTTGATGTATAGATAAATTTGAGGAACTTGATGACACAGTGGAAATATATTATATTGCGCGCACACAAGTGATTGATGTAGGAAGATGTACAAGGGAAAGTGATAGGGATTTGTTGTTTATTGATGAAAGGAATATTTATATTATTTGATTGTGTATAAGGTGCTTTTCCCAATCTTATACGAGGTCCAATACGGACTATTAGTATTGTTGTTGGGTAGTCTAATAAATAGAGAAAATTTTGTTTAAATTTTTTACATTATTTACGATTATTTGTGTTATATATGAACTTTGATTTAAATTATACACAACTTAATACTTTGGAAAATTAATATCGTGCCTTCAGGCATGGGCATACCCTAGTGTGTGTGTGTGTATATATATATATATATATATATATATATATATATATATGTGTGTGTGTGTGTGTGTGTGTGTGTGTGTGTGTGTGTGTGTGTGTGAGAGAGAGAGAGAGAGAGGGAGGGAGATATAGATAGAGTGACTGTCATTGGTATATTTTGCATATTTATATATATACGGTATCGTTTTTATTTGAATTCTTTGTGTTTGCATTTAATCCATATTTTTCACGTGATTTATCTTTCGATCAAATTGGCATACTATAGGATCATATTGGTATTTCTTGCTTCTTGTTTGCATTGATATCTCATGTGTATTCAAGTAGGTATCATATTGTATCAATATTTGTATTACTTGATCCTCGTTTGGATTATTTATGCTTGTGTTGCCATCTTATGTTTCGTTGCACCTTTCATTATTACATGATATTATTACTTCGTACTTAATATATCTTAGTGTCACATGTTCTGATATTTATCGGGAGAAATGGTTTATGGGGAGAAATAGTTTTATAAATTCTTACGTTCTATGTTCCTGAACAAAAAAGGGGGAGAATTGCTATCTTTCACTTTAGTGTTCGGAGGAGATCTTTATGTCTTACCTAGGTTAGATATTATTAGACATAGGGGGAATGTTATTCTTATGCAGTTTATATTGTTATATATTTATATTTCATTTCAAGGTGTTTTTAAGTGTGTAGGTTTATAACATACGATAAAGTTTACAAGTGTGCAAAGCTACGCAATGTATGTGTTTGTGGAGCATTTGTACTTTTCCTTTTGTGGTTGGAAATTGAGTCTTTTGGAGAGTGATATTTCGTCTTTTGTGTATGCCGTTTTTCCAAACACTGCTAATTAAAAATCCCTTTTGTACTTACAAATGCACTAAAGCATGTATACGTGAAAGTAAGAGGTCAATTCGTACTTCTTAACGTGGACAAGAGAAAAGTGAAGATTATGTAACGGGTTTTTAAAACAATTTTTTAAGAGATGTTTATAGTACTAATGATGAACTAATTTATAAGCACCCAAAACTGTACAATTTATACCCCAAATAGACGTACTTTTGTTGCTAATTCCCGACAATACGGATCTTATGTGCTTAAATATTTATTTTGTAGGCCGAATGCATGTTGCGGTGTTCAAACGCGTATTTCAAGGCAATTGTGCATTTTTTTGGATCTAATTAT
The DNA here is from genome assembly GCA_949130495.1 of Sambucus nigra. Taxonomy (NCBI): domain Eukaryota; kingdom Viridiplantae; phylum Streptophyta; class Magnoliopsida; order Dipsacales; family Adoxaceae; genus Sambucus; species Sambucus nigra. The sequence continues at coordinate 787,998,732 of OX422207.1, read as the reverse complement.
ACCCAAGCCCGTATCCTAGCCTACCCAAATCGAGCCCAAACTTACCCCAAGCCCGTGTGTTTTTTATTTATGTCATTTTATTATTTTTTAGATTTTTAGTTTGAGTTATTTTTATTTTTAGGATTTATTTTAGATTTATTTAATATTTTCTAGATTTATTTTCTATTTTTATTTTTATTATTATAATTTTATTTTGTTAATTTTTAATTTTATTAGGTTTAGTTTTTAGGAGCTTATTTTTAGTTTATTAGATTTTATATTTTTTTAGGACTTTAATCTTCATTTAGAATTTTATGTTTTTTTTATTTCTTTTATTTTATTTTAGTTTTTAATAGCTTAGGATTTTATTTTTAGTTTTAATATTTTTATTTTTTTAGTTTGTTTTATTTTTAGTTGAATTTTATTTTTTAGTTTTAGTTGTATTAATTTTATTTTGAGTCTTAGTTTTTATTTAAGGTCATAAACACACACCCCCTAAAACCTACACAACTACCATACACACAATCCCCTTATCCTAATACCCACACACTCCTAAACCTACACCCTCACCACACCTTATCCCTCCTACCATCTTCTTCAACCTCTCACCACTCTTTCTCTCACCTCCATAACTAAACCCCCATCAAAACAACTCACCTCACACCCACTAATCTCCCATAAACCAACCACCTGCAAAACCCACCGGCGACCTCACCGCCCCTGACCGCCGACAGCAGCCCCTACCACGAACAGCCTCCCCTTGTGCAACCCTCGTTACCCCACCAGTGCCGAACCCGGCGCGTTGCCCCTACCCCTATCTTCTCCCTTACCCTCGTCGGACCTCTCTCTCACCCCGCCGCCACCCTGGCCTGGTTCCCCTCTCTCTCTCCGCCCAGCCTTGAACCCTCCTTCCCCTCTCTCCCTGCGACTTGCCGGCGACAAAAACCGGCGACCCTATTATCGCCCCACTCCGGCGATGTTTCCCACTCCGGCCACCATCAAGCCTTTCCAACCCAAACACATTTCAGCCCTCATATGATTTCTTCACCTGCCAAAACACAAAGCAAATGCCAAACAAATTGCCACATGTGTCTAAACCCATTAAACCCATTTAACCCCTTTTTCCTTATCTTAACCCAACTTCCCATTTTTTATCCTAAGCCACGACATGTTCAAAACCAAATAAACCCACATGTGCCATTTAAAACTTTTTACCCCCTTTTTCCTATTCGTTACCCAAACTACCCTTAAACCATATCTGATATTTATTTCCCCATGTGCCCAATTAACCTTTTAAGTCCCAATACCCATTATACCCCCAACAACCACTTTTTATCCACTTCCCAAAAATGCCCCCAAACCTCTCATTCGCAAATCAGATTTTATTCCTCACCTCACTTCCCACATGACCTCAAACACCCCCATGCACATGTGCTCTCACCTCGCCCACATGTTCACCATAGCCAATTCCCATTTTTACCCTCATGCTCCATGCCTTGTATAAATTGAAGAAGAAGACCCATTTGCAAAAATCTCAAAATTAGTTTTAAGCTAGTGCGATAAAATTCTCCTCACCCCTCTATGTTGAGTATTTGCATTTTTAGCAAATACCTCAATATAGAGGTGTGTGTTGAAAATTATCTCTAAGATAAAATTCACCCCACCCCTCTATTATCAATTATTGCATTTTTAGCAATTAATTCAAAATAGATTGATGTAGTGAAATTTATCCCTTATGGGAGATAAATTCTAACCCATTCATTTATGTTGAGATTTTGCATTTTTAGCAATTCTCTCAATATAAATTAATGATCTAGAATTTATTTCTTTGGGTGAATTCTAATGTACAATTTTATAATTTTAGGATTTGCATTTTTAGCAAATCTCTTTTATTATTTAATTGTCCATTATGAATCTCACTCAATTTAATCCTCACAACAATTTATTTTCTCCACACTATCTAAAAATAATAAAATAAAAATTCTAATCTAAAACTACACTAAAATGGCATTTTTAGCAAATCTCTTTTATTATTTAATTGTCCATTATGAATTCATCTACTATCCTTTTTATTTTTATTTTGTAATTTTTAGTTTAGATCAAATAGAAGAGCTAAGAGATAAGAATTTGTAGAGAGAGAAAATGCCATTTTAGTGTAGTTTTAGATTAGAATTTTTATTTTATTATTTTTTGATAGTGAGGAGAAAATAAATTGTTGTGAGGATTAAATTGAGTGAGATTCTTGATGTAATTGTGTTTGAATCATTCAAATTAAGGGATGTGAATTTCAACTCAAGGAATAGAAATTCAATTTCACTTCAAGAGATTGGAGTTTGATTGTTTTCTTCTCTTCTCATTTATTTTATGCCTATTGAATATTTGTTTATTATGTTTGATACCATGTTAGGATAAATTCCCTTTCAAGGGGTGGGGTAAAACCCTTATTTGATGTTATTTTATTTTTATTAGTTTAATTACTTGAAAAGTCCCTTTGAATGTTAATTTTAATCCCTCACCCTTAGATTTACGCCTCGAGAGAGGGTAAATGATTTTCGAGAGGAAATCGAAATTCTAGTGATAATACCCATTTTAAATTCGAACTAGAGATAGGGGTTTCTTAAGTGGGGTATTATCACTTGAATTTTAACTCTAAAATTATTTTTTAAGATTTACATGAACTTTAATTGATCGATCCTAGCGGGTGATTAATTAAAATGAGTGTAGATTTATTTTTCTAGAGTTGTGAGGTGTTAAACTTAATATTTTAAAATTTTATTATTAAAATTACACTTGCAACGAGAGTTAATTTGTAATTTTGATATTAATTTGGGAGAATTCAAATAATTAAATTAATTAATTAGAATAACTAAAATTTGTGGTGTAATCCCACTCCTTAATTGTTCTCACAATTATTTACCTCACTTATCTCTTATTTTTAGTTTAGACCTTAATTTTCATTTGAGTTACTTTCTAATTAGTATTTTCATCTTAGTTTAGTTTAGTTTAGTTTAAAACCTCAACTCACCCATTTGTTTTAATATTGAAAAAGCTAAAAAATTAGAAAAAGTGAAAAAGCACAAAAAGGAAATAAAAAGTGAATTACAATTGAATTTATTCCATTTGTTTTACTCCCTAGGAAGTGGATTGATACCCTTACTTACCTCTACACTTTGAGTTGTTATATTTTGTAGGTACATAAGATTTTGATTAGAATGACTTTTCAAGCAACGACAAAAATATATCGCAAAAGTTCTTTCTATCACTAATGTTTAAACTAAACTAATAAATAAATAAAATGACCAAGTGAGCTAAATATAAGTAGTGAGCAATTATGAGATAACTCAGGGGATTGAAACGTACCATCTAACCTATTTATTTTTATTACTTAATTTATCGATTTGAAATATCCCAAGATATAAATAAATTCACAAATCAACTCTCGTTGCAAATGTAAAGTTATTATAGTCTTTTTGGAAGATTAATATTTAAATTTCACTAACGCTATAAAAATTAGATTAAACATTTTTTTAATAAATCACCCACTAGGGAAAATTTACTAAAAGTATTTAAAATCATTACAAATTACCTTTTAGAGTTGAGCAATTTAAACTATAATATTATTCAAAAATTACATATCTCTAGTTTAATTAATAAATAGTGTAATCTGAATTTCAAATTTTCCCTCGAAATAATTTACCCTCTCTCGAGGCGTAAATATAAAATGTAAAATTTCAATACTAATATTCATAGGGGCATCATAAATAAACAAACTGAAAATAAAAATAACTATATTAAAGGATTCATCTCACCCCTTGAATGGGGTATTTAGCATCTCATTTTTTATATTATTACATATAAAATATAATAATGACACAATAATAGGCATAATAAATCAAACAATACGAGAATAAATAGTTAAACCAAGTCTCCTTGAGTTTGATATTAACTTTCCAAACTTGAACAATAATTGCACCCACAAATCTGAATTTTACAATACTGAATAGTATCACTCAACTCATAATTTGGGTCTTACAAAATATAATCCACCTCACATTCAAGTCATTAAAAATAGAAAAGAAGAAATAAAAATTTAGTATAACTCTACTCCTAAATCTACACTAAAAATGAACCAAAAATAAGGTCCAACACTATTCTAGACTGTCCGAAATTTGGCCTAGAATGCTCCCCTTTCAATCTGACTAACCTCCTATTTAAATATGACAAGAGGTATGGGACAAAGGATAAAACAAAACAAAAGAATTATCTTGAAAACAAAAATGAGAACAAACCTCTTAACAGGGGGGGATAAAACACTATTTGACAAAATGGGTCTTCTAGGGAGAAACTCATTACCGACCTTTAACAGGAGACGAGAACTGGGGAATGTAAAAAGGGTGGAGGAAAAGAATGAATAAGGTTTTAAAACTCCACACGAGATAAAATGTTATAGCATCTTCAACATGTTGGATTAAGAAATGGGCACAAGGGAATATAGGGAATAACTTTTAGGCAGAAAGAGACAAACAAGGGGAACCAAAGTTGGTTTATGGGAGAAAGGAAATAGGTTTCGATTTTATGGGTTTGGCATGCTGCCATTTTGAGTTGTCCGGAGTTGGGGCAGTTTTTGGGTTTGGAATCGGGTAGGGCTTGGTTCGGGTTAGTATAAGGTGGTTGGTGGTTAGTTCGAGAGGGTTTCGGGTTCATCTAGGTCAAGTAGGTGGGTTATCTCAGGTTAGTTTATGTAGGGGTGTTTGATGTGGATCACCGACAAGGGGAGGAGGTAGCAGAGGCGTCGAGTTTCAGGTAGGTGGTTAGAGGGGTTTTCAGGTGAGTTTTGGTGGTTTGGAGATGGTAGAGTGGATGTGTTGAGGGAGATGAGTGTTTATATATACACACACACACACACACACACTAGCGGAATGCCCTTGCTTGAAGGCACGTCAAAAATTTCTAGAGCACGTAATCACAAAATTGCAAAAAATTTCAAAATACGTAATTGCGAAACGGAAAAAATATTGTTCCCTAACAAAACAAAGTGTAGTTTAAAAACATTGACCATAGTCTCCTTTGTTTATAGGACTATCCACCCTACTTAACAAATAACAAATTATCCAAGAACATTCAAACAGTCTAAATTAATCATACAAATTAAAATATAATGTGAAATATATAATATTCATCAACTAAATTCACATTACGCCTCGAATAAACAAAGTGTCGATTTAAAAAAAAAATGAACAAAATCTTCTTTGTTTATTGGACTATCCACCCTCTTAAGGCAGAACGACTAATCCTACAATATTCAAAGTAGCCTTTGAAACTTCTTGTACAATAGGTGGTAAGTAAATGCCCACCCAATGTAGCTAAGGCATATAATGAAATCATACCCACCCTCATTGAAGTTGAAGTCCATTGATGTCTTCCTTTTGGGGGATTAACGTCAAAAGAATTGTAGGCCTTGCATATTTTCAACATATCTCAAAATCAAATAACATATATATTAAACACAAATCTATTGCAAAGAAAGAATAAGAATAAACTAAGTGACGGGAACATCCTTTCTCTAACTTTTAACAAATAAAAAAGAAAATTAAACCATTATTCATTAATAAAAAGATATTAAAACACATGAATATATAATATTCAATCTAGTCAGTGTAGTTAATGAAATGATAATCATACCATTTGTAACTTTATCAATATGAGGTTAACTTGAAATTGTCAAAAGTACATCCAGAAAAATGTGTAAGCATAATTACTAAAACAAAAGATTTAATAAAAAAAAAACTTCAAAGATTCAATAAAATATGCACTAAAACAAAAAAATGATGACATCAAAAAAGAATTAGAAAAAATCAAAAACATAAATTGTTTCTTTGGTTGTAGGGGCGACCACCACCTTTTTTTAAAGAAACAAAATAATAAAATTAGTATGACCATAACATAGAAACTTTCAATTTAGCCAATACGTTTTGTGGAAGCCCTGCTCGAATGACCTGCTCAGCTGCCTCAAATGGCCTGCCTCGAATGACTTGCTCAGTTGCCTCAAATGGCTACTGGGCGATAATGTTTGTTTCAAAAAAAGCTCCCCTGGGTCACACTAAAGAGGTAACGTTGTTCACAAAAAAGATAACAGATACGGGAGGTTTCACCTGCCTCAAATGGCTTTAGGGATGTTTTGTTGCGTAAAAATATGGAGGTTTATGACAAAAAAGAGAACAGTGAATTCTTATAATAACAAACTTGAATTAGTTTTTGTTAGATCAGTGAATTCCTAAAACAAAAAAACTTGAATCAATAACAAATGACACATTCGTATAATGTTTAGTACAATTAATTGGTAGTCAATATCGGTGCTATAACAATGCTGAACACTAAAATGGACAAAAAAAATCTATTGAAGGGAATTGATATTGTGAAATCAGTTTTTGTGATCATAAAAATAAGAGGTACGATGGATACAAATGATTCTGATGGGATCAAGTTCAGATATTGGGATAAATCAATTACCAAAGTTTAACCAAAAGAAAGAGAAAGCGATACAAAAAGGAGTAACACTACCAGTAAAATGAGAATCAATTCATTAGTTCAAGAGTTATTTGATCGAACCCAAAAGTAATAAAAATAATAATAAATATCGTAAGTACCCAAAAACGTAATGATAAAAGATCAAGAAACCTGAGAAATCCAAATATGCACCAATTTTGAAATATGATTCATTAGTTTAAAACCTTTCAGTGGTTTGCTGAAAGGTCTACTAAGATCTGTTTGGTATGGTCGGAGAGTAGCAGTGTGCTTAAGCTCCACTTCTGAAGATCAGATCTAAGCCATCAACGACTCTTTAGTTCGTCCGTAGACGGATTTGGTGAACAAAATATTAAAGCTTCATCAGCCCTTCAATGGGTTGTAGTCCAGTTGCATTTTTTGATTGATTTTCTCTCCTTTCCAAATATGTTCTGCATATGGATGATTAAATCATCACAGGTTCTCACCAAGTGTTTGTTCCCCTCGAGTATTTTTAGCCGATCGCAAATTGGAAGCCCATGGAGCCAGTTGACGAATTCAGATAAAAAATCTCTTAACTATGGAGTTGATGCGGATCAAAATTCTCTTAACGATGGGCAATATGCACATAGCAGCAGACCATATCATTAATGATCAGCAAACCATATCATTGTATAAAACTATAACTTTTCCACACAATTTTCATTCAAGTATCTAACATGAAAAAAAAAACAGAAAAAAGTAAACATTGGACATGATTACAGTTACAAAGAACATAAAACAAATGAAATCAATAAAAGATAGGTACAAATGACAATTCATAAAAAGCCCAAAAAAATGCAGGCCCCGTTTATTCTAGAACAGGTTAATAGATATGTTATCCTTTTTTTCACAAAACAGGAGCTGCATCATTTCACCCAAATTATAAGCTTAAAAATAACTGAACTTCAATTATAACACACTTTGACAGTGTACAATAAGATGGGATTGCATAGGAGTAATACCGTCAGATTATTATTGAATAATAAAAACTGAAGAAAGTAGTGGAGAAATGAACCCAATGGATGTAAGCTTTCTTTCTGCTTTTCAAAAACGAAATAAATGGAAACACGATCACTGCACACTCACCCCCCCTTCACATTTGGAGGATTCCTGTAAAACAAAAAACAAACACGGATAATGGAGAGTATACTTGATAAGGGATCGATCTATAAATCTATACATGTTTTTTTAAGTAATATAAAACACTAAAAACAAAGAAACAAATAATAAAAAGAATAAAATAGAATTCAATGTGCCACTACGCAAACAGAGGAACCATGCGCAAAAAAGAAAAGGGGGGGTGAACACAAAAACTTAAATTATATTAAAAAATCAATATTGTATAACAACCATCCCTTGGCAAGAATGTTGAAACACAACAGTCAAAGAACTAAAACCTAAAACCTAAAATCATAGATCTGTATGTATATAGTCAGATTAGATAAGTCTCAGGGCATGAAAAAAACTATAGTCTATATACAATTCCCAAAACAAAAATTTGAGTGGCTTCAATTATAGTATCCCTATATTGATTTTATAAAGTATTATGCATTTAAACTATTTACAAAAAATGACCATTATTTGAACTTATAAAAAATAGAGATAGCTGATGAATGAAAGACCATAAAGGGAAATTTGAAAAATCCAGATCAAATTTTATACCAACCACTCCGCGTGACATATAATAAAATGGTCCAAATTGAGAAAATATCACCTTTTATTCTTCATCCTCTTTGTTTTCTTCTGTGACATTATATAACTTCCATACAAATTGATTCCATACTAAACATTACAATAAAAAGGAAATAAGGCCTTTTCTTATGAATTATGATGAAAGAAAAATGCTAAGACTTATAATCCATTGACAAAAACAATTTATAATCTATTCTTTAGAAAAATATGGAAGATTTAGTAAATACTATAAAATTTTAACTGACATAAAAAATGAATATCTGATTTTTTATAGAACTATTTTATCAAACACTTGTGGGTCATAGGTAGATCATCCCCACAATGAATTCATACAAAAAAGGAAATAAACCAACATCAGTTAAAACCGAGAGAGATAGAGATCATCTATTATACCTAAAAAATCAAATAAAAAACGTGTCAAATCTACGAAATAAAACTACAAATGCACATAACCATATACCTGAAAAATCGAATACACAAATTGTCAGATCTACAACATAAAACTATAAAATATGTGAAATTAGCTGCCAAAGAATTTGAAACCATAAATGAGAAAGGATTAATCAATAAAAACGTGATTCCCAAAAGGTTAAAAATGAAAACCCACAAAAATTAGGGTTTACAAAATGTAAACTGAACAAAAAAAAACTTAAAAACCTTCAATCTGAGGAAGAGATCGGGCATACCTCATGGAGAAGAGAACACGAAGCGTGAGCGCGACCAAGTGAGAGAGAGATTTCGGGAAAGGCTAAGGACGACAGAGGTGGGGGTCTGTTTTGGGGGATTTGTGATGTGGGTCAAGTGAAAAACTGGAGAGGTTTTAGAAGGGGGTTCTTTTCTATCATCTGCCATGTCACAATGCATAAGTGGTGACATGGCACTATCTCAAACCCTTAGATCGTCCTAAAAAATTCTACCTTGATCGTTGATTTGTTGGAACAGTAAAACACCCTCCTAACACACACACACACACACACACATATATAAGTTTGCACATCTATTTTTAAAATATTAAAACAAATATTTTTAGAGTTGATTTTTTATATGATATTTAAACATTTCAACGGACTCACATATGAAAAAAATTAACTCAAAAAAAGTTTTTAGCTATTTTCAAAAAATTGGTCAAACTTTCGCAGTTTGTAAAGCTTTTAAAATCTACGAAAGTTTGACATATTTTTTTAAAATAGCAAAAAAACTTTTTTTAAGATAATGTTTTTATATGAGTTCATTGAAATGTTAAAATATCACATAAAAAATCAACTCAAATATATATTTTTTTTAATATTTTTAAAAAATACGTGTGCGTCAGCACGTGCGCAAATTTAGTGTGCACAGGAGTCTCTCTCTCTAGAGATAGAGAGAGAGAGAGAGTTAGGCTCTCGAACATACCTCATTAAACAAACCTAGCAACCTACCTATTTTTTTAAATAGTAAAAAAAAAAAATTGAGTTAATATTTTTTATATGGATTCATGATATTTCAATGTTCCCCTGTAAAAGTATTCAGATCAAAATAATGTGTTTTGATATTTTTAAAAAATAGGTAAAAAAACTGACAGTTTTAAAGGGTAAAAACTGACAGTTTTTTCACCTATTTTTTAAAAATAACAAAAATTATTATTTTCAATTGATTTTTTTATAGGGGCACATTGACATATCATGAACCCATATAAAAAATATCATATCAAAATTATTATTTTTACTATTTTAAAAAAACGATGTGTTGCTAGGAGGTATGTTGGAGAGCCTGACTCTCTCTCTCCCTCTCTCTCTCTCTATATATATATATGTGTGTGTGTGTGTGTGTGTGTGTGTGTGTGTGTGTGTGTGTGTGAAAACCCGCTCAAAATAATAACGGGTGGCCAGCCCTATACTACATTAAATCAGGTATCTCAGATGGCACAGTCTCAACACCAACTGACAATACTAATAATATAAGGCTAACTACCCGAAATCATTAAAAGTGAATTGTCAAAAATTTAAAACTTTTTATTTAACAACAACAACAAAACCAATAATGCAACTCAACCAACAATATACAGCTAACTATGATAAGTGATAAGTGCCAACTCCATTAATGTACAGGGGTGCAATATAAAGAACAATTAAAATACTCGAATATGTTGTCGGGTAACAGACAATACAATCGGAGAATGAAATATGAAAGTGTTAATCTACAACACCTTGAATACTAACTCCATATACAACTGAATCATAATCTAGATATACAAAGATAAGAATCGACTAAAACAAAGCGCCGCAACAGTCCGCTACTGCCATAGCTCCACGAATCCTGAATGGATGAACATCAAAGGCGTCCTTGCGGAGGAACACCTGAAGTAGTACAATATATACATGGAGGAGAAAATATAAACGGGTCAGAGCCCGAGTTGAAAAACATTTTATAGCAAGTGTATTAAAATGCATAATAATTATAAATGCATTATTACATGATTAAGGTGGAATCGAACTCTCCATAATAATTCAACTCACCTCTCATCTAACGCGCGCACTAAGCGTATGCACGTGATCTCCAAATGGATGCCCGATTCTAGTTTAGGTAAGAGGATTCCAACTTAAACCCAAATGAAGTATTTAAGTGAAACCATCTAACCTATCTCCCAATCTACACTTATTTCAATAATCTATAAGTTGTATACATTAACTTTAATGTAATAGTTATAGTTATCTTTATAATGTTCATTTGTTGAACATATAAAGTTGCATGATCCAATCATGACCACATCAACATTCTCATTTACTAGAATAATATATTCTAGTGATGCCTTTATTTGGCATGTAAATAGTATATATATATATATATAATTATTATCTATGAGTTATTAGCATCAAGAGTTAAGGACTAAACTCCTCCCGATTCTCAACACGACACTGCGTTTCGTGCGTGGGACGTCTCGTCGAGGCGAAATCCAAATAAGGAACCCCCCTCCCCCCCCCCCCCCCCGCGTTATACTACTCCTAACCGTATTGATCCTCGAGGCTCATTATGCCCTCAATGCAAGATGCATGTAACCCAAATTATTATTATTCAATTTTTAATTAATTAACATTCCCAATTCTCAACAGTACACGGCGTTTCATGCATGGGACATCTTGCCGAAGCAAAATCCAAACAAGGACCCCCCCCCCCCCCCCCGTTACACTACTCCTGGCACTGTCGATTGTCGGGATAGGTGATATATATATATATATATATAAGTAAATATGAGCATTAAGGACTAACTTACCCCCAATTTCCAACGTACCCACGACCTCTCACCCCTAAAATAAATAAATGTATATAAACATGTCATTTGCGGACCACCATGGACGACTATGACCTGGGGAATATCCACACCTGGCTCATCTAGCCAGAATGCTCACCCTCTACGCACGTAGCTTCCCAATGATAGCAAGGAGGGGGTATGCTTAACATGTATATACAACATCATATAAGGTATACATACATCCCACATAATAAAGATACACCATTACATAAGGTATACCTGCAACATCATATTCATTTTCATTATACGCACATTGGCGCAATTTGATTAACATCATTGTTTAGTATATTACTCTCAAGATATACTAATTGTCAATTCTCACACATCTTCCCCACTTAGTATACACTATAATATTTCTCACTTGAAGCTCACATGTCGCTTCTAATAATGAATTATCTCTCAATTCTATTTAAGTTAAGGATGTTCTTTTATCCTAATGCTCTTCAATTAGCATTTCTCATTGTGTGAGACATCTCCCAAATCAAACATCAATAAGGATATTTCTATATCCGTATGCACCTCAAATAGCATTCATAATTCTCCATCCATAATAGGGTTCAATTCATTTTATGAACCTTTAAAGTTATCCCATTTGGGATTGGATCCTAAGATCCATTATCTCTAAGTTATTCTCATTCTCAAATCGTGAAATCGTTATTATCTCCAAATAAAACCCCCAAATAAAAGTGGGCTTCCCCACTTAGAAAAATACCAAAATCTCTAATCGGTATTCCTCAAATTTAGTCAATATGACTCCAAAATTTATTATAAGGGAAACTCGCTAAAAGTATCCAAAACATACTCCAAATATCTCCTATAGAGATCCCCAATCGATAACCTCGAACAAAACGGGATGAAATTCTTTTTAGAAATACAATCCCCCCAAAGCCCTGTTTCCGAATCGATTCGGCCCAGCGAATCGATTCGGCCAGGAAGGCGAATCGATTCGGGTCATCAGACCTGGGATTCTGTCTCAGGCCGAATCGATTCGGCTAGGGTCCGAATCGATTCGGTCACTCAGACTTGGCACCTGCATATTTCCGAATCGATTCGGTAGGAGGTCGAATCGATTCGGCCTACCCGGAGGCTCGAAAATGGCTACTTTTTCGTAAGCTAAAAATTCCAAAATTCATATTTAACATTTTCTCTCCATTTCTTTTCAACCCAATCACATATATATCATCAATAATCATCCTAGAATACATATAAACTAATTTCTATCCTCAAATCAAAGATTTACTTATCAAATCTAAGATTATACCCAAAAGTTAGGTTTTGTTAAACTAAACCTAAAACCCAAAATATCAATCCACAAATCATGCAATAAATGGTACACAACAATTATTTATCAAGTTTAATCACTTTCTTCGGGTTCGTAGGGTCTGAATCCGCCTTGAGATCGCGTATTGGCCGAAAATCTCCATTTTCTCTCTCTTTTCTCCTTCTTTCTCTTCTTCTTTCTTTCTTTCTTTCTTTCTTTCTTTCTTTCTTTTTTTCTCTTTCTCTCTTTGGATAAATGTCTCCTGTAGACTTAATAAGCCCTAAATCCCAAGATACACATCTTTAAATGATAATACACACTTTAAATGACCCGGTAACTTTAATTCGAGTCAAACGGTCCTAATTTATTTCAGAACCTAAATAGACCCCAAGTACAGTCATTTCAACTTTCTCGATCCTTCTGGACACTATGGTACCCTCAGAATCGACATTCTACACTCTTTCTAACAACTTCAAATTTTGACCTCAATTGCCAATTTAATTATTTCTCCACTAAAGTATTATTTATTTCTCCCAAAATAAATAAATCGTTGTCTCCAAGACCTCAGGTTGTTACAAACTTTCCCACTTACAAAAATTTCATCCTCGAAATTTTAGCTAAGCCTAATTCTCCAAAGCTCAACTACTTCTAATTTTACCCATACTCACTAATCCTATCTCCAAACTTTTAACTTTCCACGACGAATTAATTTTATTAATCTTATTTTAAGTTTATTATGAGTTATATAAAACCAATTTCCACAACAAGGGCGCCCATACACCCTTTATATTTGAGCTTTATGCTCACAGTAATCATAATGAGGCTTTATTTTTTTTTTTTTTTGGTCCAGTGGTAAGGATGGGCTTCACTCTGACCATAGGTCATGAGTTCGATCCCTCCCCACGGATACCTACCCCTGTTGGAGGGCTTCCTCAGGGCTGTGTGGTTAGGCGCACGGTCGTGGGTTCGATCCCCCGCATGGTTTACCAGTATTTAAGCGGGGCTCGTGTGTGAGGTGGACATGCGCAGTGCCCCCCCTGTTTAGCTTGCACGAGGGAGTCCAAAGGGCTCGCTCGTGTGGAGGTTCAGGGTTATCAAAAAAAAAAAAAAAAAAAAAAAATTAAAAAAAAAATAATGAGGCTTTATTTGCCTCCAAAGTTTCACATTTCCATAAATATAATACTAACATTTTAATGGTGTTAAAATTTTGAATGGTCCAAAGAAATAACTCCTCTCAATTCCTGACATTCGTCACTTTCGTGCGGGGGACGTCTCGCAAAAGCGAAATCCAAACAAGGAACCCTCCCAATACATTACTATGTGGCGACGTCGGGGATTGAGAGTTTGTTAAATCCGGACTAGATTTTGAAAAATTTAATTTTATGAAAATCATTTTGAAAGGGCCCGAAGGCCGATAAAAGTTTTATTTTGAAAATAGTTTATTTTGAAAACGGTTTATATAATATAATATAATATAATATAATATAATATAATATAATATAATATAATATAATATAATATAATATAATATAATATAATTCAATATAATATAATATAATATAATATAATATAATATAAAGTGCCTTATGTCCAACACAAGGTCTTTTAAATCATCATATATATAACAATATGTAGCTCACAAAAATTATCATAATTATGAGCTAAAATTTTTCCTGCGTCCCATCAATCCACAATCTCAACATTCAAACATAAACAACATCTTACATGATTTCAATATATTGCCATTTATAAGGCTCATCCATATCTGGAATACAACAATTATAATAGTCTATCATGACTATATAAAAGAAGTATCTTTTATCATTACTACTTATCACCATTACCATTCTTACATTTACCACAAGGTTTAAAGCTCTTTTTGAGCACCTTGCAAAATCATCTATCCTTTAACAAAATAATAGAATAGGAGCCTATCTTGCTCAAAATTCTCCTTAGGGTCATTACATACATAATAGGGCTATAGTACTACCCTTTCACAAATATCTCACATACGATATTCCCAAAATTCATTTTAGTAATTATCCTATTTATAAAGGAAAATTATCTTACATCATTCATATCTAGTCCGATTGCCCTTCCTCATCAATGGGCTCCCAAACAAAGTCCCCCGGTCTAAAACGACCTCGAATCTGCTGTAGGGGTTGCACTTCTAAAACTTCATCAAAACGTGGTCCTTTACCTCTTTTAGGACAATCTCTCTTTTTATGACCTATTTCTTTACAAAAGAAACACTTACCCGTAAATCCTTTATGCTCACTCACATTACTGGCACTCTGTTTGCCAAACTTACTTGATGAACTCGAATCTCCAAAGTTCTTTCCCTCTTGCGAATGAAGACAATATTCATGACACTTTAGTAGTGCTGCATTCACTACCTCAACGAAAGTCACTAACTTAGGACTCTCTAACAAATGCTGTCGGATTTTCCAATCTTCATATTCCTAGTAGAGGAAAGAAAATACCTTCGATCAAAAAGTTCCCAAAATTCCTTTATAGGTAAAGTATCTCTTTGTTCAGATGTGGTGACAGACTCCCACCAATGGAGAGCTGCACCCGATAACATAAAGGTAGCTAAAAATTATTTATGCACCTCACTACACTCCACCATACGAAGGTGCCTCTGTATACTATTCTTCCATTGACTTGCAGCCATTGCATCAAATCCCCCTACAAACTCGAGAGGATTCCCCTTACTAAAATCTTCCTTCACTCTCTCCCATAAAGACAATCCTAAATGGGGTGGGGCTGCTCGAGCGGCAAATTGCTGAGCCATCGTGGAAACGGAAGCAGTTACCGCTTGTGACACAATATTGGCAACATCATCCGTAGTCATGTTCCTTTGAGGCATTTGGGGTTGCCCTTTATTTTCCCTGACTGAACGACCTCCCTTCGGTGGCATCTGAAACAAGAACAATTGTATCAAAAAGCCTTTCAAATATTTTCGATTCAAAGAAAGATATGGACGTATGAATATAACCGTCCTAGCAATAAGGCTTTACATGAAGAACGCTCACGGAAGATCGTAGTAACGCACAAAGATCCTAAAGAAACTAGAACCTTATGCTCTGATACCATCTGTGACAACCCGCTCAAAAGAATAACGGTTGGCCAGCCCTATACTACATTAAATCAGGTATCTCAGATTGCACAGTCTCAACATCAACTGACAATACTAATAATATAAGGCTAACTACCCGAAATCATTAAAAGTGAATTGTCAAAAATTTAAAACTTTTTATTTAACAACAAAAACAAAACCAATAATGCAACTAAACCAACAATATACATCTAACTATGATGAGTGATAAGTTCCAACTCCATTAATGTACAAGGGTGCAATATAAAGAACAATTAAAATACCCGAATATGCTATCGGGTAACAGACAATACAATCGGAGAATGAAATATGAAAGTGTTAATCTACAACACCTTGAATACTAACTTCATATACAATTGAATCATAATCTAGATATACAAAGATAAGACTCGACTAAAACAAAGCGCCGCAATAGTCCGCTACTGCCATAGCTTCACGAATCCTGAATGGATGAACATCAAAGGCGTCCTTGCGGAGGAACACCTGAAGTAGTACAATATATACATGGAGGAGAAAATATAAACGGGTCAGAGCCCGAGTTGAAAAACATTTTACAGCAAGTGTATTAAAATGCATAATAATTATATATGCATCATTATATGATTAAGGTGGAATCGAACTCTCCATAATAATTCAACTCACCTCTCATCTAAAGCGCTTTAAGCGTATGCACATGATCTCCAAATGGATGCCCGATTCTAATTTAGGTGAGAGGATTCTAACTTAAACCCAAATGAAGTATTTAAGTGAAACCATCTAACCTATCTCCCAATCTACACTTATTTCAATAATCTATAAGTTATATACATTAACTTTAATGTAATAGTTATAGTTATCTTTATAATGTTCATTTGTTGAACATATAAAGTTGCATGCTCCAAACATGACCACATCAACACAATACATCAACATTCTCATTTACTAGAATAATATATTCTAGTGATGCCCTTATTTGGCATGTAAATAGTATATATATATATAATTATTATCTATGAGTTATTAGCATCAAGAGTTAAGGACTAAACTCCTCCCGATTCTCAACACGGTACTGCGTTTCGTGCGTGAGACGTCTCGTCGAGGTGAAATCCAAATAAGGAACCCCCTGTTACACTACTCCTGACCGTATTGATCCTCGAGGCTCATTATGCCCTCAATGCAAGATGCATGTAACCCAAATTATTATTATTCAATTTTTAATTAATTAATATTCCCAATTCTCAACAGTACACGGCGTTTCATGTATGGGATGTCTTGCCGAAGCGAAATCCAAACAAGGACCCCCCCCCCCCATTACACTACTCTTGGCACTGTCGATTGTCGGGATAAATGATATATATATATATATATATATATATATATATATATAAGTAAATATGAGCATTAAGGACTAACTTACCCCCAATTTCCAATATTACACTGCGGTTCGTGCGTGGGACGTCTCGCCGAAGCGAAATCCAAACAAGGAACCCCCGCGATACACTAATCCTGGCAATATCAGTCCTTGAGGTCCATTATGCCTTAGATACACAAGTACAAACACAAGCAATAATAACCATCCAATCTAGCTATAACTTGAAGGACGCAGGCTCACATGCTATCATCTTCCAGCAGCCCATATACGTAGCAAACTGGGGTCACCTGGTGGGGTTCCACGACACCCACCTCATGATCAACTCACACACACGACGTCTCGGGAAGCGGGTATAGATCCTAACCGGCAAGTGAGAGCGACCCATACCCACGACCTCTCACCCCTAAAATATATAAATGTATATAAATATGTCATTTGCGGACCACCATGGACGACTATGACCTGGGGAATATCCAAACCCGACTCATTTAGCCAGAATGCTCACCCTCTACTTACGTAACTTCCCAATGATAGCAAGGAGGGGGTATGCTTAACATGTATATACACCATCATATAAGGTATACATACATCCCACATAATAAAGATACACCATTATATAAGGTATACCTGCAACATCATATTCATTTTCATTGTACTCCCATTGGCGCAATTTGATTGACATCATTGTATAGTATATTACTCTCAAGATATACTAATCGTCAATTCTCACACATCTTCCCCACTTAGTATACACTATACTATTCCTCACTTGAAGCTCACACGTCGCTTCTAATAATGAATTGTCTCTCATTTCTATTTAAGTTAAGGATGTTCTTTTATCCTAATGGTCTTCAATTAGCATTTCTCATTGTGTGAGACATCTCCCAAATCAAACATCAACAAGGATATTTCTATATCCGTATGCACCTCAAATAGCATTCATAATTCTCCATCCATAATAGGGTTCAATTCATTTTATAAACCTTTAAATTTATCCCATTTGGGATTGGATCCTAAGATCGATTATCTCTAAGTTATTCTCATTCTCAAATCGTGAAATCGTTATTATCTCCAAATAAAACCCCCAAATAAAAGTGGGCTTCCCCACTTAGAAAAATACCAAACTCTCTAATCGGTATTCCTCAAATTTAGTCAATATGACTCCAAAATTTCTTATAAGGGAAACTCGCTAAAAGTCTCCAAAACATACTCCAAATATCTCCTATAGAGATCCCCAATCGATAACCTCGAACAAAACGGGATGAAATTCTTTTTAGAAAAACAATCCCCCCAAAGCCCTGTTTCCGAATCGATTCGGGCCAATTCCGAATCAATTCGGCCCAGCGAATGCATTCGGCCAGGAAGGTGAATCTATTCGGGTCATTAGACCTGGGATTCTGTCTCAGGCTAAATTGATTTGGCTAGGGTCCGAATCGATTCGGTCACTCAGACCTGGGCACCTGCATATTTCCGAATCGATTCGATAGGAAGCCGAATCGATTCGGCCTACCTGGAGGCTTGAAAATGGCTACTTTTTAGTAAGCCAAAATTTCCAAAATTCATATTTATCATTTTCTATCCATTTCTTTTCAACCCAATCACATATATATCATCAATAATCATCCTAGAATACATATAAACTAATTTCTATCCTCAAATCAAAGATCTACTTATCAAATCTAAGATTATACCCAAAAGTTAGGTTTTGTTAAACTAAACCTAAAACTCAAAATATCAATCCACAAATCATGCAATAAATGGTACACAACAATTATTTAGCAAGTTTAATCACTTGCCTCGGGTTCATAGGGTCTGAATCCGCCTTGAGATCGCGTATTGGCCGGAAATCTCCACTTTCTCTCTCTTTTCTCCTTATTTCTCTTCTTCTTTCTTTCTTTCTTTTCTTTTTCTCTTTCTCTCTTTGGAGAAATGTCTCCCGTAGGCTTTATAGGCCCTAAATCCCAAGATACACATCTTTAAATGATAATACACACTTTAAATGACCCGGTAACTTTAATTCGAGTCAAACGGTCCTAATTTATTTCGGAACCTAAATAGACCCCAAGTATAGTTATTTCAACTTTCTCGACCCTTTCGAACACTATGGTACCCTCAGAATCGACATTCGACACTCTTTCTAACAACTTCAAACTTTGACCTCAATTGCCAATTTAATTATTTCTCCACTAAAGTATTATTTATTTCTCCCAAAATAAATAAATCGTTGTCTCCAAGACCTCGGGTTGTTACAATATATATATATATATATATACAAGTGTGGTCGTTTCCAGATATTAATCTTCCACTGCAAATCTGTGAAGGACAAAGTAATAAAAATACTTGCAACATATTATGTAGAATCTGTTTTGTTAGAATATAACATAAAGTACCTAGTACGAAGCATCAATCATTACCCCCAAAACTAAACCTCCATTCAACTGTAAACTATACAAGATATTCCTGTGAATACTCTAAATCTATCACAAACGAACTCATAACTCCCTACATAAAAGCAAGAAGAAATACACACAAACATGTATGTATATATAATCCGAATAAATATATCACAATGAAATTAGCTTGAAATGATTTATAGGAAAATGTCATTAAAAAAAATAAGTTAAAAAAAGCTTCAGCAAGCAAATTTCAAATCGCAGTTATTGAAAGATGATATTTGAAAAAAACAGTGTGCAATCCTAAAAACTGAAAATTTAATGCTTAAATATGTTGCTTTTGACGTTTGTTAGGATTCAAAGGTTCTTCTTCCTCTTCAACTTTATGAGTGACGAACATGGATGACATTATCTGAAGAACCTTTGTACAACATTCTTGTTCCGTTACATAATCCAATTGTTGGATTTATATTGCGTAGAAGAATAATTGAACAATTATGTTTAAGTTTCAATGCGTGTGGTGGCAATCCATTCGGCACCAAAGAATTTAAAAATTCTTCTTCGTAATAGTTGTGCGTGCCATCCACAGATTCATCAAAGCTATTTAATGTCTTCAATTCTCTGGGGAACATATAAATCATCATATCATTGAGTGAGTCTACGTGGTTGTTTGTTGTTGCAAGAATTGCTCTATCTGTCAAGAAGTTTGGCGAGTTGGCATTTATATTTAATAATGGGAAGATAACATCAATGAGAGACTATTCGGGGCCCTCATCATGTGTTGATGCTTCTGTCCCATTACCAATCCTTAGAAGTAAATCGCTAAGTGAGAAATTGATACCCAAATGTTTAATTACTTAATCATCACTATGAAGTTAAACAGGGCATTAGTTCTTTTTAGTCATTACATTTACATAATATGATGGATGGATTATCAGTCTTAACATATCAATACAACAACTTTCAAAGATAAATTATGTGAGACAGATAAACTGCATTCATGTTGATTGAATAGAAATTACAAAATAACAAAGATAATCCATCCGGTTAATAAGTATGGCCAAACCTAAGTTTTCAAGAAATTAAATCAATTTACTCAACAATAAGATGAATTGAAAACAACAATTGTAAATTAATTTTAAAAAATTAAAAAAAATTATGGTACTTCAATAAGTGCAATGTATTCCACAAGTATCCATAAACCATGAACTAAATAAGTGACACTCAGTACTAAATATTAAGAGAAGGGAAGAACAAATTGAAATTCTTTGAACACTATGTATCTAAAGATGCTAAAGATACAGTTTAGAGTGTGTGTTTGAGTTGACAAAGATAATTTAACCAAGGCATGTAATTGCAGCTTTAGTAAGGTAATTTGTACTCATTTTGCTCACTTATTTGGTTGTTCTTGTAAGTTATGTTTTTCTTAGTTGGGGAGTTATAACCTAAACTGACGTAAGACTTAATAAGAAGAATATATGTATGTAGAGAGACAAAATGAATACATTAAACCATACAGTATGAAAAAATTCCAACACAGAGGAAATTGGAATTAAAGTAGATTATAAAAATACTAACAATAAAAAGATTTGAGATTTTGAATTCTCAAACCAAAAAATCTAACATCATGGTATCTATTTTAAATAAATAGAAAACGAAAAATATTCCTTTTATTCCTCTTCATTGAAGATTTTACCTAAACATGTTATGTGTAATCTGAAAGAGAACATTAAACTTAAACAAAGAGTAACGGTAGATACTTAAGAAATATTATTACTTTATAACACAACTATACACCAAATTACAAATTAATTATGGAGTTAAGTTTATATCAAACAGGAAGCATGTAGGAGTTTGTGTTTGGTACATTTGATCAAACATAGCATACATACATGATATATATAACATAAACCTAAGACATATACAACAAGATAGTAAGAAAAGGGAACTGAACATCATTGTCTATCGAATAATTACAATAAAAATGTCAATTGAAATCAGTTTAAAGCATATGATAGGTTAATACCTCCAGCAAAAATAACTCACAATCAATCCTTAAAATATTATCCTCGACAAACCAGAATGAGACATTTAGAATGCCTATAACTGCAACAGAGGTACTGCAAAAACTTTGGTAAAAATACCTCTTCCGAGTGGTTGAGACGATTTATGTGTCTCATCAAATGGGTAAAAAATTAGGGGATATTAATATGGAGTATTAAATTTGTTCGTACTGAGATCTGGGAAAGGCAATTTTCTCAGGCTTAATAATGACTCTAGAATTAAGGATTTGTTACCAAACAAAAGCCCCAGGAGATTCGAAAATAAACCAATCTTTTGTTAAATTGGTACTGTAACCCCACAAAGCAATACAGGTAAATTTTGGCAGTTTGAAATTCCCCTAACTCTGAAATCATTTTTCGACGGGCCCAGAGTTTGTAAAGTGAAATTTTCAGTGAGTGACACTATGCTACCTAATCTGTTCTTCGATTCCCAAAACTCTTTCAGCTTCTCAAATTCAAACCCTAAATCTACACTCAATTTTTTAGCTCCCAGATCAAGATACTGAATATTAGATCATACATCAAGGGAATTTCCTATCTTACCAGTTAAATTATTACTCCAAATATTCACAACAACCAAGTTGTAACAAATTCTTGGAAAAATATACTGAATTCCACCATGAATTATATTAAATGAAAGATACTAAGCTCAATAGTGAACCAACTTAGAAGACAACGCATTATTATATTATGCATCCACTAAGGTTGATTTCGCTGAAAGAATCCTATCTTTTCTCGCTAAAATTCTAGTTATAGCAGCAGTTACTGTTCTTGCTTAGTAATTCATCCGTGCTTACTCCTTTGTGCCAGCCAGCTAATAGGTATCTGTAAGCAATATCAGCAGCTACTGTTGTTGCTAGCCTGTTATGCATGTGGGTGATATCGACTGATGACTGAATCCTATTTAGGACTCGAAGGCCTTCATGGTATAACTAAATCCACGTGTTGGGACTTTATCTTCAAATGCTTTTTCTGTTTGACCACGGCCGTAGAGTGGTACTAAGGTTTATTCTGTAATTTCAGCCTTGCACACAGGGCATTGAGGTTGTTAGTGACCTTGGATTTTAGAGGATACACCTGGGTAATGAATCCATTTATATATACAGGGGCAACAATAGAGGTGGTTACATGCTCTTGAACCACGTCTAGGCATATGTTACAGTCGAAACCACCGGTTGCATTATTTTCCATTAAGTTTGTGGATTATTTTCTAATACTTTCGACTTGATATTGGTCTACTTTTCTACCGTACCAAAGAAATAGGATTCTCATCATTGACTTTATTAATTAGGTACCTAACCACTCGTCTCTTTTTCTTACTACCATAAAAAATTAAAATGTTATTCCCCATTTTTATAACTTATCAATCAGATGTACCCTACACTAATCACGTGGGAAAAAAATCTTCTCTCCGATGTAGGCGAAAGACGATAGTATTTTGCCAAGTGCTAAATTTTCAGGACTAAATAAATGGGACAATATGTGCCACCATCTTCATTATACTCAACAATTTAGGTCGCACCCTATAAAACCAATGCCAAAGCCATCAACATTCTCTCTATATATGTATCCATCTAGTCTCCCATATATATGAATACAACAATTATGACATAATGAAAATACTTTGAAAGATTTAGGTTAAAAAAATATATATTTGTCTAATATAAAAATAAATTATGTATCAATATGTAAGTTTGTGTGTGAATGTCATTTTAAACTTAGTGGCCCCAAGATTCCACCACTGAGTACCCAATCGCTCCAAAAAAGCCCACTAAATAATGAATCATTAGAGTCTTTGATTATTTTGGTTCATAGGTTGTTTCATTTATTATGATATCAGAAAGTTTAATATGTATATTGCAATGACGTAATTTTGTTTATCCAAACAATTATGTCCTTCATTATTTTATAAAAATTGGGGTGTCTACTTGGTTCTACCCTATAATTTGTTATACACGCGTAATTTGTAAATACACCCCTTTTACAGAACTATAGCACCTGCATTTCTTTCAGTATTAGGTACCATGTATGTATACATTTGTATTTTATAATTCGCAAATCGGATACCCAAAACAGAAAACGGAGATAGAAATGTTAAAAAAAAGGACATAAATGAATATTATCAAACACATGATATGCAATGGATTTCATTCATGCTAACAAAGTTTAATTGTCCGACACTCACAAAACAATAATACATAATTGGATAAAAGCATATACTCTAACCATATATATAATCATTTATTTATTTTACAAAAAGGTATTTGAGATTATAAAATTGTTAGGCAAACGTATGAATGATTATCATCACGGTCATGACGAACCTTACTTTTTCATTTTTGTCAATATAAGAGAATCTTATATTGATCAGTTTCTAAATGATAAGTAAAATAGCAATGATACATTAATCAATTGCAATTACCTCATAAACCAAAGTGAGATTCCTTCACTATAAGATGGACAATCCAAGTTTTGACTACAAATATTGGTAATATCCTAAAAAGTTTCAAAGGAAATATATGACCATTTCGAATATAAACTATAGGAAATATTTTCAATGTGGTATTAACGGGTATAGCTAACCACGCTCCAAAAAATCTTAAAACACTCCAAATACTTTTTGAAAGACAAACTTGCCCTTTGCTCGAAAGATCAAACAAATACTTTTTTATTTGTTAATTTTTTTCAATAAAGAATAGTATTTTAAATTGTTTTTTAAAATATTTTTTTATTTTTTAAAATTAAAAAATAACTGTTTTTTTATCAAAATTGTTATGATAGTTTTAAAAACCTTTTTTTTTATTTAAAAAGCTGTTATGATAGTTTTAATTTTTTTTTAAGATAGATTAAAAAACGGTTTTTTTTCAATTTTTTTAACATAAAATTGGGGAAAAAATTAACAAATAAAAAAACTGTTCTTTATATTGAAAACTGTTTTTCATATTGAAAACCGTTTTTATATTTTTTAAGTAACACGATCACGACCAAAATAAAACGTGCCGTGACATGGAGTCATATTTTTTTTTATTGGTGGCGAGGACCATTATTTATTATTTGAAAAATAATCTTTTTACTGTTTAAAAAAATGGTCCACGCCAGCGGTACGTAAAGGCGTGGACCATTTTTTAGTATCTTGGTACGCATCAGCGATATGTATATGTGGTATTATGAAACATTTTAAATAAAATGTAAAAAAAATTAGTTTTAAACAATTTTTTAAGTGCCTAAAGATTTTATTTAAACAGTTTGATTATTTTACTAGGATTTTTACTTGAAATATTTTACTAGGATTTTTACTTGAAATATTTTTACTGAGTATCCTTTTTTATTCTCCTTTGGATCATTACAAGACAAAAGAAAAAGGAGTCGAGAAACTTCTTACTTTACAGCTAATTAATAAAACAAAGTTGCTTTTTCATTTTTTCAAAAAGGCAACAATACAGAGTTTTATTCTCTTTTCGTTTTTCAAAAAGAGAAATAGTTGGTTGTTGGCATCAAATGTCATTGCTTACGTGGGGATTATCACATCGTGTGCTAGATGGATTTGCAGTCGTCCAGTTGTAATAATCTTTACCGACTATTTGTTATTCTCCCATTGCATTGGCCAGGTTAGCAAATGCAACCTCATCAAAGGCATAATCATTATCTGGGCTATGAAGATGTGGGTTTAATCTGTCTTCCTCATACATTTAAGCACTTGTCAATAATTCATAAGGAATATTAAGATTATTTTTCCTTTTAAGATTATCCAGAAAATTTTCTGCTTCAGCCTTCTGCTCATCAGTAAACTGATAATTGACAGGCAAAGAAGTAGCGAATAATCGTTTACCATCTGTTACCATGAACTTGAATTCTTTTTCTGCATATAAACTCTGGGATTTATTTGTTACGGAAAGGAATGATCTAATCCAGTATGATTCAATATTCATAAATGGTATTAAAGTCATACTATGTTGATCATGTTTTTCCATTTCATCCCAATCCCATGCTTCAGTATTACCAAGGTAATAAATCTGATAAGGAAAATAAAATTTTTCTCTCATTCTCCACCCAATTCCTCCAGTAATCTCCAAAGTAAAAGAACGATTAAATCTCATTACCAAGTCCATGACATGAGTGATCATTGTTTTGACCATCATGGATAGGGCTGTGAATTTTGATCCTAGATGAACTTGATAGATAATTTTGTTGCATAAGCCCCAGTCTAGGATTTCTGGTTCCCATTCATCATTAAGGTGCTTATGGAGCTTAGGAATTTTATCAAGAGTATTAAAAAATTCACCATGGCTGATCAGTAGATGTTTTATCTTTTTATCATGATCTTCAACCTTTGGTAGGATCTCATTACTAAAAATAGTTTCTGGTAAAATTTGTTTGGCTTTTTCAAAGAGACATTTTCTCCTGATTTTATTGAAAATTTTATCAGAAAAGTCATTTTGCAGGAGTTCTGCAGTAGATAAAAATATATTGATTTTATGTAAAGAAAAATCTTCATCTTCAAAATTGATATTTTTCAAATTTTGAAGAGCTAAAGATTTTAATTGATCTAGCTCTGCTGTTTGTTCAGCAATGCTAGTGGCAAGTAAACTTAAATTTTTTCTGAAATCTTTTTTCTTGCCTTCCAAATGAGCCTTCCAGGAATCGTTTAAGGGTTTATAAATGTGAAAAGGAATTCCTGGGTTTATCAAGTCTTGTAGGTCAGAAACAATGGTGGTTTCCTTGTTCTGAAGTCTTAAGAATTGATAAATCAGATTAGGAGGGTTAAACTTTTTTAGAAATTCTTCCCAATATGTGATTGCTTCCACCTCATTAGTATATTTTTCATAACATGCTCCGGGGAAGCCATTTGTTTGTTCTTGGCATTGATACCAAGAATAGTAAAAACCTGATTTTCGACCACAAAAAATAACATACACATTACCCTTTTTAGGCTGTGTATTAGATGTTGAAGCAACAACTGGTTTAACTGTGGCTTCTGGATTTCTTCTTGAACTAGTAGCCTTTTTAGCTATTGTAATCCAAGGTCCTTGCTCCTCTCTAGGGTTGTTTTGTCCCTTTTGACCTTCTTCCATACCTCAAAAAAATATTAATATCCTCTGGCTTAGAGTATATTAACAACCTAGGTCTACTTATATGCTGTTTACACTGAGTAATTTACTTTTCATCCACTGGGTTAGTGGGGTTTTCACAAATTCTCCACTTGTTTAGTGAGTTTTAACTATTTTCCCTACTTAAAAAGTCTGCAAGGAAATTGTTTGTGCCTTTAAGGTGTTCTACCTTAAAAGTGTAGAGAGCAATTTGATTAAACCATTTTAATTTGCGTCATTATAAATTATTTCTTTTGTTGGTTAAAAAATCACGGACAACTTGATTATCAGTTCTTATTATAAAATCTTCAGGTGCTAAAAATATATGAAACTTTTTAACACCTAATTTGATGGCTAATAATTCTTTTTCAAAAATTATATAATTGAGTTCATTAGCCTTGAATTTGCCTGAATTGTAACCACAAATTAACTCATACTTTGAAATAGATTTTGGAATAGTTGTTTTTCTACTCCTTATACCTACTACCTTATTGGTTTGTGGTTCAGACCAATATTTTTGTGGTATTGCCTTAAGCACACACCCCCAACATATGTCAGAAGCATCTGTTTCAAGGATAAGTTTATCTCTTGGATTAGGAAAATAAACTTTAGGACAATGGTTATGAATATAACTTTTAATGTTTCGGACAATTTCAGAGTCCTTTTTAGACCATGAAAAAGTATGATTTTTCTTGAGTTTCTCAAGAAGAGGTAATTCTTTTTGGGATAGATGTGAAATAAAATTCCTACCATAGTTTAGAATTCCCAAAAAACATTATAATTATTTTTTATCGAAGATATTTTCATCAAAATCTTTTATTTTGGAAATAATATGATCTTGGAGTTGTAGTCCTTTTTTAGTAAGGATCAGACCTAAAAAATTAATTTCTCTTTTTTCAGTTTCAATTTTCTTTAAAGAGAGAACAATACCATGTTTTAGTACTTTCTCACTAAATTTTTTAAATGTTTTCTGTGTTCCTCAATGTTGTTTGAGAACACTAAAATATCATCAGTATAGACAATACAAAAATCTTTGAGATCTCAGAATATATTATCCATCCATATCTGAAAAACTTGTGGTGCTATATTGAGTCGAAATGGCATTACATTCCATTGGTAGTGTCCTTTTGGAGTACTGAATGCAGACAAAGGTTTTGATTCTTCAGTTAGTTTTTTCTGCCAAAATCCTGACTTGCAATCGAATTTACTAAAGATGGTTTTACCTTTAGTATGATTTATTAAGACATCTTTTCGAGGAATAAAGAATCCATCGAAATCAATTTGTTCATTAAACCTTTTATAGTTGATTACCATTCTGGCTTTTCCTCTTACTATTTCACTGTGTTTTTTCACAATGAAAGCTGGACTAGAATGTGGACTAAGAGTTTCTGAGATTAACTTTAAATCCAATAATTCTTTTATTTGCTTATCAAATTCTTCAATATCCTTTGTAGTGTAAACCATAGGTTTTACTCTAATGATTACATCAGGATTTCGAAGTTTTAATGAGCAATATCGTGGGCTTTTGTCGCATAATTTTAACGAATTTTCGCTAAAATTATCTTCTAGTATTGTGTATAACCAATGTGTTTCAGCTAACACTTTCAAATTATTAAATTCCTTTTTAACCGGATGAAATTTTTTCTCATATTTGTATTTATGTTGTTGGAGTAGTGGGATTTCTACTACCTCTTTTTCAATGTTAGACTTATGGTTCCTTCATTGACAGATAGTGGTAAATATTCTGAGATAAAATTATTACCTAGACTAAAATCACCATGCATATCAGGGAAACATAAGATTTTTGGTATAATGAATTTTTTATCATTAAACCAAATTGCAACTTTTTTAGCTTTTAATTGAATTAAGCTTTGGGTGCCATTAATTCCTGTGACTGCAATGGGGTTTTTCATTCCAATCCATTTTTCGGAGGTAAAACATTATGTCTACAAGAGCAGACTGTAGCTCCAGTATCTATTAAAGTGCAAAGACTATATTATTTATAGCCCGCAAAATTAAAGTA